>OY856410.1:252798882-253378882 GCA_963693085.1 Alisma plantago-aquatica
AAGAATGAACTAAATCGGAGTTAAAATGAGTGAGTTATGCCATTTTTAGTAAGCATATACTGAACATCGCGACCGACGATGCGTCGACACCGCGACCACGATCGACGCCGCCAAGAATAGCCAATCGTAAAACAATCATATCTCGAGCAATACTTATCTGTTTTCAAAGAAATGAAGTGAGTTGCAACCGCGATTCGATCCTCTATCATCCCAAACCACTTTCCGGACGAAAGGGAGACCCAGAGGGCGATGTCTAGGGCAATTTTTGGGTAGGAATGTTCAGAACCACAGAAATCAAAAGGGGTTGCTATAAATTTGACTTGGTAAGTAGTTTTAACCGTGGATTCCTTCTTCTCTTCACTTTCCCTTGATCGAAACCCTTAATCCAACGATTTGGAGGTTTGGTTTAACCTCTAATTTCATTTTCTACCTACAACAGACCCCGTTTAGGGTTGAAAAGAAGAATAAATCGCAGATTTTTCTAGGATCTTGATATGGATTCGAGATCTTCAAAGATGGGCTACGTTTTTGGAGTGTTTTCACACCTTAGGGTGAGTGTGTACTTCCTTTAAATAGTAGATTGTATGACAATCAGTTAAATCATTAATAATTTTCAGTTGATATGCAAGTACAACCCTAAATGGCCGATTTGATCTATCTTTTGCAAGATGATTTGATATGGATTATTCCTTTGTTGTGATGAATTTTAGATTATAAAATAAGATTAGAAATGAGCGCAACCCATCTAAATGAGAATTCTTAAATTAATTGTAGAGGTTACATGATTATACTGAAAAGTAGGATTTTCGGCCATGACTGAAATTGTTGTACAATTGAATAAAGAAGTTTGCCTAGTTGAATCTCCTTGCTTACGAATGAATGTTTTATTTGTATGTGTATTACATATATGTTAGATAAGATCTTGCATTACATTCGATGATATCAATGTTTTCTTGATATATCAGTAAGCAAGGTGGAAACCCTAGTTCAGTTCATTACATGGTTTCATATATATATTTGATTATATGTGAACTGTTGAGAGCAATCCTTATTGAATGATGTTATGATGTATTCAATCCTTATGCGAGATATGTGATAAGTGAATGAGGTAAATGAAACCCTAATGACATGGTGTTCAGTGAAACAAGTGTTGTGATTTCAATGTTTCTAAACTTGAGATGTGATGATGCTTAATAGTTCAGTTGTGGTATATGTTATCAGATGGTTTATGAAATGAAAATTTTACAAAGCTGAACAAAGATTTGTTGATGTTATGATTGAATTGTGAATTTAAAGAGTGAATTAGACATGTAGATGCCCTAAACACTGTAGAATCCTCACAGGATGAGGCCTGCGCTGTGAGGAGGGAATAGTTTCCTGACTGGATGTAGTCCAGATCGAGGTAAGCCAGAGTGTACCAGTAGGGTGTGGGGGTCTTGACCAGTAGGGTAGACTCCTTATAATTGTATGGTACCCAACACTAACTGGGGATGCTGGTGATACATGTATTACTTGTTGAATGATCAGTGGTCAGTAGGTCCACTAAAACACAATAAGCCTAAGGGCTTTGACTCACCGCCTGAGTACCCAGGTTGACAAGTGGAGTCTGAGATATCCGGCTACTCTTATTAGCCACCGAGAGGCAGACATGCTGAGGCCTGCTGTAGACCGGGTCTTACTCAAGAGATAGGCTTAGGAACCCGGACATGCTCCTAAGCCTTGTACAGTGAGATTGTAGCTTGCTATGATTCTTTCACATGTTGTGGTACACCTCATGTGGGTTCAGGGCATAATAAGATGAATGAGAGGTTAAACAAGTGTGTGTAGTTATTCAATTACTCTTTCTATGTTTTTGAATTATTAGTTCTCTTTATGATCAATCAAACATTTCATATATTGATTCACTCTTGTAGATATCTAGAGTATTCTGCCATATTTATGATTGTCAATTATTATACTCTTTAAAGCTTACTACTGTTATAATTGATATCAGAGTATCAAAAGTATATCTGTAATTATATTAGTGCTTTAGACCGTTTCTTTGAAGTACTCAATCACTGAGCAAGTAGGCTCACCCTTCTACTCACAATTTTTAGGGAAATCACATGGACTTGAAGAAGGTCAATGCATCAGAGTAGATCTACCACAGGAGTTATGTATGAGATCAGTTAAGTTCAGTCGGTCCCTGTCACTCTAGGTCCTTGTATAGACGTGAGAGAGTTGTAAATGATGTTTTGTATGTTTATATTTAGAATTTCTTGTTGAGTGTGTTGTTATATAATTATTTGTTGAGCTCATTGTTGTATACTTGTTTGATTAACTTGATATGAATTACATATTAGTATGGATTACATATTGATATGAATTTACTTAAATTGACGTGGATTTACCTAAATTGATATGAATTTACCTAAATTGATATGAATCACACCTAGGATTACACTGAAATGGATATGAGTTTAAACTTGAATTAGAGCTATGTTAACTCAAATTATGCCAACCTAGAAACACGAGCAAGGTTCACTCATTAGGACGAAATGTCAGATATCCCAGTGTTGGACTTGTGATAGTCTATTGTTTTTACTCAGTAGAAATTCATGATTAATGTTAATTCTCTAGCAGATGATAGAGTCCATTTCACATTCCTCACATTAAATATATTTTATCCCATGTTCACCTTATTTTTCAAAATTACCATATTTGCCCGCCTATTATATATATTCTTTTGCACCCACTTTAATTATGTTCATGTCTTTCTGTACTAAAATAATCTATTCTAAACTAAAATACAAATTTTCCATTAATTCTATTTTTATAAGCCTTTTTCATAAATTCCCCAATCAAATGATCCTAAATAACATATTATCTTTCTTTACAGATATTCAATATATGTTTCTCTTTAATAAAATCAAGGATAATCCAAAATTCTCGCTCCTTTATTTTATTAATTTTAATTCATGATCTGCATTTTCCACATTTTTCTCTAGAATGTTGCTGAAATATCTAAAAACAATAGATTGGATATTTCCAACCCGAGCCACTCAGCGGGTTAGACTTATCCACTATGTGATACATGGCAGATTTCCTCGATTCATGCATCTCTGTGATGCACTTCCATTTCTAGAGACTTCTTTGTAGACTCCCAAACCCTAAATCTACCTATAAATACCTCATAATATCCATCGTATTTTGGGCTCCTTTTTACCTTCCTGGAGCTAGATGATCAAATATCTCCTTTATTTTGTGCATTTCTTGTGATCATAGGATCCTTCCTCTGATACCACCTACCTTTTGAGCATCATTAAGCTCCACAACTGTAATCATACAATGTCTAATCTATTGTTTTTGAACTCCTTTAACTACTCTTAAATGCTTTTTTACTGCTTTTAACTATCTCTTAACTGCTCGCATATGCTTATTTGCTTGCTCAAAACATCTCCTAAGATACAATTTTGAATAGGTTTGCTCTGAGATGTTGAGGCATGATGAGATAGAGGGTGGATGCTACAATCCTATCTGATTTATGCATTCTTCGCCTTCCATCTATGAAATTAGGCTTGGATGTTCTAAAAAATCATTGAAGATGATTGAAGTCATCCAATCATTGTCTGAACGTGAGGTAGCCTTAGGTGAATCTATATGCAAATCATCCACCCCGAGATTATTTTTGGCTTTTAGAACTAGGATATCCTCATGTTTTGTAGCCATGTTGTCCTAAATTATTCATTCTGTCCCTCCAATGTTAACAAACTCTAGGGAAGGAATGGTAGAGAATGATGGCTCGTGTGAATCCAACTCGTCTTCTTCATCAATACACTCACTTCTCCACTTTGAATAGTTATTGTCATCATCATCCTTTAGTGAGATATTCCAAACCATAGTGGGTACACTATTGGTAACAAAGTGACATTTCTCAATTTGAGATGTGTTGCTCTGGTCTGGGAGGGGTATCAAGTCTGGCTAGTCAAAGAAAACTTCTAGACGTACTGAATGTGATGATGAGGTTGTTTCATTTCCTTACAAAGGATGAATATCATCATTATCAATGTGAATGTGTGAATGTCATGATTTCTCCATTAGTTTCTCAACTAAATAATCTAGCACAAGATAAAGGGATTTCCTAAATAGGTGAATCTTCATTGAAAAATCCAGGTAAGTCCAGATGACCATATGAATAGGATGTCAAGATAGGTTCCAGATCATGTCTAATGGTGGGGTTTTGATGACTGAAGTCTTCTGAGTGTACATTTGCACTTGTAAGTGAGTAATAACTGAACTGACAAGGTCTTAAAGTTTCCAACTACACACACCATCCTCACTTTGATGTATTTGGAGTTGAGCTGAAGTTTTCAAAGTTTTCCCTCACTTATCTTGTGAGATCTCAGACTTTTCTATTGTTTTATTGGACCGTTCCGCTGCTTGTTTCTTTTTGATGGCCTGGAGTTGTGATGAAAACTACATATATAAATATCAGTAAGTAAATAGGACCTATCATCAAGATTCTCCATTCTTGTCATGTATGGTTGTTGAGGCTCCTCTGTATTGATCTATTGTACAAGGATAAATCCTTGTTTAATACCTTTAAATGTGTCTCTAGTGTGAGTTGTGGTCTCAATCACCTCTTGCAGTTGGTGATCCTACCTTTTGAGTAATAATTGAAACAAATATGTTAGATCTTGGAGGTGATTTAAAAAAGAGGAGATACGAGCTTCTATGGTTTCTATTACTAGTGTTATTGCTCATACAACTCTTAATCATGCAATAGTATGGAGGTAAGAGCTGGTTAGCATTTTCTGCCCTAGGGACATCACTCTGGTGTATCCTTGAGTAGAAGGGTAGGTTTGCAATGCAGATGGAATGACCTCATGGGATCCTTTTGGGTGATTGTATGATGATGATGGGGGTGAATATAGTTTGACTGGCTAACATGACTTCCAATTATTTGCCAAAAGAGGATATTGTAGAAAAGATCACGAGGACATGTTGATAGTATGCTCTTCCTTGTTGATGCTAGATATATGATTGTATAAGAGAGATAAAGAAAGAAAACAAAAAGTATATCAATGTGTATGGACAAGTATGTATAATGTAAAAGATATATGATCAGACTCAAGAGGGGTGATCAGACTTTAAATTTATAACCCAAAACCTTCAAGGACCCCCACAACTTTATTATAGGGTCGAAGTAGATATACGGGGTCAAAAAAGGGATGTGGGGACGTTTAGGACGCTTACGATCTCGCTCTTAAGTCAGATAAGCCAAAATGATAGTCGATAAAAGTAAGGGACTAGAACTAGTCTAGCAGATTGTCAGGAAATAAAATAAAACAAAGAAAAGAAAAGAAAACAGAGTCCATCAGATTCTACTAATTAGAGAGAAGGAGTTCCTGGCTATGTAACCACAAGCTGGACAGACTATGAACCCGTTCTCGGGCGTAGACAACCCTCAAACATCTCAGCAAGGAACCTACATCCAAACATAGTACCTACTATGGTATCTGTTCCTGTGGGGTAATCCCACTTGCTTTCGTGTAGTGTGATTAAAACCCATCAATGGTATGAAACCTCTCTTGAGTATGACAAATCAACACCTAAGAATATTCTAGATACCCTCTCAGGTCTATAATGTTCTGAGGTGCTATGAACATGTGTGATATGGGCAGAACCTGGTAGTGGGCCCGACCGCGTCGGGCTAGGCCCATGTCTATAGTTATGCATAGATCACCTTGAACCGTTCTCCTTTTAGATTCTGATCCAAACTATCTTCTCTTATCTATTTCTACAATTAAAATATGAGCAGAAATAGAAGTTCAAGCAAGAAAGAGATCAACCAAACTAGAAATCATAACCAGAAAGAGAAGATAGAACAAAAAACATACTAGATCTGGAATAAAATTTCTTACTTAAGGTAAAAGTACATAAACATGCCCAAAATGGGCTACATAGCCAAGAAGGAGCTCAACTATCCATGGACAAGTATAGTTGGCACCGAACAAAGATGGAAGAACATCATTTGTATAAAAATAAGGAGAAAGAATCATCCCAGTCTCTGGCTTGATTCATAAAACAACCAGTAGTTGTAATGAAGTCAGCCCCCTCAATTATTATTCAAGAAGTGATGAAAGTTTTCGTTCATAATGCAGCCTTGGTGCGGAAGGTTTGATCGCCATTCCCCAGTAGAAGAAAGGAGAGGAAGAAAAGATTTAGCTCGTAGAGGAGAGGTGGCTCTCACTCCTTAGCCTCCGTATAGGCCAGATCTCATCTTTAGATCCTCCTCCTTTATCTTTTAGACTCCTTGGCCTCCTTTCTCTTCAATTCCTCCCCAAACATCAACTTGGTGGATGTATGGAGGTGGAAGATGGCTGAGAATGGTAGGATATGGGTGAATGGTGGTGGAAAATAGTGGTAGATGGAAGCAAAATGGAGGAATGGACGTAGGATGAGCATTTAAATCTTTTCAGACCTTAAAACTCTCTTACGAGGCTTTGGGAACCAAAATAGGTTGGAACCAACACGTAGAACCTCTAAAAATTTAGAACCCCTCTCTAGGTCGTGAGGGGTGGATATTTATAGACAAAGGCGGAAGATGATTGCGATGCCTTCCTAGGTCACGGTCCTGGTCTCGACCTGACCGTGCCAGGCTGGGAACAGCCGTACTGGGGTCGAGGTTGAGGCAGACTCCACGGTCGCAGTTGTGTCGTGGTCAAGGTAGACCTCGTGGTCACACCGTAGTCGAGGTTGATGTGTCACGGTCACGGTGATGCTAGTATACCGCGGTCATGGCCTTGGCCTCGGTCCGACCATGCCGAGTTGGGCCTAGTCGTGCCGAGTGTCGGTCGACACAATATCTTGGCCATGGTCATGGCATTATCTTCTTGGCCATGGTCGCGACATTCTTTTTTACCGCAGTCACAACATCACTGACCAAACCCACCCCCGCTGGGGGGTATTACTGGTGGTCGAGGGGACCATGTCGATGAACCTTACGATTGGTGAGGATGCATTATGACAAAGAACTGGCCATCAAAAATAGGGTCCAAGATATCAAAAGTACACATAGTGTGATGCTTAGTCCACTGCAGTCGTGACAGATGGAAGTCTAGCTGCTGAAAAAACTATGTGTTGGGGAGAAATCTTGGAGAATAGATGTCTTCTCAGGTTCAGTATCTACAAGTTCCAAAATTAGCTGGTTCAGCAACTTTGTGTATTAAAATATATAAATTACTAGAAGATAAAGATTTAAGGTTATTTTGGGCATTTAAGACTATAATGACACAAAACCATAAATAAATGCTTTGCATAGATGTCTAAATTTGGGTGTTATCAATATACTATGCATGTATATACAATCTTCGTCTAATTAGAACAAAATCTTTGGGTGTTCAATGCCAAAAAACCATGTCCCAAACAGTGACGCTAAAAGTTGATATGCCCCATGAATGACATGTATGTAAAATGAGCACATATCTTGAAGAGTAATCAGACTTTAAATATATAACCTAAAATCTTTGGGACGTCCACAACTCAATCCAGGGTCAAAGCAGCCAGACAGGGTCATACACAAGGACATGGGGACATTTACTACCTAAAATTTTGTTCTTTTTTACTTAAGAAAAAGGAGAGGTAGATATATGCATATTACTAGGTCAAGTAAAACAAAAAAAACAAAGTAAAGTAAAACAAAAATATATTCTATTAAATCCTACTAATCAAGAGAAATAGTTTTAGGCTATGTAACCATGGATTAGATAATCTACGCATGACATAGACAACCCTCAAACACCCTAACAAAAAACTAACATCCAAACCCAATATGTACTATGATAGCTACTCATGTGGGGGTTGTCCCACTTGTTCTCGTGAAGTGTGACTAAAATCCCATCAAATGCTTAAAACATCTCTCGAGGCTAATGGACCAACACCCCTAACTGTGTTGGGATACCTTTTTGGGTACAAAAGGGTTGTGAGTATTAGGAGTGGCAGAAGATCCATCACGAAGCTAGAATCAGCAAAACTGTACCCATTTGGATTAAACCTGGTCAATTTTCCTTCCTCGAGCTAGATCTCTCTGTCCTTGGATACCATGTAGATCCTTCTTTGGACCTCTTCCTGTTAGATTTTGGTTCAAATTAGCTCCTCGACCCATTCTTACCACTAATCTATCAATGTTATTAAAAACATAAGTTCATACAAGAAAGAGATCACCCAATCCATCAACAATAACCAAAAAGAGAAGATAGAACAAAAACATGATGGAACTGAATATAAACTACTTAATTGGAGTCAAAATACATTAACATGCTCAAAACATGTTACATAGCCTAAAGGAGCTCAACTAGCCATAGACAAGTATAGTTAACACCAAACAAAGAGTAAATACATTGTTTATACAAAAAGAAAGGAGAACAATAGAAGAAAAGAGGTAGAGGAAGACATTAGACCACAAAGGAGAGGTGACTCTTGCTCCTTGGCCTCCAAATAAGGCTAGATCTAGTCCTTTTCATCATCCTTCTTGATCTTTTCATCATCCTCCTTGATCTTCTAGACTCCTTGCACTCCTTTCTCCTTAATGAAGGTGGAAGATAATGAAAATGAGAGGTGGGGCGCATGTTGTCAATGGAAGGTAATATGGGTCGATGGAGATGGAACGCCAACATATGGGGATGGATGTGGGATGATATCTTGAACCCTTTCAGACATTTGATCTCTAAGATGGAGGTTTGGGAATAAAAAAATATTGAAACCTTATCCAAGTGTCCAAGGCAGGGTATTTATAGTGATAGGTGAAATATCTCTAAGTAGAGATGTAACAATGTCAATTTAACTAAAATAGGCTAGTTTCATATGACGGTAGAAAAGGGACAAAATCAGGTTTTTTAAGATTAAACTAGGTTAGTTTCAAACCATCGGTCTAGCAGAGTTTGGATTCCATCATGGGTGAGAACATCATAGGTCACCATCAGATCTGGCAATTGGAGTGTGTCATTGGAATAGGTCGTCAAAGTGTGCCACCAGACCCATCATCTAAGCGAGCCATCAGGTTTGGAAAAGGTGGACATTTGGGCACCTTCTGATGGAAAAATGTAGGTGGAGGATGGTGGCAAAACCCAAATTAGTTTGGATAAACCTGAGTTGGTTTTGTATCATCAGTAGGCGGTCAATAACACACTCCATCAGAAGGAATGTTTGCATCGGAGGTGACCATTGGTTGATGGCCCATCCTACACTTTTCATCGGTCATCCTCTGACGAATAGAGTCGATGGAGCATTGAGGCATGTTGCTGCATACATGGCCGATCTGACCCGGTTTGGGTGAAATCTGGCTAGTCTTATTAGGTGAAGCCTATCAACGAAAATGGATTTTTTAGTCTTTGTCCTAAAAATTAGGGAAATCGATGTCTCTTTAGTTCGACACCTGCAAGTCTCAAAATTGACTAGTTAAGCAACTATATCTTCAAATAAGGAAAAATTACAAAAACCTAAGTGTCTAGAGTTATTTGAGGCATTTTGAAGCTAATATAGGCACGAAATTATAGTTACATACTTAGCATAAACACCTAAAGCTGGGTATTATCAAATACCCAAGTAATAATGGTCCTACCAACAAAAGACATGGTCTATCGTTTCAACTCAAAACAATTCACTCTCTGCCCCCTTGCTTTTTCATAAATGACTAACTCCCTAGATAGGAGTGCTAGTCTATTTTTCGTACACATGTATGTGGTTTTGAATGAATAGTTTCATTTCTACATTACATGATGGTTTTTAATTCAAATTTTTTTTAGGCTATAAACATTTCTTACTTAGATAAAAATTGCCAAGTAAACTTTTCTATTTCATGACCACTAATTTTGTTTAATTATGCATAATATGAATTTAATATCCACACTATTATAGAAGGTAGTCATTTCAAAAAGTTTTTATAGTTCAAACAAACTAGGACAAATATTAAAAAATCTTAATAAATAAGTAATAAATCATTATACATTAAGACCTTTGTAAATGTATGTTGTAGCCCCTTTATTGACTTATAAATCTTCACTGACAACACATAATTAATCTCTAAATCGAAAGTAATGAGCGAAAGATACCACATTCATACATTCTCACTTCTAAGAATCAGATCTTTCTAAATGTTACTTTTAACAAACTAGAAAAGGATTTTCTAGCCCATCTTTAATTAATACCAACTTGGAATATATTATAGGAAAATATATTTTTCTTCCATATGGTATTGGATCTATATGACTATTTTACATTTTGTTTTCTATATTGATAGATAAACAATCCACATAAATTAACATTTGGATTCCTGAATGTGTTCATATGCACTTGTAGAAAATATAGATTACGTTCTGCATTATATATTACATGTATGATTTTCAATTAAGCAATTGTCTCCTTATGGCATTACATTATGGTTTTTAATTTGAAAATTTAAGGCTAAATAAACATTTCTTTACTTAGTTAAAAAATTGCCAACTAAAATTTTGTATTTTAAGCACTAATTTTATTGAGCTACATGTGATATGAATTTAATGTCAGACACTATTATGAAGGGGGAATCCACCAATCATAAAATTGTCATTCATAATATTTTTACAATTTCAATAAATTTGGAGAAATATTTTCATAGAAGTGCAGTCATTTTTTGAGGGAATAGTAAAAGTGCACTCTCCTTAAATCTTTGTCATAATTTTTCTCTTCCTCTGTCCAATGTAATCTCCCCTTAACTAGTAAAAACCATCCCCTACTTTCCAATACATAGCCCAAATTCATTCATTCTTTCAATGTTTTTTCTTCATTTTCTTTTCTTTTTTAGAATGTTCTTTCTCATATCTTTCATGTATCCCTTAACCCCCAAGATGAGTAACATATTTTTGTAATGGTTGCTCAATTTCATCGATATCTTTAGTCAGAGGCTTGTCAAATAGATAATAGAAATGGATTGTCAAACAAACATTCTTACTTATGACTTTTAGATGTTTCTAAATGTTACTTTTATCAAACTAGAAAAGGAGTTTCCAACCCATATTTAATTAATGCCAACTTGAAATGTATTATTGTAAAATATACTTTTCTTTCATATAGTATTCGATCTATATGATTTTGTTACATATTTTTGTTCTCTATAATGATAGATAAATAACCCGTATAAATTAGCATTTAGATTCATTAATGTGTTCATATGAACATGTAGAAAAAATGGATTATGTTCTATACTATATAGTACATGTATATGATTTTGAACTAGAAACTGGCCCTTCTTGCATTACTTGATGGGTTTTAATTTAAAAATCTAAGGCTAATAACATTTCTATACTTAGTTAAAAATTTACAACTAAACCTTTATATTTTATGACCACTTCTTTTTGAATTATGCATGTGATATGAATTTGGTGTCCACACTACTATAACAGGGAGAATCCATTAATTAAAAAAATTGTCATTTGGAAATTTTTTACAGTTTAAACAAATTAGGAGAAAGATTTAGTAAAAGTGCATACTTCTTTTTGAAGGGATAGTAAAAGTGAAATCTCCTAAATTTTTTTTGTACTTTTCTCTCTCCATTTTTAATTATCTACTTCCTCTATACTATTAAATTTCTCCTTAACCAATAAAAATCACATACTTTCCTAGACATGGCTTGCATTTATTCTTATTTTTTAAGACTTTTTCTTTACTCCCTTTTTTAGAATTTTCTTTCTCACCCCTTTCATGTACCCCTTAACCCTGATGAGGAGCAACATATATTTGTTACATATAAACTTAAATTTTGTGACTTCCTGAGAGTTATAAATTTATATATAAAATACAGATTCCGAGTTCCTTCTTAAGAAAGTGGAAAACGAGTCTGGAGTCTGACAATGTTTTCTATAAAATTATATTCTTTAAATGACACATATAAAATATTTATGACTAGAAAAGTTAGCAATGTGGATATGGTTTATTGTCAAAACCATAAACAATATCATAAAATAGTATAAACTATAATCACACTGTAAAATATTTTACACCATAACAACCATTATCAATGTTCTTTTCTATACTACTATAAAAAGAGCGACTTCATGCTACGCTCTCCTTGATTCTTTCTCTTCTCACAATTTTTCTCAACCTTTTTTTTATATTTATTCTATTTTGTTTTTTTCTTTCATGATGAAATCAGTTACCGCAAACCTCTCAACTTCTCTGTCACATTCCTTCCTTCAAACATGCGTTTTGGAGTCAATAAACAACACGTTTCTAAATTCTCTACAAAATAGTTATGAGAATTACCATTATCCTTTTAGATTTTTTTTCTTCAAATATTTAATGTAAAATAAACACTTTCAATGTGGCACGTGCATGTGCACATGTGTGTTAACTAGTATAAATAAAAAATATGAGCACTAGGAAAAAATGATTGCACCAGACCACGTGACAAAAATGTGATTTATCTAAAAAAATTATTCTTCATATTTAAGCAATATGATGTGAAAAAATCATAACTTACGATAATAATGCACTAAAAGAATACTAAAAATAATATTTGCATTGTGTTAAATAATAATTAACCAACATATATATATATATTTATAAATACATAAATTGCATATTTCATTACAATACTTTGTACATACATTGTGAAACAAAAAGATTGCATCTATAATGTAATTTTTATCCATAAAAAATATAATTATCCCACATAAACTATTTTCTTAAAGGAGCAACATTCGGACCATGACCACTGGATGAGGTAATTATGGTTGAAAAAATATTATGGTTATATACATATATGATTCTCTTTTTACATATTTTCCATCCTTATTTATATATCACACAATATTTTTTTAACAATTTCGACATTTACACTTACAATAAACCAATCACATAGAAGTTAATGTAACTTAAGTTCAATAAATTAAACTAAAATTCTTAGAAAATGAATTCTACATAATTTAAGACTTACACCAAACCAATCAGAGTTAAATGTTACTGATTTTATTCTGTGTTTCTATTTTCCTCTCTCCTCTATACTTTCAACTCTCTTTTCTATCCATTAACAAACTATCTAGTTCATAATATTTTAATTCCCCATATTATGCTTTACCAATTCATTACAGGTGTATAGTTTGAATTAGAAACTAATATCTTCTTTTACATTACATAATGATGTTTAGGAAAATTATCATTTAAATAAACCTTTCTTTACTTAGATAACAATTGCCTAAAGCCATTATGACTTTATTGCATTATGCATTGCTCAAATTTTTGAATTCTGCACTTCTATATAATGATTGAATCCATTTATCACATGATCAATGTTTTATAATGTTTTTGTAATTAAAAAAGATTGCATTAAAGATCTTAATAGATGTGAACTCTCATTGGAGCAGTACAGTGGTTTGCAGGACTCCTACACTGGTTTATAGTAGCAGTATATTGGTCTACATGACAACTATGGAGGTTTATAATAGCAGTACAGTGGCTTCTCACATTAGCTGGGAGATATGTACAACATGGTGTCTTGCATGGATGCTTAGCATCTATCTCAGGGTCATTATGTTTTTCTCCTCACTTTTCTTTTCTCCAATTTCTTGTGTGTTTTTCCTCATCTACTTCAACTATCCTATGATCTCTCTTATAGCCCAAAAATAACCCCCCTAATTCTTAAGATATAACCTAACTCCATCCATTGTTTTCTAATGCTCTATCTTTATTTCCTTTTTTTCTATTTATCTTTTTCATTGCTTTTATCTACCCCTTATATTCCTTCACTTTGAATCCATATAATTTGCGTTAATCATTAATGGCATTTTTACTAATAATATTATCTCACTCTTCTCATACAAACATTCATCTTTTGAAATAGAATAATCAATAATAGCAATAATTTGATCTACCTTTGATTACACAAGTGTGTTTGGATATGCATCCACATACACAATATCACTACTATGACTGCATTGTGTTTTATGTTTTTTGTTTTCACACTCATACATATTTACTAATAAAAATAATCACCTATGTGTAGAAATTATTAGTTAGAAATACACTGGTATATACATTTCTAAAAAAGTATTCATTTTCCCATTTGTTTACGTTTGAACGTTGTAAATAAAAAGAACTATACAATAATGAGAATAATGTACAAAATATGAATGTGTCTAACTATATTACAAATTAATAATAGTCCAAATATTTGTGCATGATAGTATGAAAGCATCAAACTATATTACATATTTAAACGTGCATGGTATTTAGTTTTACTAATATATTCTTTTAGTAAACTCACAATTTTTTATTATGAAATTAATATTTTGATAAGACATGTGAATGTGTACCTATGTCTTTGCTAGTGGTTATAAAAATAAGAGAGGTCAAATTTAATATTTTGATAAGACAAGTGTATGTGCACGCATGTATTTACTAGTGGTTATACAAACAAAATACGTTAAAATTAATATTTTGATAAGGCAGGTTTATGTGCATGTGTGTGTTTGCTAGTTATTAAAATAGAAGAATCAATAATAGAAATAATTTGATCTACCCTTGATTACACAAGTGCATTTGGATATGCATATACATACATTAATTGTGTTGTGTTTTGTGTTTTTTGTTTCCACACTTTTACATATATTTACTTATAAAAACAATAACCTAGGTATAGAATATTATTAGTTTGTAATATACTAATATATATATATATATATATATATAAATAAGTATATTGAATTGTTTAAAGATTTTAGATGGACTAGAAGAGACACATAATTTTCCTTATAAAAACTAGGAGACGTAATAGAAGTCACTATATTGATAGATAAACAATCCACATAAATCAACATTTGGATTCGTGAATGTGTTCATGTGCACATGCAAACAATGTAGGCTATGTTCTACATTATACAGTACATATATATGATTTTGTATTAATAAATTGTATCCTTATTGCATTACATTATGGTTTTCAATTTGAAATTTGGAGGCTAAATCAACATTTCTTTACTTATTTAAAAATTGCCAACTAAACTTCTATATTTCATAAGCACTAATTTATTGAGATACACATGTGATCTGAATTTAATGTCCACACTATTACAAAGGGGGAATCCACTAATCATAAAATCATTGTTTGGAATATTTTTACAAGTTAAGCAAATTTGGAGAAAGATTTTCATAAAAGTGCAATCATTTTTTTAGGGGGGGTAGTAGAAAGTGCATTCTCTTAAAATCTTTGTGATCATTTTTCTCTTCCTCCATCCTATGAAATCTCTCCTTAACTAGTAAAAAACATCCCCTACTATCCAATACATAGCCCAAATTCATTAATTTTTTTAAAGTTTTTTCTTCATTTTCTTTTTTTAGAATTTTGTTCTCATATCTTTCATGTACCCCTTAACCCCAAGACGAGTAACATATTTTTTTTAATGGTCGATTTCATTGATATCTTTAATCAGAGGCTTATCAAACGGATAATATAAATGGATTGTCAAATAAACATTCTTACTTCTGACTTTTAGATGTTTCTAAATGTTACTTTTATCAAACTAGAAAAGGATTTTCCAGCCCATCTTTTATTAATGGCAACTTGAAATATAATATTGGAAAATATACTTTTCTTTCATATAGTATTGGATCTATATGATTTTGTTACATATTTTTGTTCTCTATATTGATAGATAAACATCCCATATAAAATAACATTTAGATTCATTAATGTGTTCATATGCACATGTAGAAAAAACATATTACGTTCTATATTATATAGTACATGTATATGATTTTGAACTAGAAAATGGTCCTTCTTGCATTACATGATGGTTTTTAATTTAAAAAATCTAAGGCTAAATAAATATTTCTTAGTTATTTACAAATTGCCAACTAAATCTTTGTATTTCATGACCAATATCTTTTTTTGAATTATGCATGTGAAATGAATTTGGTATCCACATTACTATAACATGGAGAATCCATTAATCATAAAATTGTCATTTGGAAATTCTTTACAGTTTTAAACAAATTAGGATAATTTTTTAGTAAAAGTGCACTCTTCTTTTTGAAAGGATAGTAAAAGTGTAATCTCTTAAAATATTTGTCTTACTTTTCTCTCTCCATTTTTTACTTATCTTTTTTTTGAAGCCATCTTTTACTAATCTACTTCCTTTATACTATGAAATCTCCCATTAACCATTAAAAAATCCCATACTTTCCTAGACATGGCTTGCATTTATTCTTATTTTGAAGACTGTTTTTTCACTTCCTTTTTTAGAATATTCTTTCTCACCCCTTCCATGTACCCCTTAACCCCTATGAGGAGTAATATATATTTGTTACATATAAACTTGAATTTTGTGACTTCTTGAGAGTTATAAATTTACATATAAAATACAATTTTTGATAGGGATGTAGACGGATATGGGCATACCCACATACCCTATAACTCATACCCAGTATACCCATTATGGGTATACATTTTTATAACCATGTAACCACTTACACTATCATCTGCATATCCGCCTCTCACTGGATACAGTTATGGTTATGTATGTACCCATATCCTGTATACCCATATACCTATTTATTATATTTTATATAAATAAATTATATTAAAATGTAACGGTACATATTGTAGCACTTACATATGACAAGTACAAGTACCCCAAATTAGTACATATTTATGTTAGGATGTAATGATCCATATTGTAGCACTCAGATCTAGTAAATATAAGTACCTTAGAATAGTAAAATAAACATATGTAAATTAAACCTCAAGAACCTTCATAGCCACACATGCACATTTCATCAAATTAGGAACATAAATTTATTCTCATATTATTCTCCTCTTTCCTTACTGTCTTGAATGATATCTTGAATGATATTTCTTCATAAAAAATTTAGAGGTATGCTATATATTGTTGGTTGCATCATTTCTCCCTGAAGGTAAGCCAATATTAATTTCAAAGTCAATGTTGAGTGTCTAATTTCAATTAATAGCATAGTTAATATATATATTATTCACCAACAAAGACAACAATTATCATTTCCTTTTTATATTTGAATTTAGCTGCATCAACATGCTAGTCTTGGTTTTCTATTTAATTTGATATATTATTTATTTATCAAATATTGTACATGCACAAAAAAGAATGTATTTGACGCCCATAATAATACCAATATCACCCAATTAATGTGGCATTCTGTTGCATCCCACAGTTTGTAGTGTGTTAATGTAGTAAGTCTATCCATAACTGTATACCCACTTATCCGTCCATATATCCTACAATTATGCGGATATGGGTATGATGCGGGTATAACTTTTGAAAAAGCGGGTATATACCCTTATTCATACCTGCTTAACTAAATAGTTACAGTTATGGATATGACCATAGCCACACCATACCCTACCTATTTACATCCCTAGTTTATGAGTTCCGTTTTAAAAAGAGTGGAAAATGAATAAATGCATAATTCAAAAAAAGAGTGGAAAATGATAATCACACTATGTAAAATATTTTACACCATAACAACCATTATCAATGTTCTTTTACATATAAAAAACTATGAGCACTAGGAAAAAATAACTACACCAGACCATGTGACAAAAAATGTTCTTTATCTAAAATTTCTAGTCTTCATATTTAAGCAATACGATATGAAAAAATGACGAGTTACGATAATATGCACCAAAAGTATACTAAAAAATAATATTGTACATTGTGTTAAACAACAATGAACCAACACATATATTTATAAATACATAAATTGCATATTTGATTACAATAGTTCGTACAGACGATGTGAAACAAAAAGATTGCACATGTGATGCAATTTTTAGCCATAGTATTTTTATTAAAATTATAATTATACCACATAAAATATTTTTTAAAGGAGCAAGATCCGCACCATGCCCACTTGTTGAAAAATATCATGGTTATCTACGGATATGATTCTCTTTTTACATCTTTGCCATTGTTATTTATATATCACACAATAAATTATTTAAAACATTTTTTAACAACTTCCATATTTACACTTACCATAAACCAATCATATAGAAGTATATGTAACTTAAGTTCCATAAATTGAGCTGAAGTTCTTAGAAAATGAGTTCCACATAATTTATGATTTTCACTAAACCCATCAGAGGCTAAATGTTACTAATTTTATTTCGTGTTTCTATTTGCCTCTCTCCTCTATACTTTCAACTCTCTTTTTCTATTCATTAACAAATTATCTAGTTCATAATCTTTTAATTCCCCATATCATGTTTTACTAATTCATATAGGTATATAGTTTGAATTAGAAATCAATATCTTCTTTTACATTACATAATAATGTTTCGAAAAACTATCATTTAAATAAACCTTTCTTTACTTAGATAACAATTGCCTAAGGCCATTATCATTTTATTGCATTATGCATTCCTCAAAAGTTTTAATTCCACACTGCTATATAAAGATTGAATCCATTAATCACATGATCAATATTTTACAATGTTTCTATAATTTAAAAAAGATTGTATTAAAGATCTGAATAGATGTGCACTCTCATTGACTTTTTCTCCTCACATTTCTCTTTTCTCCATTTTCTTGTGTGTTTTCTCTCATCTACTTCAACTTCCCTATTATATCTCTTATAAACTAGTAACACCCCCCCCCCAATTCTTAAGATATAACCCGACTCCATCCATTGTTTTCTAACGCTCTATTTTTATTTCCTTTTTTTCTATTTATCTTTTTTCATCGCTTTCATTTACCCTTTTTATATTCCTTCACTCTGAATCCACACAATCTGAGTTATTCATTAATGACATTTTACTAATAATACGATCTCACTGTTCTCATACACACATTCATCTTTTAAAATAGAATAATCAATAATATCAGTAATTTGATCTACCTTTGATTTCACAAGTGTTTTTGGATATGCAGATACATACACAATATCACTACTATGACTGCATTGTTTTATGTTTTTAATTTTCACACTCATACATATTTACTTATAAAAATAATCACCTATGTATAGAATTTATTAGTTTGTAATACACTAGTATATACATTTCTAAAAAAGATATTCATTTGTCCATTTTTTCACACTTGTACGTTAATAAATAAAAAGAACTATATAATAATGAGAATAATGTACAAATTATGAATGCATCTAGCTATATTACAAATCAATAATTGTTCAAATATCTTTACATGATAATATGAAAGCATCAAAATATATTACACATTTCAACGTGCATGGTATTTAGTTTTTATTAATATATTCTTTTAGTAGATTGAATTTTCTAATATAAATTTAATATTTTGATAAGACATGTCTATGTGCACGTATATATTTTCTAATGGTTACAAAAATAAGAGACGCTAAAATTTATATTTTGATAAGACACATGTATGTGCACATGTGTATTTGCTATAGTGGTTATAAAAACAAAAGACGTTGATATTAATATTTTGATAAGGCAGGTGTATGTGCATATATGTGTTTGTTAGTGGTTAAAATAGAATAATCAATAATAGAAATAATTTGATCTACCTTTGATTACACAAGTACATTTGGATATGCATATATATATAATATCACTGTGACTACATTGTGTTTTGTGTTTTTTGTTTTCACACTTTTACATATTTACATATAAAAACAATCACCTAGGTATAGAATATTATTAGTTTGTAATACACTAATATATATATATATATATTAGAGAGAGAGAGAGAGAGAGAGGGGGGGGGGGGGGAGGAGTCGATGGAAACGGAAACGGCCGCAATGTTTAGGGCTGAGCGGCGCATCTTCATGCACGCGCTAGCAGTGCGTACTGCACGCGGGAGAAGCTATCCCTGTGGTGAATTCTACACAGTGGACAGCGTATAGGGTTCAGTCCGAAAATGTCCAGCAGGGCCTCTCGTGATGGATAGTGAGTTGACTTCAATGGTGGCTTTAGGATCGATCATCTACGTACTCGGCGGTGTTCCTCCTGATAAAAAACACAAGCGACTATCAAGTGAATTCGGAAGCCACGTCCACTGCAAGACGTCTTATTTCGATTTGGAAAATCCTACAGACGGTTGGAAGGATGGCCCTCCCATGAAATCTGATCTATTTACGCCAGATTGTGTCTCCTTTGATGGTAAGATCTATTCTTTCGGGGGGACAGAATCTTTTGGTGAGGTTTTTGACCCAAATCGTGGCGAATGGGATGTCTTGTCTCAGCGGCCGCCTTACGTTGCGGAGTCATCCTTTAGGATGAATGTAAGCTTTCCGTTGATCCCATACCCTTCAAGGAACTGCATAATTGTGCTCTTGACAGACATGTGCTCCCTCTATGCTTACTATCCTGACCAGGATGCGTGGGATTGTCTTGTTCGTAAAAGATTCAAAATTTGGAGTGAGGGAGCTGCTGTTGTGGATGATGTTATTTAGTTTCATTTCCCCGATAGAGACTGTCCTTTTATGGGATATGATTTAAGAAGCAAAAAACGGCTCAAAGTAGGCTTGTCCTCTAATATTGATGTCGATATGATTTCTTCTGAGTTCAATGCTTTACTCAACTTGGGCTATGGTAACCTGAGCCTGGCTGCATACTCTCTTGATTTCGATTCACAGAAGACCCATCTTACCTTTGTCAAATTCAGATTCAATCGCACAAGCTCTAAAGAGGCAGTCGCCACCCTACTTTCTGTGGACAAGCTTGTTATTGATTCCTTGTGCCTTATTAGCAACTACATCCCTATCTAGGTACTCTTCTATAACTGATCTCAGTAAAAATGGTCTTTTGTTGTATATCTTCTTAGAGTTAGTGTTCTTTTTTGAAGTGCTTAGATCTGTGCATGTATATTAATTTTGTGTAAATAGGTTCGTAGGTGAAATTAGGCCGGCGGGGAAATCCCCCACCCCAGCCTCTTTAGTTTTTTAAAAGGGTAAGTTGAGTCATATCAGGTTTTATTACTTAGTATCCAATATTTTATGAAATTGGGAAACTTGAGTTAAATGTCATGCAAGTATATTGTTGAATTTATTATCCTTTGTCTTTTCTTATAATGGATATTGTCCCTACAAGTTTGCATAATCCTGCCTTCTTTAAATGTCCAAAAATAATTTCTCGTAGACACGGACAAAGCTTTTTGCACCTGAATTTGCAAGCTACAAACTTCAATTTACTTCTTTTGCATTTCACCATACTAATTTAGATATGTCCTTAGCACCTTGTAGTTATTCATTTTCTTTCTATCCTCTCAGCACCCCTTCCAAGAGAGTCATAGCGTAACATCTCAAATTTGTAAATAAAATAAGTGTAAGGTCCTTAGTGCAAAATTTCAACTTTTCTTTTTAAAATCTCAATCATTGATGCAAGTTACCCAAATATAAGGAGATTTTCCATCATACATGTAATTTTGATTCAAAACAGAACTCACTAAGGAAATATAATTCCTTTTAATTCTTATACATTGAGATAATAACCTTTATGAGATCGATGGACAAAAGGTTATCAAAACCTAGATATAACTGAATAGATGGATTATGGACTCCTTAATCCACCTATGGTCGAAATTTGAGGTTAATTGGACCTTGTTTGACATAACCCAAAATCCCGATTTTATTAGGACTGTCACGCGGACGATCCGGCTCAGACATCGGGTCACAGGGGTCATCCCTCCCGCCCGGAGTCCAGTCCCTCTTGGACTCACCGTTGGCAGCCATCTTCTCTTACCCGATTGCTCCTTACAGAGTCCCTAATCCCAAATACTTCTCACCGTTGCAATCCTCATCGCCACCCGAACCCTAGGATCCCAACTTTTGTGGGACTTTCTACCTTATCAAGGAAACACCCATTAGTGCATGAACTACCGCCGCTACCCCAATTTCACAGAAGAGTACATGAACTACCGCCGCTACCCCAATTTCACAGGACACTCTTCTGCCCTTCGAACCTATATATAAGGGATCAAAATCGACCACAAAGGGTCGTCGTTTTCATCTCCCGTTCCAATTTTCTTGTTTGCGCCCGGAGTCACGCTGATGGATCCGGTTTCCATCTCCGGTGAACACTTTGCACGCCTTATCCTTCCTTGCCACCTTTGGCCAGATTGGCGACTCTGTAAGCTTCCCTGACTCTCTATGTTCGTTTATACATCATCAGTTTTGCCCAAGATTCTTCTATTCGCCACATCCTATAGAGCACCTTCAGGTCCTCGCCGGCGACCCTGCATCTCGGCCAGTTTTGTACTTCTTAACCACGAAAGTTAGTCACCTAGATTCTACTGATATCCACGAAGACGAGGGTGTAGTTGTTCGGGTCGTATCGCCGCTGTAACAACATTTTCTACTTTGGAGTTTCTTCCCCTGTTCCAGCCATGGCAGCGTGGACAATGGGAGCATCTATCCTCATTTTTTTTCACTGGTGTTCATCGTAGCAACTTTGGTCAGGCACCAGCTTTTCATTTTCGGTTTTAGGAAACTCGATTGTATAATGGACAACAGTTTTGGTCCTTCCCTTCTCCTGCCACGACCATGACATGGAGACGGAGCAATTGGACACCGCATAGCCTCATCCATGGCTCGGTAAGTTCACATCTGTTCAGGGAACTCTTCTGGATTCCCCTCTTCTTCTCAGACATCGAGATTTCATGTTTTGATCGGTTTTTAGAAGTCCATTTCAATGATCGAAGCTTGATCGCTGGAAAATGATCCTATCAGGTGTTATTTTCCATGTGATGCCCCGATTTTTGCGCATTAATGTGTCACAACCACATGGACAATTTGGCCTTTTCACGATGAGTTTTTATTCACAACCGTGTTTTGAGTTTGGGCGAGCTCCAGGCCATGTGTCTGATTAGTAGTGGTCCACCTCAACAAGAACCTGCAACTTTTTGTGGCCTGAATTATACACCTGGCTTTATCTCGTTTTATAATTGGTCGAATCCCAGAAATTCATATCTTTTGTATCTAATGTCAAAAAATTATATTTAAATACTCGTTGGAAAGCTTATGAGATAAGCTAGACCCAATATCAGACCCCAAATCCTAAAATAGTTTCTATAGTAAGCTAGAAATAGTACACTAATGTTAATAAAGTGTAATTAATTCATAATCACGCTACTTACAGTATAATTAGGGTTGGACCCATGAATCAGGACATTAGTAATACACCTCTATAGGTCAAGGTGAGCGGATCATGCACACTGAGTATAATTCTAAGGTTCTGGATTTTCATTATTCACTCATGTATATTTTATTACTTAATTAAAGTGAAATTATGTGATTACTCAGTTATGCTCATGAAAAATCATACACATGTTATTAATTTATGTTTTTACTGATTTAATGATTCTACTTTCATTGGAAATACTATGAATCACTACCATGCTCATTAATCAAGATATTTTGAAAATCATGTCTAAGTGTAAGAAATCATGTCATGTGAATATCATTCTCTCAATCATGTTAAGTGAGCCTTAAGTGGCCTTATAAGCTCTGTGGGAGCATTATGTGAGCCTTAACTGACCTTATGTGAGCCTCAATTGGCCTTAGGAGCATTGTGGATGCATTAAGAGAAAGAGACTATATTAACTCAAGTTAAACTGCACCACATTATTTATCATGTAAATTTAGTAAGTTTCAAGTAATCATGTTCACCATGTTAAGTCACTATATTTTTTAAGTTGTCTCATGTCATTTCAATTATATGTTATTTTCATGTGATAACTACTCAATGCCACTCACATAGTTTTACGTTGCCTTGCATGGGTTGGGGATGAGATGTCTGTAGATGAGGAGAAGGAGAAGAAGTAGATCTCAAGGACATCAGCACAAGCTCAAGGACAGATCCTACCTGGTGGGGTGCCATTCTAGATAGTTATCTTTTATTATTAGTCTTTCATGCGGAAGTTTTTAGTTTAAAACTCTCTTTATGTTGGACTTAAGAGTCCCTTAGTTATGGCATGTAACAATGTACGTTGTAGTTCTTTTTATTCTATGGATTTTGCTTGGTTAATGATATCATTTCACGATTTGTCATGATTTCCATTATGTGAAAATGCTTCCTCTATGGTTGTGTTAGTTTTAGAATGGAGGTCATGACACACAATCACCTATGAGGACCAAAAAAACACAAAAGGAAGTGTTTATTCCCTTTCAAACATTAGTGATTGTATTATTCATTAAGTTATATGGGCTTTGTCAAATGTTTCATGAAAAAAAATCATATATTGGTTTATAAATTCTCTCATCAATATAGAAAAATTCAAAGAGATGCACTTGCATAGATTGTCCTAGTATCAGTTGATTCAACTGTCCAACCCAAGGAGTGTGAGATTCTCATTTCAACACGTGTTTACTTAAACGAATGTCTACCACATACTACGATAGATGTAATTACTTAATTCAGAAATTCTTCATATAAAACTTCATGAATGATGTCAATGGTGTATAAACATACATAAAATAGCTAATTAAAATTTTATAAGGAAATTGGAAAGGAATATATCCACATGACCAAAATTTTAGTAATATGTAGCTTTCTAAATTTAATCAACTTACGGAAATACATGCATGTGGTTCACAAACTATGGTCATCTTCTAGACTCTACACAAGACAAGAAAATCGAGACCATGAAATGTCAAAAAATGATTCAATCGAGAATTATAGAAAAACAAGTCACCTTGAAATGTAAAATTACAATTTACTCCTATGCTTGGAAGGTAAAAGCTACTTTAGATTCTCAAACCATTAATAAGAAAATTGTGGTTCAAACAACAAATAATTATTAATACCCCTTAGTCTCTAATTAGTAGCCAACATTGTGTGCTAGTATTTATGACATATATGTACATGTAGATGAGTAGTTACTTTTTCAATTAGACATATCACGCCTAAGAAAGAAATCACATTGTATGCTAAAACATCATATGCTTGCTTACCAACAAGTGTTGCAACAATATCATGCACCTCTGGTCCAATCTGGAGGTACGTAATACCATGGAATAAGGTTATTTCATTCAAATGTGCTTAAGAGATTTATTGACAATAACATAGTGAGCATACCATATTCCATGTTAATCCCACTACCATGTGGTACATATTTCCTAGTGATGTAATGCATTGAGTGAAGAAAATCCATTAGATGCATATAAGACATCCATGATAATTATATGATCCTAGATTGAGGCGTATGATTGATTTATATCTAGAGGCAAAAAAGGACCTCAGGTAACATTCTTTCGACATCCTAGGGAGGAGTCCAATCTATACTCCAAATTTTCCATTATAATAACTACATGCGAGGAGAAGGAAACAATTGCCATTTTAATCATTCTACTTAGCTTGTACAATAGGAATTTATACTCATAATTTTGTGACATGTGTGATACTGTGGTGCGAGAAGGAGAAACTGAATAGTATTAACATATCCAACACATTTTTGTCAATTATTCCATGTTGCAATTGTGATTGCCAATCAAAGATAAATGAAAAGATTGTAGAACGTACTACCAACAAGTTGTTGGGTCGAAACAGAGCATAGTTTACTCAATATTCCCTAGCCAATAAAAATGATGTCAATATAATGATTAAGGTAAAAGAAACATTGCATCTTACATTAGAAAATCGTATCATTGATTGTCAGTTGTGAAAAGGATGTGAAGCTTATACAACATATTCAATCAATGATGAGGAGACATGGATGCATATAAGACAACTTCTTTCAACAATAGGCTCAAAAGTTATCATACATTGTACATGAAATCTTAGGATGTAACAACCCTAATAAGTTGAATAATTGTGATTAGTAGACAATAATACAAAAAATGGTCTCAAGTCTAGAACTATTCTAGGATAACCCTAGGAGATTAGGGTGAGAGAGTTGAAGAAACATAAGAGGATTCATCATCATTTACTATTAGGTTAAGCTAAATAATATAATAAAATGATTTATGTATTATACAATAAACATAACTCAAATCATTTCAAAATGCCAATCTAAGCCCTTCATGTTCCTTATACTTAAATTAGGGTACCTACCAGTTTTGTGCTTGATTGGATATTAAATACACCCTTAAATGTGGTTAGAGGGAAAATATAAGTATGGTTGATTTTACATATTTTAATTGAATGCTATGCTCTATTTTTTTACCTAAATTTCAGTTTCATTTTAGCGACAAGCATATTGATTATATCCAGACTTAATTTCCATGTGGGACGTACTAGGATGTATGTGAATCCACAATCACCAGTGCATCATCCACTAATCCAACAGTCAGCTAGTCATCCCCTTCATATGTCCCCCACTTGCGCACACAATACCTTTTCAATGTTATGAGTTGTTGCATTCTTTTCTCTCTCCACACTTGCCCATTCCTAATGTTTTCACCACAAACAAACTCCACTATCTCCTATAATTACAACAAACCCTCACTCGATCCAAGCAGTGCATGTGCACTAAAAGCCCAACTCAACTATAGCTTGCTGCTTTAGAAAACCACATACCAAACACAGTCATCCCTCTTTCCAAATATTGAGTCACAACTATAATTAGGATGAATATGTATTCATCAAATAACCTCAACTAAAACTAGGATAATATGCACTCATCAACGTCACAAGAGGTGATGACTGCATATTCATCAACACCACTATCTTTGAATCATACTTTAACGTCCCCATTTTTGGGTACCAAATCACTCCTTCACCGTTTCTTGATAATTTCCATCTGAATATAAGAGGATCCTTTTCCATGTTTTATAAGAGGTTAGATTTTTTGGGATCTAATAACCCTAGTAACCCATTATCATCCCTTTGAAATCTTATAATGTAATAACTCTAATATGTTTAATAATGGGGATTATGGACAATAATACAAAATAAAGGGTTCAAATCTAGAATTATACCCTAGAATAACCCTAGAAGATTAGGATCAGAGAGTTGAAGAAACATAAGAATTCACCACAATTGATTATTAGGTTAAGCTAAATACCATAATTAAGTATTTATGTATTGTACAGGAAGTATAACACAAATCATTTGAAAATGCCAATCCAAGGCCTTTGTGTTCCTCATACTAAAATTAGGTTACCTGCCAAATTTGGGCTTGATTTAATGTCAATTACACCCTTAAATGTGGTAAGGGAAAGATATAGGTGTGGTTGGTATTATTGATTGTAATCGAATGTCCCGCTCCAAATTTACCTAAGTTCTAGTTTCATTCAAATGACACGCATACCAGATTTTAGCCAGACATAAATGTCATTTGGGTTGTGATGGGATGCATGAAAATCCACAATCACCAGTGTGTGGTCCACTAATCTAGTGGTAAGCTAGTCATCCCCTCCGTATGATTTCTTCATGCGTGTTAGATTTCTATGTCATGAGTTGTTGCATTTTTCTCTCTCCACACTCAGGCATTCCTCACGATTTCACTACCAACAAACTCCATTTTGTCCTATCATTACAACAAACACTCACTCAAGCCAAGCCGTGCATTGTGCAAAAGGACAATATAACCTCTTAGAAACTTGATGAAATCAAGATCAAACCAAGGCAACCGAGTAAAACAACTAGTGTTCGTATTCTTTAGTATAACCATGAACTTGAGTATACACCATGTTGAGCCAGACCTCAAAGGAAAGGATCAATGAGATAAAATATTGGGAGACACCGCGATCCATTGAACCCTTTGGGTTCCTCGTCCCACACTGGTCTCTTTGACCCAGATATCACATGGTGAGGAGACTAGATTCCCTAGGATAGACTTTCACCATGCAAGATGAAAGTGCAAGCAACAAGGGAAGCTGGCAACTAGTACAAGGCATTGAAGAACAAACATCAGAGGGAAAACTTCATGGAAAAGAAAATTGTGATCAAACCATCACAAACAGATGTTAAGACATAATAAATATTGATCGATCGCATAACTACAAAGTAGAAGAGCAAAAGAGGGAAAATCACTTTGCACCTTGGTTAGAGATATCAACACCACATAGAGCTTCCTCAAGGCTCCTGAAGTCAGGAAGGCTATCTATCTTGTTATCCAGAGGTCGGGTTCACGTTGTCGACCTCACCGTGGCCACAATGAAATGACACATACTAGAGAGAAGATCGTAGACAAACATCGATAAGTTGAGGACTAGAATATGGTTTCCTGGGTTCTTGCCAATGTAAATGTAATATAGGGGTGAAATTTGTGGATAAGAGAGGAGTCACTAAGGAAACATGGGAGCAAAGACCCCCTCCCATTGAATGCAGTGATGGGGAAGAGAAACCCTAATGAATTGGGGATCAACCCACTCAACGATGTGAGAGGATCGTGAAGGGAAGGAGAGGCTAAGCAAGGAGGAGAAAATTGAGAGAAAAGCAAAGGACAAATACCTCAGGAATCGGCAGACTGTAGAGTCTAGAGACACCCAACTTGAGGTTGAATAAGAGAGCAGAGCCCTGCCCATGATGATCGAACACCCAGACATAGCCTGAGATCATTTAGACGATACCAACCAATGTGACACCAAGACCATATGCAAAAATATAAAAATTAGAGAAACAAGATGCATGACCGACTAAATCACAGAAACGAAAATAAAACATAGTTCTATTCTTAGAATGAGTTCATTGATTGAGAATTATCTTATCAATCCAAATTGGGATAACAAACCTTACTTAGTTAAGTTGAAACTTTGCATCTAGACTAAATAGGACCTAAAGAATCTGATTTTGGTCCTAGATTTAGGTTTTGAGATTATCTTGTAGGAGTTTTAATATAGTTAGGGGCTAACACTATTTCCTCATTATTTATTAATACATATCAACGTTATCTTTAATATTTAGGATTTAGGATCATATTAACATTATCTTATAATAAACCAGTTTCAATCTTTTATCTTTCACAAGATACATTATTTTACTCAATTTTGCATTAAGTCCATTAACACCACATCAACTTAAATAAAGTCACCTTAATTATTTCTATTTTCATAAAAGGTCAAATTCTTATCATATTACACATATTAAGCATACTAGGTACCATCCCAACCAATTATGCACATGTATACCCATCCAATCCTTATCATGGTTATCATAACTGTACCGAACTAGCCAGTTGAATCAGTTGAACCGATCACATTACTTGTTCGGTCCCCTCCCAAAGCCAAAAATGAAGTCTGACCGACATCAAACTGGTGAACCTACCGGTTGAACCAGTGAATCGGCGAACCGGTCAAATTTTAGCCTAACAAGTCAGTTTTCTCACATAGAAAATAAATGTATTATTGTTGCTATTTTTTGCTTATTTGGATGTTGGGTGTCAGTTGCATAACTGTTTCTTTTGCCTCTTCAATGGTAATACTTCTATTCTGCATGTATGATTCACTAATCTAATTGTCACATTTGAATTTTCATTGATTATCCATGTAGTGTCTTCACATTTCTTTAATTTCTATTGGGGTTCACATTGCATTATTTAGCATGTTGTATCCCCAAAATGACGTTAAAGACTTGTAGTATATTTAGGTTAGTGTACTTAATGCATTGGGTTGTATGCTTAATGAATTAGTTGACTAATTTTGAGTACTATAGAAATGTTGGTATATGTATGCCATGAACAAAATTAATATTTGTTATTTGGTTTTTTTATCAACTTATTGTGAGAAGTTGTGCTCTTATTCATGTTTCATAACTTCTAAAGGAATATTTTACATGAGTATCAAATATATTTGTATATTTTACACTATATTAGTGATGTCATGCTCACGTCACCAGTTGAACCGGTTAGACCATTGGTTGAACCAGTGAACTGAGAACTAGAGGCCTCACCGATTCGCTGATTGGTTTGATTCTTATAACCTTGATCATTATTATTCACATATATTCCATTATATGTATATTAGTGAATAATGTGACGTACATTAATGAACACATTCACATATTAAGTCATGGTTAGGTTATTAGGTCCATATGAGTTGTATTGAGATATGTTACATGATTATATCACCTAGCATGACAAATGTATCATGAATGTCATCAATGATGTATATTTTAGGGTTAGATGATTACAACTTAGGGCTAGGTTAATATGATCACTATACATCACATACACCTACTAACATGTATGAAGATTAGGGTTAGGTTCCATATGTCCAACTCATCATCACATTAGGGTTAATCATGTGAGTTATTCAAGTTATGTACATTACATGTTCATTAAGAAAGATGAATAAGGGTTTATATATTTACTTGTTTGGCCAAATATAAACATCCAAGGACACTAACCTCATAATCAACGAATTAGGATTTCTAGAGTCAAGATAACCAAATTTGGGTATGTTAAGATGTCTCTTCCACACTTCCCCATTTTTTCGCTAAGTACATATGTAGGCGGGTATTTTCCCTTCTACATCAGTGTACTTGGAGAACTACAAGGAAACACACTCAAAATATTATTGAAAACATACTTCCTCTCTAAGTATATATGTAGATGGTTATCTTTCCTTCTACATTAAAGTACTTGGAGAACTATGAGGAAATCCAATTGATATATTCTTGAAAAATTGAATACACATTATAAACTACTAGTGAGATTAAATGTTCGGGAATGGGATAGGTGGTGCACATTCATCATTACTCCCTAAGTCCTAAATCCTAAATCCTAAAAAGTAAAAGTTAATCTTTTTTTTGGTCGGTCAAAAACTCACCCTCCTTTTTTTGTATTTTCATTTGTATTGTGCTATTTACAATGCAAGGACAAAAAAATGTACAGGTGTACAAGTCCAAGTGTAAGACCAACTGTACAAGAGAAAGCAAAGAAAAGATGAAGAAAAACAAAAATGCTAGCCGAAAAAATATCAACATCAGCCTCATCCTGAAACTGTCTCCTACATCAAAGAAAGGATATCTTCAGAACAAGCATTATGTGGAAGAAGATCATCAACCCAAGCACTGTCAGCAGGCCTTCCATACTTCCATCTCTGACATAGACAGGAGTAAGCTATCTATACAAAGGAACTGTAGGAGAAAAAGCCATCAACCGATCAACCACCTAAAGCACAAAACACTCAGATGATGTTTCCAGAACATCGCAGACTGAACAAACTTCAACTGCTCAGGAATTTTCAGACGAGATGCCCTTCAACTTCCTTTACAGAAAAAAAAGACAAGAGAACATCCAACATATTTAAGAAATACAACCCTTCACACTTCCTTCTCAGCCAAGGGAGCATTCAAGGCCTCTGTTTCCTGAGAAGACCTAATGACTCCAGCAACAGATCGTTAAAGAACTACATCATAAATATCAAAAGAGAATAGCAAACCCAACATACTTCAGAAAGAACCCTTCACACTTCCTTCTCATACAAAGGAACTATCGTGGCCACTGTTTCCTGAATAGGCAGAACAACAACTCTGAAAACAAGATCAGCTACTCATCAGGAACCGCCACAAGCCAAGCTCTCCAGCAAAACAAACAATTTCAGTCAACTCAGGTGAGAACCAAGAAAACTTCAGGCAGAAAACAAAACACCAGAGCAGGCTGGGATCTCAACATCAAAAACAACAGCTACAAACCACCTCACACATGACCTGCAATCTCACGAGGCAAAGGATAAACAGTCCATAAAGCAAAGAAGCAGCCTCAACCAACCAGCAACACCCAGCATCAAACCCATCAACAGCATGGCCAACACTCGAATCACAAACAAATAACTATACCATCCGAGCAACATGATAATAGGGTACAACAACAACTAAGCAACCCATATCAAAACCAACAGATCCAACCATCAAGATGGAGTGAGAGGGGAGCATCGACATCCACACAGGATGGGGACTCGACCCTCTCAGCAGCCATCAAAAAATGGTGAGAGGGGAGCGTCGACATCCAACGAAGGATGGGGACTCGACCATCACCAGAGCATGAGAAAGAAAACAACATCTTCAAAAAGATGAGAAGAGAACAACTACCATCATGGATAGGTTTTGAGCGAGTTCTGCCACTCCGCTCGGGATAAACTCGACCACTCAAGAACAGAAGAGCAAAACCATGGACCAAAGCTTCCACTGCAAAAGAGAACTCTTGAGCGAGTTCTGCCACTCCACTTGGGATAAACTCGACCACTCAAGAACAGAAGAGCAAAACCACAGAACCAAAACTTCCACCTCTAACTGCGCAGAGAGAACGCAGCAGCAAGAGAGTCCACAACTTCAGCAAACAACAGAATCAACCCATAAAAACCACCACAGACAACTTAAAACTTGAGTGAGTTCTTCCACTCCACTCGGGATAAACTCGACCGCTCAAGAACAGAAGAGCAAAACCACTGAACCGCATAGAGAAAACGCAGCAGCAAATGAGCTCATTACATCAGCAACCAGCATAAACAACCCAAAGAACAAGAACCCCACATCCTTCATAACAGCAACAAAAACAACCAGAAAGTCCTTTGAACACCGCACCAAGAAAACCAACACTTCAAACAATGAACATCCTAATATCAGCATCAATAATCTTCCAGAGAGCGTTCACATCCTTATAATTATTATCATGAACTCTTCTGTTTCTTTCCAGCCAACAATGATACAAAATTAAAGGAATAGTAGAACCAGTCTTTAGGTCCTTCATTCTAGCAATCGATTCCCAATCATCAGGAATACTATCAATAAGCTTCCCTTTCAGGGCACAATTCCAAAGATCTTTTACAAACTTGCAGCTGAAACAAATATGCAGAGTATCCTCGTAATCCTTTCTACACATGTAGAAAATAGACGTAACAGGAATCCCCATTCTTCTTAAATAATCTGTGGTAGGAAGCTTATTATGAATAGCTTTCCACGTATGAATCTTAGCATTCATACTACTTTTAGTCTTCCAGAGCCACTCAAAGATAACCTTTAGCACCCCTTTGGATCTGACATGATCCCACACATGTTTAATCTTGACCTCACTCTGACCTTTCATAAGAAACTTATCCTCACTGTCTTTATCTATCTTAACAATCTTTAACTTTTCAAGAATAGACAAAGAACATCTCAAATCCTTAATACTCCAATAACCATCTCTTATAATAGAACACAATCTAGCTCCATGCGGGATGCCATCTCTAATAGACATACCTTTCTCAATAGTCTCGTGGAAGTACTTTCCATTAACCCACGGGTCACCCCAAATATCCACATTTTTGCCATTGCCAACCTTGTTCTCAAATAGGTTAAGGAGACTACTCCTCATACGAAGCACATTATTGAACATCTAAGAGTAATTAGAAGAACTATCAATGCTCCAGAAAGACACTTTCCTTAAGTACTTCTCATTAATCCACTTGACCCATAAAGAGTCCTTCTTTCTGGCCACATCCCAATCATTCATAACAAGACAGGATTCTGCAATCTCTCTACTTTTTCTAATACCAAGACCTCCTTCCTTTTTCGGAAGAGTGATAATATACCACTTAATCAAATGAACATTCTCCTTCTTATCTGATTTTCCCCAAATAAAGCTTCTACACAAATTATCAATCTCGTTGACACGCTTTTACCGTGCGTCGAACGCAAGTGTACGCGTCAATGTAGTAAAGGCCTTTGTGAGGCCCGAGTCGAACTCAGGGACACTGAATTATCGGAGACTACTACTAACTACTTGCAATCAGCTAGACTGGTTAAAATGGTTTGAGAGTTGTTGTAAAATTAAAAGAAAACAAAACAAAATAAAACGATCGATTAAAGGTTTAATTTAATCAATTTAAGTGGAGATCTTTAGGATTGCGGTTTCACTGCGGGTTATCATTGCATGAATTTCTATATAGTTACTCAGATTCATCTCTCTATCTGGGTAGTGGCCTGTAATCAGAATTGCCCACTGTTGTGGTACAATTCACTACTTATGTCTAGGTCGGTTCCACCATCGTAGTAACCTATACCCTAAACTAGGTGCATTAGAAGCGACCTCTGGGTTTCCACCATTAACCTTACATCACCTAGTTCAAGGGATTTGTCAATTAATGTGAATTTCGTCTCTTTTCAACCGTTAATTCTTCTTTCAAAGTAATTAAGGGCATTAGATTATTATTATGGTGATCAAGCATAACAATATAATTGAGAAAATGAAATCATACCACGGATTTAAGAGATAAAAGATGAATTACTATGATAAAATTGTCATACAATGATTCCCCGGGCTACTCCCGGTCTTAAAGATAAAGGGGATTAGCCCCGCATGTTCATCTCAGAGCAAAATATGGTAGATAAAAGGGGAAACATGGAGGGAAAATGTGATTAAGTAGTAAAACCCCTGAAGGGAGAATATCCAAGCATTCCTTGGCGTAGAATGCGCAATCTCCGACCTTTTGGCGGTGGAAAACGTCTTCTTCGGCTTCCAGAACGGCTAGGGCGTGCTTCTGGGCTCCGTTCTTCTCTCCACACCTTCTCGGGATGTTTGCAGCGGCTAATGACGTGATAGATTGCTCTTGGCCACCATCATTAGGTATAATCACTGAGTTAGGTCACCAAATTATCACAGCCGTCGGATTTAGATCGATCTGAATCAAACGTGTATCTGACGGTGTCGATACCATCGACGCGATTCAATGGTATCGACCTTGCGCGGTATCGGCTGGTCTTCTTTTCTTTTCTTTGTCGCGACTGATGCTAACTCGATACCATCGACGAGGGTCGATGGTATCGACATTCTAAGGCATCGGTTTTTGTCCTTTTCTATCACTGTAGCTTCACTTGTCGATAGTATCGACTTCTGGGTCGATAGTATCGACTATCTTCTCGCCAGCAACCTGATGGTATATCGATACCATCGACTCTCCTGTCGATAGTATCGATTCTGCGATGCTCCTTGCGGCTGGCTGCCTGTGGTCTCGTCGATGGTATCTACCACTGTCGATGGTATCGACAACAGCAGATATGCGTTTTTCCTGAAATTGCAACACAAAACCACATAAGCCGAAATAAAATATATTATTGTAATCATTTATTCTCGAAATACCAAAATAAGGGAGATTTGACACTAAGAAGGATCATAGACCAAAGTAAATGAATCATGCAATATTAACCACCAAAATGACCAATAAATGCATAAAACACAAGTAAAATATGTCTATAAATGTGACTCAAAATCATCGCATCAAACTCCCCTAAGCTTGAACATTGCTCGCCCTCGAGCAACTAAACTTTAGAATAGAATTGTGAGGGTCAACTAAAGAACAGATCATCACAACAAACATCACCATATGATCCCCACCGGACATTCACATTCCGGCCCTCACTAACCACAGAATGATAATTACCCTAAAGGCGACAATAATCATCCATAAAAGATATCTACCTCAAAATTGATGAACACTGTCATATAAGGCAGTTAACATAATAAAATTCACCGGTTCAGACTTGGTGCATCTTGTGATCTCCTATGCTACGTTGCTCGCCCTAACTACCATCTACATGGAAGCAGCTCTCCTGATATTCACGAGTGAGGAGAAAATCACAGTGGCCTACCAATTCGAGCAACGGGTGGATGGAATGGGTGGCTCATGGAATAAATGGAAGCATTATACGATTATAACATGCACAAAGAAACAATGAACTAAATGATGGATATGCAAATGTAAATGCCCTAATGCCTACATTTGGGTGGAATGATGCATGCACTATCATTCCATCTCAATGTGAGATGGAATATCTACGAGAACTACATCATGTTCTTATTCTTCGTAATATGCAGTGAAAACATGTTCCTTTCTCCCTCTCATTCCTATTTATTCTCAATTCTTTTTTTCATTTTCATATTTTTCTTCTTCTTTTCTTTTTTCAAGGCCCCTATATCCATAAATGACAATGAAGTATTTGTCGGGCTCACTTTTTGTTGCATAACTATATACTTGAAGCAATTCAGAAGGTATGGAACAAGTTTATCACCTTTAATGTTTCAGAAGAAATAAGATACATGATGTAGTCTATATGCATGAAAATATGAATGCAGCTACAAAATGATAGTCATGCATCTAAATGACATGCACCTAAGGAGAATGTGCATGTATAACTAATCTAATTTTTTTATTTTCATGCAAAATATGTAGAAATAGTTGCAATGCAAGTCCTGTCTACATGAGATGCACTCAAAGAAGTTAAAATCGTAATGTACTTCCAGTTCTTAAGGTAGAATATGAAAACAATGGGGGTAGAAAGATCACAAGACTAATTGACTGAACCTTTGCAAATTATTATATGTCCCTCCTTATTGACCTGTGTGGTAATTAAGAGGTTTATCTCTCTTACTTCAAATTAAAGTCTCATTATCATTTGGTCAGTTTAGGCTCAAACAACTAATTCCGTCCACTTTTCATGAATCCTAGGCATGTACAGTTGTGATTTTCTATTTTAAAGTTGACAAACCCAATCATTTTCTTAAGTTATGTGCTCAAAGTTGAACAACACAAGCTTGCAAACACTAATTTTTTTTTTAAAATTTTGCCTTGATTCCCATGTACAAGCAAATGAGATGACACAAGACTTAAGACATCCACAAGTACACTAAATAGAATGTGGATCCTACAAACAAACTAAGATTGCAAGAAATAAATGACAAGAAACAAAACAATAAAAACTAAAAACTGAGAAAACTAAAGGATAGAGTTGTTCCAACTCCCCCCCAAGCTTGAATTCGACTATGGCCTCATAGTAAAAAATAACCTTAAAGGGTGGAACAGAGATACCGATCACTCTTCCGGCGGAGGCGGGTACTGCGGGGTTGTGGGGTCCCAAGATGGGTACTGCCCCTGAAAGCTCGGATCATACTGGGGCATGGGCGGAGGTTGTGGATACCCCCCAAAGTAGTTCTGGCTCCAGTAATGATCATAGAAGGGCTGTTGCTACATCTTCATCCTATGCAACCTGTCGTGAATGTGTTGTTGGTTGTCGAGGAGGAGGCGCTCATTTTCAAAGATAGCCCGCTGATTATCTAGCAACCGGTTCGTCGTATCCTAAATACCGGCATATGAGGATGTGTGTTGCTGCTGTGTTTGATGAATATCTTACAACATTGCATACATCCCTTGCATGGAGTAGACATCCTCGCTTTGCTGCGAGGGCTGCGGTGGTTGCGGTGGCGGAGGCTGGTAAGAAGAAGATGCACCCGGATGCATGCGGGGACGCTTCCTAGGTGCCACTCATGCGCGAAGAGGAGTGAAAGCCTCCTCTTCCTCTTCAGCCTCGTCGCCGCCGTTGTTGTTTTCGTCATTGTCGTCGTTGTCGTCGTCTATATCCGAACTCTCAATGGCGATAACAGGCCATCAAAAATGCTGAGCGCCGTCAATGTGGAAGACAGGGTCGGGGAGCGAACACTCCTAATAAGCGTGATTAATGTGGCAGTGTGCATACGCCAGTCCATCATGCAGCAGGATGAGGTCGGAGCGGTGAAGATGCTGCAAATTATCCTTGCTTCTATTGGAGAGAGGAGTCAGCTGGGAGAAATTCAACCCAAGATAGTGGGCCAGTGGTGTGATGAGCCCGCCAAAGTGAATTGGAGCCTTCCGCATACTCCTCTTTACAGCCAACACACACTGCAAGAAAAATGCTCCCCAGTTACACTCTTCCTGCTTCAATAACTTGTGCAGGAAAAATAGGTATGTCTCCTAGAACTTGCTAAGAGATAGATCACCACGAGCAAAGAGAGTGGTGCACAACATGCGGTGAAGAATCCGCAAGAACGGATGCTCGAAATCTGCTACCGCTGTGTTGTGGTAGCTCACAGATTTGCCTGGCGGCACAGTCACTAGCTCGGCGAAGATAGCATCATAATCAGTCCAGTTGTCTGTCCTCCGGTACTGATCTCGCCCATGGTTCCAGTTATAGATAGAGTTGAACTGCCGGAGGGTGAGATTGTAATCATTGTTGAACAGCCGGAAAGAAACACGGCCCTTGATCCATTCGCGATCTGTGGCGATGATGTCGTTTGGCACAACACATATGTCCAGCGACGCCATGAATTCTGTGACTAGCTCCTTGTATGTCGGCCATTCACTGAAGAACGGCTGGCCATCGGCATGGAATTCCAAATCGTCGGGCCTCCTGCCCGTATGCCTTGCCTACCCCTTGAGCACGTAGGCCAGATTAGCCTCGAACCCCAGATTACGGATCATGTCGCGGTCGACGTAACGGGTCGGCTCAATCTTTCTTTTCATGATCTCCTCGTAGACCTTCCGAACCTCCGCGGAAGGATGAATGATCCGCAGACGCAGAATAGAAGCAGTTGGTGGAGGAACGAACTCGGGAATCTCCATCGGATTCGTGCGTGAAGAGGATGCGTCGACAACATGCACCATTGTCATAGAAGAAGAAAGATTGGAAGATGGAGCTCGAAGATGGTCGGAGAAGATTATCTCCGCTCAATGAAGGCTCGGTGAAGAACGCACACCGTGGATGCTCATAGTCGGGCTCTGATTGCTCACAAAGACGCACGACACAAGTGGAGAAGGTTGCTCTGAAGTTGTGATGTCATATGACGACAATCCATCCCTTATATAACTGTGGTCGGCGCTGTTGTATGCCCGTCGATACCATCGACGAGAGTCGATGGTATTGACTCCTGTAGCACAATCTGTCTGTCGCTGGTATCGACGGTTGTCGATGGCTTGATGTGGGGGACCCGGATCGATGACATGTCGATACTATCGACAGGTGTCGATGGTATCGACCCATCCCACGGATCGACTCTCTTGATGCAGCGATCGTCGTTGATTTCCTCTCGCGGATCGGTGATGTGTCGTGTAGATACTATCGACACAATTCGATAGTATCGACTTCTGGTTAGGGCAACACCCTCACGAGGCCCGACCGCCTCCTTCTGCCTGTAACTGGGTCGATACCATCGACAAGGCCATCGATGGTATCGACTTCACTGAGACAATTTCCATCTGAATATCTCCAGAGATCTCGATAGTATCGACGCCCGGGTCGATACTATCGACCTCATTGTTGCGATCAACCTGATGATGTATCGATACCATCAACGAGGCCGTCGATAGTATCGACGCAGTGCGATTCTTGCAGCCGCCAACCTGCACCCAGCTCGATACCATCGACACAAGGGTCGATGGTATCAACTCTGCCTCAGTCCTGCACATTGAGCAAACGATCAAGGTACCTTTTTTACACTAAAAACAAAGTCAAATCAAATCAAAGTACAAAATGTGAAAGAAACTAACTACACTAGCGATGGCTGGGTTGCCTCCCAAAAAGCGCCCTTATTTAACGTCTTAGGCTAGACGACTTGAAGCTCCTCATGCATCCGGAAGCGCAATGAGTTTTACCTCATTCACTTTCCTTGTGTAATCTTCACCGAAGTACAATTTCAATCGTTGTCCATTGATCATGAATGTTGTCTCGCCATCACGCACCATGATTGTGCCATGTGGCCTGACCTCCTCTACGGTGAACGGTCCACTCCATTGGGATTTCAATTTCCCGCGATGTAGTTTCAGCCTAGAGTTGAACAAGAGTACACGGGGTAGGTTCCTACCAAATTGGGAATTCTCCCAATAGGCGGCCAATCCCCTACAAAGTAGGGTTGGTTTTCCTCGGTTTTACCCTCTGAGTCCAAAGGAATCATCATCGGGCTTGCACACTCTCTGGATCGTGAGAAAACTTGAGAGGAAAATCCCTTTGTAACTCGTAGAGTCCCAGTCCTAGTGGGACTTAGACGATGAGTGCCAGGCGTCGGATCAAGATCCAACAGTCCTCCTTGCTCGCGATCAACCAAAAGGAAATACATATTCCTATTTGCAAAATTAATGCTATATCTTGGAGATAATTTGAGAAATTCATATCTCCTAAGCCATAGCTCCTTTTTATCTCAAAATTTAAGGGAAAGTTCATCTTGACATTATCTAGCTATTTACGAAATTTGGGAAACAAATTCCAATGGATGAGAAGGTTTCCTTCCCTCCCAAGTTATCCTTTAATTAATCCAAAATTAATTAGTATTTCTTTTCCCTTTGCTATTATCTTGTTATTTTGGGTCCCTTGGACCTCAAGAAAACCTAAAGGCTCGAATTCCCATATTGGAGAATATTTACTTGCCTTTATCCTCTTATCTATTTCTATTTCACATATTCTCCTTTTATTTAATTAAATCCTTTTCCTTTTTATTTCTCTTTTCTTTTCAATTGGGCTCAATGGCCAACAAAGCCCATTATCAATCAATCAAGGCCATTTCACATGAAATCCATCACAAATCAAAGAAATAGATTTCATTTATTCTTTAAAAGAGAGTTACACTTTTCATTATATACTTAGGAAATTGAGGTTATAACAACATTCATTGTGGGGCACTGCAAGAAGAAGAGGAGGTGATGGACATCTTTATCCACTGATGTAAACGAGGGCTGGGTTAGTATGTCGTAGGTCTTCAATCAGATAGTTGGGCATAAAAGAGAATAAGAATTGATGGGTATGACTTTGGTGGTGGCGCCACAATCAATGAAGACCCCAGGTGAATATCACGATTTGCATCACCATTGACAGTTGTGCCATGGCTCTCTTCTACTACAACACCAACTGGATTGGTCCTTGTGGTAGTATTTATGGTGGTGGTGAGGAAATAAGGAAGCAACATCATTTAGGGAACTAGAAGGTCATTTCTCAGTCACTATAGTCAGTGACAGCAATATTCTTGCTTGTAGGGCCGCTAGGTGTAGACAGAGAGGATGGATGGTGTGTAGGATTAGGATGAGGAAGAACTGAGGAAGAAGGAAAGCAGATGAAGGAAGAGAAGAAGGAGAGCAAGAAATAGAGTAAGGGAGGTGAGGAGAAGAACTAGGAGAGAAGATGAGCACGGGAAGAAATGGTCGATCTCCATTTTAGACATTCACAAAGGAAGAGACACCACAAATAGTTTGTGAATAAGAGAAAGGAAGAGACACCACAAAAATTATATGAATAAGGACAATACTAAAGTTGAATTACTCTCCTGAATTACTAAGGTATAAGACTCCACCCCTTATAAGGGTTAAACCATCATATACTAAACAATTAAAGGGTTACATACACTAAATCATATCTATGCAAAATTCTAACTCATTGATTTTCTCTTGGGTCTAGGGTTCTAGGGTTTACCTAACCAGATAAGGCTGTCTCATTGAGGGATCCTTACTAATACAAACTTTATGTTTTGATGAGTTGGTTCATTAAATCATCAATAAAATCTAGACTTAAATAAAATATAACCTTCCAAAAATGGAAAATCAATGGAAAAATAAGACTCCTCATGTTTAAGGTTGCTTGTAGGCCAAGTTTCACATCTTTTGAGTATTCCTAGAAGCCTCAAATTCATTAAGGAAAGAAAATGCATGATATGATCTAAAAACATTAAATAAAATATTAAATGTATTTGAAAGTAAAAAGTAATGTTAAAATCAAAATATATGTGCCTTAATTAGTCTAGGAGTCAAATTTCATATTAATTGGATAATGTTAACACTCTCAATTTGATTTTGAAATAAATTCCATAATTATATCACATCATCTTTAATTAATGTTTCAATGCTTCGAAGGTTTGTGTTATATTCTCTATCATGCTTTTTTTTTGGGTTTACTATTTTTGTTTTCTTTTCTGGTTGTTCTTTCCTATATGATGATGCAAGCATAATCTTCTTCCTTTACCCCTTTCCATTTTTGTTTGCACACAAGGGATGCAGTTTTGTCTCACTATATCTGTCCCATCTTGGCATTATTCATGACAATTCTTTCTCCATCACTTTCAGGAGGTTGTTGCAAACTTTGTGACCCCTTATTGAGCCAGTAGGGTTTCCATTATAAGAAACCCCCAAATATTCTCTCTCATCTCCCTATTCCTTTGAGTTAGAGACTCACCTTTGTCAACTCTCATTTGTATCTAAGCACTCAAACACCTCCATTGAGTGTCAAGAAACCTTTCACCACCCTTAGTTGAAGTTGAAAGATGTTGGAGTGGTGCCACAAAGTCAATGTTGGTTGTTGGCCATCATAATTCTCTCCCTATAACTGAGATTACCCCCATCAAATCAAACTCACTGAGATCATCCTTGACATGCACACTATATTTCTTGATCACCCTGACATGATCCCTTTCTCCTAGTTGCTTCCCCCTTGAACTATCTTCCATGCTACCAATGACTTTCATTGTTGAACAATCTACTACATCTCAGACCCTCATTTTCCCATCTCCACTCCTCCATCTAGGTACCTTGGACACAAACGAGTCCCTAACTTGTCCTTTGTTCTTGTAATGATCACCATGGCATTCCTGACTCACTATCTTGCATCTCCCGTAGTGGATGGTTTTTTGGGTGTTGTTGATCACCTCACAACTGTTCCAATGACTCACTGAGTTTGACTTCGACCAGGAGAATGGATGCAAGGTTTGTCATAATAGATGGATCACTCAAAAGCAACATTTATCCTAGCATCCCATGCTCCCATGATCTTCATTCTTTCCAGTTGAGAATAGATGAGCTTCATTGTGAGTAAAACTGAGACAAGCCCTCAAGTCTATTTTGTTTTGTTACACGTATCAAAGATAAAACCATCTTTTCATGCTCAGCCAATTTTCTTCACCATGTTGAGTTGGGTGCCTCATTGGAAGTTGGCTTGTTCATTTGGCCATCACTGATTGGGCTGGGTCTTTTCGTTTTAAAGAAGTAGATAATGTTTTACGTGGATTTTTCTAATTGGTCACTTATTGCAAAATTCATAGTAATTAATTTATAGATTGGAAAAACAAAAGAAAAACTAGTTTAGAGTCATGATGTCATTCTCTATCCAAGGGTATCAGTTTTATTACCTAAACAAGACTTTTCCAAGGATTTTCCAAATTGTTTAATATTTCTAAAATTCATAATTAATTATCTATAAGTTAGGAATGAATTCAGAAAAATGTAATCTAAAATATGGTATGGTTTCCATAACCTAATTCGTTAATTATATAGGTGATTTTTATAATTCATATAATTAATGTAAACCTAACCCTAATCTCATATATACCTTTAATAGGTTGCTTGTGAACTGATATGGAATTAGGGTTTGACCTTGGACATATGTAGACTTCTTGTGAGGTTTATTGCATCCCCCATGGGTCATATTGAGCGATTACTTTCTTTACTCTCTCTCTCTCTCTGTTGAGCCTCTTTGAGGTATTTTGGTGATGAATATTCTCTTTCTTTACTTGATGACCTATTTGGGTCTAATCTTAATCATTCTGAATTCTTGATCCATGTTGAGTTTTAGATTATACTTTGCTTCTTGATTAGATCCTATTTGGAAAATTTAAACCATGTTGTTCCTTATTGTGAGATGGAACCCTAATTTTTCTCACTTTTGTGGTGGATGTTTATATTGTCCATTTATGTGATGGCAATCTTATTTATTTTGTTTATAATAGTGAACTTTTATTTGCTTCTACATTATGCATGGTTTGTGATTCCGTCCCCTAGAGTAATGTAATACTTTGGTTATTTGGGTTTTATTCCCCTTTGTGATATTATTAGGCATTGGGTTTTAGTCCTCCTGCCATGCACTGAGGTTTTAGTCCTCCTACACTTTTATATATTTGGGATCAAGGATCATATGCCCCATACCCCAGCTTGTATTCCAAGGGAATTTAGTTGTGTGCCATTCTCTATCAGGTTATGAGTTATGTGCCCTAACTGCCACTGACTTTACATGTTCACTAGTGCTATGCTTATCTCACATGCATGCAAGTTGATATTATTGAGATGGGTTTTGTGACTTGAACATTTACATGTGCTTTTGTGGCACAACTCTTATATTTTATTTAATGGCAAGTATTCTTCTTCTTTTGCAATTCTTATTCTTTTGGTATCCACTTGGGTGGTACTTTCCTCTTCAATGGGAAGCCTTGTTATATTTGATGTCCTTTTTCCTTAAGTTTCTCAATCCAAAATTTATATGCACATACCAGCATTTTGTTGATATCTTCTACTTTTCTCTTTTTGTCGGGGTATGCTTCCAACCCCATGTGTAGGACTTAGAAGACTGGACATGGTGACATGGACCTTCTAGGTAGAGCTCTTGGGGAGATAGAGTTGAGATAGTTGGATATCCCTCTACTTAGGTACTTTTGTTGTAACTTTCATGTAAACTCTATATGAGAGATGATGATGTACTCTTGTAAAATTGAATATAGTCATGAAATATTATTCTGCTGCTACACTCTGGTTATTCTTGTATACCATCATTTGAGAGAGAAAAATACACCCACCCCAGCATATCTTTTTGTTATGTTTGGTTTATATGGTAGGTATTCCTCAAATTTAGTAGGGAGTGGATCCCCTCTTGGGTCCCACTCCTTACAAGGGCACTCGTTCGTTTGTAGAGCCTTCCCAACCATCGGTGGATGGGTAGAATTGGTCATCGATAGACATGCACACGGTTTCCATAGGAGGTTGGCCATTAGAGGACATACCTGACATGTCATCGGTGGGTGACTAAAGGACCTCCATAGGTGGGTTAAATACATGTATTTCTCCTCAACCATCATGTAGGAGTTTCCATCAATGGTTAACTGATGGAAAGGAACAGTGGGCAAACCAACGAGATTCTAAAAAGATGCAAACCCACCTATGGGGGGACCACCATCTCCTACACATGTACACATGAAATTAAGCTCAAACATGCTATTGAAATCAGGAAATTACATATAAATCATACAAATTGACATTATATTAAGAACAACTATATGTAATCTAGTTCCAAAATAAAATTATGGAAATGACTGTGAAACTAAGCATAAAATGCAACTAAAACTAGAATGAATAGGCATTCCTCATAATTCTGTTCAAACAAACCCTATAATATTCATACCAAGAATAACCTATCCTATTATCATGCTCGTGAGACTACTCATGCTCATGAGCCCATTCGTGCCTCATATATTTTACCACACAACAAAGAGATGTGTAACGCACTCGAGTTCCAAAAATATGAGATAGTTAATGAACAATCATAGCCCACAAGTACCAGACTAGGTCAAATCTACCACTTCCCTGACGGTACCTATCCAGACTATCAAACATATTAGTAACATGTTGGTATGTATGCCTAGAGAGCCAATCGTATGATGATTGTGATGGAATATTATGTAAATAATTTGATTAATAATAAAGGAAATCTTCCAATTTTTTATGTTTCATCCAGTTATGGGATAACAAGGAGACATAATGCATGTCTACAGAATGACATTACTCAATGATGTATGCCTTTGGGTTGATGACCTAAACAATGAGATCATGCAGATGTTAAGAGTATATACATTCTTGCTATGTCCCTATTCGTATGTTGTTGTGGAAGGCAAATAGACGACAATAACACATAAAGACTAGAGTGTGTGTTGGTTGATGACAGAATCTCATCAGTCATGATATGTGATATCAAACCAAGCGCATAGATACTTGTTAGAGAATAGTGTATCTGACACACCCACATTGAGAGTGAAACATGGAAACCATAATTGGTGGTCATAGTCATCTCTCACAGTGTAGGTGGTGATTGTGGTTCTTCGACCTAAAATCACTACACTCATCACATATTGTTCACTGTATTTTGACATCATCCACTGTGCCCTTGAATAAGGGTTGCCATAAAGGTGAATATCAGATGCACTGTGATGCATGGGGACAACTGTGAGTGATGTAGATGGGATTTGTCCCTCCTACTCAGGAGTTTGATATCCTAGCCACTTGATAAACAAGACTAAGAAGAGCATGTGCATGAACATGTGGATCAATATATGATATTGAGGTCACATATATCTCAGACAGTCTACTCTACTTCAAGGAACATGGATTGAACATTGAAAGGATGATGATTTCATGCCTCAAGTTCAATTTGGATATCAGAGACAAAGGAATTATACAATAATTGCAACACCAATCACATTGTAGGTTGATGTTGTTCTCCAACTTTCTAATTACTTGGGTAGCAATTATGTGTTAATAGTTTTCTTGTGATGTCAAAATGAGTTATGGACATACATTGCCAACGTAACTTGGAACCTATATGGTCACAAATAAAGGATACACTTGGAATAGGAATTCATTCATGAATATGGTTTAAATTTGATTACTAAAGAGTTAGGTATTCAATTTAAAAAACATTGGTTGAATATTGATTGACTGAATAGTGAACTGACCGGTCCAAGTGTTGAACTGTCCATTTCAGTGTGTCAGGTCAATTGAACCAACTTTGGCAATTCTGGACAGTGAACTGGCTAGTTCAGGAAGTGAACCGATCTGCTCAAGTCCATGAACCGACCGACTCAGGTTGTGAACCCAGCGTTTGGTGGATCAATTCGATTCATTCAAGGATTTGTGTTGATGGCATGTTGTGCATTAAATTGGACATTAATTGCCAATACAATTGTGATCGGGAAACATGATGAAATGACCGGTTCAAGGGTTGAACCAATCCATTTACACGCCAACTGATCGGTTCACCTATGAATTGAACATTCCACCACTTATAGTTTGTGAAAATTTGTGAAATTATGGTGCCTTCTGCTCCCACTCAGACAAGGAACCCTGACCCTGACCCTCCTATAAATAGAGGGATACTAGGGGCTTCTCAGACAACAACTCAATTGCCTCTAAAAATTGTTTGTCTTATCTAGTTGTGATAATCAAGAGAGCCCAAACAAGTCCTACTTGATAAAGGGAGGGATAGCAAGGGAGAACAATTATGGGAGAGCAAGTTGGTGCTAGTACTCTAACGAGAGGGGACAACTCGTTCTTGTCCGTTCTACTAGAACGACAGGAGTTCCTGGTAGTCTATGTGGACTACTCTAGAGGTGAGGAGCTTTTCCCTCTAGGAGGACAAAATCAACCTGTTGTCTGTGGTGATCAACCAGGAGTTGTTGTTGATGTTGTCTGAGTGCAACTTGAAGAGAGACACATACTACAATGAGGGAATAGTTGTTGGACTTGCTCTAGGACTAGGTATGACCTCGTAAACCATCCTTCTTGGTACATAGTTGTTGATGTGATTGTCTGTTAAATGAGAATATGGAAGTTAATTTTTGTTTCCAATGTCTATTGTATCACTATATTTCGCTACAATGATATCAGAGCCACGCCAATTTACTATGTTTTGGGATAATCGATATGATCATATTTTTCTATTTTTGCCTTTTATTTATTGCATATAGTGAAAATATTTTAAATGATTAATGTTCATATCCAACTAAAGACCACATATGATCCCAAACTAATATATATATGAAATGATATATATGCAATTTACATGCATCTCCCTAAAACTAGTTTTCATGGTGGATGTGTAGCATGGTTATGGCCAATAACCCAAATATCTATGTGTGGTTTAATGGTTTGTTTATTCCTATTATATTTCAGTTTGCATACCATGCCTCTACCTTCTTATTCCAGTGTAAAAGTTTTATTCTTTTCTACCTTTTCTCCCCTAGAATGTAACTCAGGGCTTGTCATTACCATGTAATAAGTTTAATAGCAACAGGATACTTTCTTTTCTTACAACGACAAAGAAGGCGTTCAGTGGTAGGTGAGCCGACCAAGTTCACAAGACGAACCAACCGGCTGGAGGACCGAGGAGGGAAGACCACAGGATGAGCTGAACCAATCATTTGGAGGTGTCCAGACATTGGTTGGTATGGATGTCATACGATCGTTTTAGATGATAAAGCGAGCAACCAAGAGGTGAGCCAACCGGTTCAAGGGTTGAACCGATCAAACTAGATTGGAAAACACAAATCTACACCAACAACAAGTTATTGCATGAGATGTAGACCTGGATGGTAGTAATTCCTTGTGGCTCCAAGGAATAACAGTTGTATGGCCATAACCATCACTAATGTTTTATATTGCATGTTTATGTTTATGGGATATAGCATGTATATGTTACACACTATAGTATGTGGTGATTGGATGTGTATATGTATATATATATATATATATATATATAACCCCTCAATCAAACATATTAAGTCTAAGATGATTTCCATAAGCAGCACACATGAAAATCTTAATCAGCTAAGCATAGGTTACGCCAAAGTGTGGTGTGTGGTCTATCTCATAGAAGTGTGATGATAGATATGTAGGTTCTATGAAAGCATGGTGCATATTATATCATGTTGGCTTTTGGGTCAGGCTTAATTGGGCATCCTTAGTGAGATTAAGTACCTAGAGGCATGCATATGACTATGACAAGGAGTTGTGCATGCCATCTATCTAAGAATTGCATAAGATGCAATTGGCAAATGTTGCCTACATTAATGATTGATTATGGACGATGGCATTGGCTAGGTAGTAATTAAATTGTTTTGGATCTTGACTCATTAGAATTTTGTGTGTTACAATAGTTTGAAAGGATAATTGAGGGTTATCAATTTGAATAAAATAATAAGAGTGATAGTTAATTGAATGCCTAATTGAATATCATAAAAATTTTATACAAATCAAATCAAATCAACTAATTTTGTGACAAAATTGCAAATTTCTCTTGTAGAATCAAATAGCAACACACAACAACACATTTTCCCTACAATCAATCCTTGAGAAGGAACGTTAAATGGGAATAACTTCCACAAATGGTTCAAGACGCTGAGAATTGTTCTCACATAGGAGTGCAAGCTCTAGGTCCTAGAGACACTAGAGGCAGAAGTAGCTCTTCCCAATGCACCTAAGGCTGACAGGGATGCTTACAAGAAGCACACTAAAGATATCGTTGATGTCAAGTGCCTAATGTTGTGCTCCATGAACTATGAGTTGCAGATACAACATGAAAACATGGGTTTATTGAGATGGTCACACATCTAAAGAACATGTTTCAAGATCAGGACAAATATGGGATGTCTTTAAAGCATTGTTCAAATGTAACATGGCAGAAGGAGATCTAGTAGGTCCTCATGTGCTCAAACTCGTTGGGTACATGGAGAACCTTTATAGACTGAGATTCCCCTTGGGTTAAGAGTTGGCCACTGATGTGATTATGTACTCTCTGCCAGAGTCATACAGTCAGTTTGTCATGAACTACAACATGAATGACTTTGACAAGCCATTGACAGAGTTACTTGGCATGTTGAGAACAATTGAAGCACAAATGAAGAAAGACAATCCCAAGTCTATGATGATGATCAACAAACCAAAGGAAAAGCCTAAAGGCAAATGAAAACCTAGGAAGAGTTCTAAAGCTAGCCAGGAGCCCAAGTCTTCAGTACTCAAGGCAAAGGGAGGAGTGAATAAGGGAGGCAATTGTCACCACTATCACCAGTCTGGACACTAAAAGAGGAATTGTCCTCTATACCTAGAGGAACTAAAGAAGGAGGAGGAGGGAATAGAAACCTCCACTTCAGGTATATACAAAATAAGATAAATTTGATTACTTCTTCATCTTAGGTATGTGATACCGGATGTAGATCTAAAATATATTTGATATACATGATTGAATAAGAAGTAAGCCTTTATGAAATAACAAGGATGGACTATGCAGAAGTAAGTTGCTGCAACTTCAATCTACATTTAGAATTTATCTTACCCCGTTAGGCATGTAATACAGTTAGATGAACTGTTGTTTCATTATGATAATAATAGAAACATTATGCTTTATGCATCTTGTATGGACAAGGATGATTATGAATAAAGAGTTATTAATGGCTCTATTTCAGAGATGTAATCTTATATGGCAATGCCCCTAATGTCTTATGATCTTTATATGAAAGGATCAAAAGTTAAATGTTTGTAACATAAATACCTAAAGGATTACAATTGATAATATCAAACAATCAATATCTATAGCATACTCATCAAGAGCACATATATGAGAAATGCATTTCTAGAATCCATATTTATGTTTATCTAGACTCCTTTAGTTATTGAACCAATAAGAGACATGCAAATATTATATATGAGCAACATGACAAATCATCTCTCACTAGGTGTATGAAGACCTTCAAAATAAATGCTATAGACAGTTATTTGTACCTCATCTTATTTACTGATCATATGGTGATATGTATTCAGTAAAATACAAATCTCTTGAAATGTTCAAAAAAATCACCAGTATGAAATACAAAAATTCTTTAAAGGTATTAAGATAATTTGATATGATCAATGTTAAAATAATTTACAAGAATAGTTTGTGAACCTATTGGAAAGATTGTGATAGTGTATCACAATCAATTCCACCTGAATCATGATGATGTATGAGAAAGAAGGGATCACAACCTGATGAGTCATGATGTGATTATCATTTAATCTAATATTCTAATTTCCTTTTGGGAACATGCTTAGCACTAAAATAATGTACCAGAAAAATGGTTTGATAAACACTAGAGATATGGTATGGGAATGTCCTGATATGTATTTAGGATTGAAACTTGTACAAGAAAATAGTTTCTAGAAAAAGATTTAATCACATAAATGTTAGTTTGTTGAACACTACTTATCTCAATCCGATAACAAAAGTGTTTGTTTCTAGGATAGTTGAATTCCAAAGGAATCACTGGGGGTAAAGTAGAATTCAAACATGTAGGATAGATAATGATAGAACTAAACGACCACCTGGAGGCCCAACCGACCATTTGGAAGGAGTCCAAACATCGGTTGGATGGGAGGACCAACCGAGCGGCCAAGAGGAGAGACGACCAGTTCAAAGATTGAACCGGTCTACCCAGATTGGCAAGCACAGATCTACATCAACCGTAGGTTCATACATGTGATGTGATGATTGACCTAGGTGGTAGTACTTCCTTGTGGCTCCAAGGAATTACAAGTAGACATGGCCATAACCATCGCTTTTTATTTTATATGACATGTTTATGTTGTGGGATATAACATGTATATGATACGTACTATATATGTGGTGATTGGATACAATATATGTGTATATATATGATGTATATAAAACCCCTCAATCAAACATATTAAGTCTAAGATTCTTTCCAATAGCAATACACATGAAAAACTCGATCGACCAAGTGTAGATTTGCACAAAGCATGGTGTGTCGTCTATCTCGTGGAAGTGTGATGGTAGATACTTAGATTTGGACAAAGCATGGTGTGTATCTATCATATTGGCTATTAGGTCAGGCTTAATGTGATATCACCGTTAGAACAAAATGTCATTAACTAAGTGGAAGTGATCATTAGCAACGGATTACTGAAAATCACTAAAAATTAAAACCTTTTTCAAAGAGATCCAATTCTAGGAAACTCTTAACAACAAGAACCAAAGTATTACATGTACATACCAAGTACCATCTCTTCTCGAGGATTACATACATCAATTTCTCTATTAAGTCTACACATGAGCAATACACAACCTCGAGGCATTCAAACCAAAATCTCATATCGATTATGAAAACACTAAGTACAGACTCCAAGGACCTAAGAGCACAGAGACGACACATAGGACTCTTATCTATAAGACATGACAGTCATTATCTCCACCTGAGATGTTACTGCTGTCCTTGATGCTACTGTCATTTCCCTGTAGTATGGTTCTTACCTACTCGTCCTTGTCCACCTAAAAATGTTGGATCCCACGGGGATGAGACAATTGAAATTGTCACAGCGAGAGATATAACTCTCCACCAGAAGCATTATTATTGCAGTTTAATAGAATAAAACTGATCAGAGGATAAGCAGTTGAGAACATTCTCATATTTTAAAGCATTGCAACTATCTATGATAGAACAATAATTCATCTATTCACTTTATAAGGAATATGAAGAACATGTATATCACTTATCCATCTTACTATATCAACATCTCAAGCTTATCCTGAGATACTCATTATCATGGTATGTCATCCATAAATCATTCTCATTTCTGTCTGTTGACCTTAGCCAATCTGTTAGCCAAATATTGGATTGTTTCAGTCATGTGAGTATACATCATCATATTCTGTCCAGGCATTGGACTATGCCAATTCTATGCAAACATTCTAGGAATTAGATTATTGCCAATCCTGTGCAACCATTCCAGGCATTGGATTATTACCATTCATGTGCACTCATTCCAGGCATTGGATTATTACCAATCATGTGCAATTATTCTAGGTATTGGTTTATTACCAATCCTGTGCAATTATTCCAGGTATTGGTTTATTACTAATCTTGTGCAATTATTCCAAGTATTGGGTTATGACCAATCCTGTGACATTATTCCAGGTATTGGGTTATGACCAATCCTGTGATATTATTCCAGGTACTGGGTTATTACCAATCCTGTGATATTATTCCAAGTATTGGGTTATTACCAATCCTGTGCAATTATTCCAGGTATTGGGTTATGACCAATCCTGTGATATTATTCCAGGTATTGGGTTATTACCAATCATGTGCAATTATTCCAGGTATTGGGTTATGACCAATCCTGTACATCATCACGGAATACCACATCACCTTTACTAGGTATTAAACCTTGTCCAATCCATCATACTTATTCACATCCTTTATGTAATTCAAGTATTCCTCTTATCTCCTTTAAGCTTATTCAAAACACTATAGCCCTTATTTGGCTATAAGCATAAATCATGCATGTTTAAGATTTCATTATTATTGTATCCATTTATTATTATTACTATATTACTAAGTTTCCATTTCCTAGTTTATTTAAACATTAACATTGCTTACATGAAACTTTTATAAACATATTGTTACCTCTTACTAGGCAACGACTATTCACATGGCTCACAAGGCCCATTAAACATCTTGTCACCTCTCACTAGGCAACAACCATCCACATGGCTCACAAGGCCCATTAAACATCTTGTCACCTTTCACTAGGCAACAACTATTAGGGTTAGAGTTTTCCCTTTATAGCCGAATAGGGTTTCAAATTCATATTATCAATTCAAACCCTAATTCATTTCTCCACACATCTAGGAGCATACATTAATATCATAAGTATTCAACCATACTTATTTATTCTCATCATTTATCATTAAATGATAATCAACACAAAGTATGAGTTTCTCTCTCATCTTTTCTAGGATATTGATTACATCATACTTTTTTATCTTGTCTTAACCCTTTCTCAAGGTATGTTAGCCTACACTTATCAAAGTGCATTACATCTTAATGTAATAATTATCATGACACACTTCATGTGTTACTCATCCAAGTATATTGGATTTAGGGTACATCAATGTGTATCAACCTTGAGGTGTTGAATGTGATATCTATCACATCCTAATGTTTTACTTCCCTCATCACCTTGATCTTACTTAAGTTCATCAACTTATCTTGTATTAGGGTAATTCCCATCCTAATACTTTATGCGCCAATTCATCACATATCATGTAACATCCCTGACTTGGGTTATGTGTTAACCCTAGATGTTTTGTCTAATAAGGTTGAGTAGATCCTTAATATTATCTTGGGAAAAGTAATTAGGGCCCATGAGAAACTTATGTTTCAATTTTGGTCCTGTTTGGACAATGTTGAAGCAATGTTTGCTTATTTTGGACTAATGTGCAAATTACCCAAGTTGAGGGGTTTATGTGCAAATTGTGCATGATAATATGTTCCTCATGTGTTGAAGCATCATGAGAGTGAATATGATGTTGAGGTATGGCTTATGGAAGCCTGAATATCAAGAAAGAGCTGATAAAGTAATGTTTGTTCATTAAAACCTAGTTTTGGAGTAATGTGCAATTTACCCAAAACCTGGGGTTCAATATGAAAATTACCACTTCAATTAGGTCCTTAATGTTTCTTGGCATCATGTAGAGTAAAGAAAACTATAGGGGCATCTCATTTGAATTAAGTTGGAGGAGAGAGGATCTTGATATTAAAATAATCAAGATTTAATCATAAGTGAAACCCTAATTCAATTTAGGGCAAAAATGAATGTATTAATTAAAGGGCCTTCAACCAAAATGTTATTGGTTGATTTTGAATAAGGATGGACGTTACTTTGCCAAGATAAGGAACGAAAATATCTAAAGGAGGTGAAATTCCACTCACCTTATTATAAGTTAAAGAATTCCCACTCAAAAAGATATATTAGTATTATAATGGATTAAGGTGCTTATTTTCTTTTCCCTTAATCCATGGATAATGGAAGGGAGTTCGGTGGCTTTGAGTTGCCTTTTCATACAAGCAAACCAAGGAGGAAGAGGTGGTACGATTTTTGGGATTAAATGCATTTTAATAAGGCATTTTCTCTCTCATCAATTTCCTTATAAAAGTACCATTTCCAAGCCCAAACCAAGGCCTTTTTGGATTTCTTGCTTTCCCTTGCTTGCAAAACCGACCAAGGAGCTAGGGCGGAGCAGGAGGATGACTCCCAACCTGTTGGTAAGGTTATTGATTCATTTCTCCTTGATTCTATGGTGGAAATTGAAAATAAATTATGGATTCCTTCTTATTTTGTTCTCCTCTTCAACCCTAGCCAACTTTTATAATCAAAAGCTTGAGGACGAGCCTAGGGGGAGTTTCAAGATCTTCATCCACCATTAATGGCATGATCTTGGAGCTTTGGAGCTCAATTGGAGGCGGGTTTTATAACTTAAACCCTTAAACATTGCTATTGCATCAATTCTCTATGCTTTGTTGATTGATTTTTTTAATTTGATACACTCTTGTTTCTTTGCTGCAATTTCCATGAAGAACGGTTGCTGTTCTTGGTTTTTCGAAGGAATGGGATGATGAAATCATCCTAGATTCTTATACAAAGAAAAGTACCAAGCCAAAAGGTTTTGGTAGCTACTCCAAATCGTTTTAATTTGATTGGTTATGCGGTTTCAGCAAACCGTTTAAGGGCAAACAGTTTGAAACCGTTTGGGAGAAAACGGTTTCAAAACCGTTTGAGATGGTTGACCAAGCATTGAACTTTTGGGAATTTTGTTCCTAATTATGTCGTCTGATAACCCACCAACTTTGAGGGGTTAACTCCAAAGGAATCGTAGGTTGAAGGCCAATCAATTAGGCAAATCGAATTGAATTAAATGCTGATTTTCAACCTGATTAACTTGACTTGTTTGGGAAAACGGTTTCAAGACCGTTTGAGTGAGTTGACCAAGCGTTGACCGTTTGGGATTCCTTTTCATAATTATGTTGGTTGATGACCCTCCAAATGTTAGGGATTAACTCCCAAGGAATCGTGATTTGAAGGCTAATCAATTAGGGAAACCTAATTGGATTAAGTGCTGATTATCAATCTGATTTAATTGAACTTTTTGGGCAAACGGTCTCAAGACCGTTTGAGTTCGTTGACCAAGGGTTTACCGTTTGGGATTAATGTTCCTAATTATGTGGTCTAATGACTCACCAAATTTGAGGGATTAACTCCCAAGGAATCGTGAGTTGAAGGCTATTCAATTGGGAAAACCCTAATTGAAAACAGTGTTGAACTTCCAATGAGTTAATTGGAGATTTTGGGTTGATTGGCCCAAACGGTTTCAAGACCGTTTTGGGATCACCCAAACGGTCTCAAGACCGTTTGTGGGTCACCCCAAGACCGTTTGGAGGTCTGGGGTCAAGTATAGTTGACCAATTGAAGGTCTAAAGGTACCAAATCATATTGCAATTAAGTGCTGATTTGTTGATCAACTCGATAGACCAAACCTTGATGAAATTTCACTAGAATCCAAAGGTTGGATGAGCCAAACGGTCTCAAGACCATTTGGAGCTCATATAAACGGTCTCAAGACCGTTTGGTGGTCACCCAAGACCGTTTGGAGGTCTAGGGTTGAGTATGGTTAAGTGTTTGAAGGTCTAAAGGTACCAAGCTGATATACAATGCAATGCTGATTTGGTGATCAATCCCATGATCCAAACCTTAATTGGATGGCTTGGATTTGAGTAATATGATGGGAAAACGGTCTCAAGACCGTTTGGAGGTCATCCAAACGACCTCAAGACCGTTTGGGGTCAGGTCATACCCAATTTGGATGATGGTTCAAAAGTTTCAAAGTAAACAATCTTGCATTGATGAGTGTTGTTGAATCATCGATTCTAAACCCTAATCCAATTGAATCAAACCCTAATTGATGACCCAGTGAAGGTCAATTGAGGGTCAAATCAGTTGAAGGTTGACCTACTAAACTCAATTGAAGTATGAGCATAGGTCCAATTGATGATTGGTTCCATGAATTCAATGGTTGAAGATCCAATGCAATCAATTGAAACATAATTAGTAGCTTGATTGATGATCAACTTCAACGTTCTAATTGGTGTTTATAAACCCTAATTCCATTGATATCAGAACCTAATTGAAGTTCCAATTAAGGGATGAGTTCATGACTCAATTGATGATTGAGTTGATGATCCAATTGGTTGAGATTCCATAGATTGGAATTGAGTGTTGTTGAAGTCTTGATTGACTCTTTGGTCCATGCAGTTTTGAGAGGTTTGGACCAAATGGTCTCAAGACCGTTTGAGTCCAAACGGTATCAAGACCGTTTGGGACCAAACGGTCTCAAGACCCTTTGAGACCAAACGGTCTCAAACCGTTTGAGACTCATGTGGTTTCAAGTTCATGCAGTTTCAAAGCTTTTTTGCTTAAACGGTTTCAAACCGTTTGTGGTTCAATTTGGTTAATCCAATTGGATGCCTAATACAATTGAAGGATCAATTGGTTAACCCAATTGAGTACCTAATGTATTTGAAGGAAGAATGGGTTGATTCAATTGAGTACCCAATAATATTAAAGACTCAATTGACTAATCCAAATGGATACCCAGTGCAGTTGAAGGTTCCATTGATCAATCTATTTGGATACCTCAAGTTATTGAAGGTCCAATTGATCAAACATTTTTGTAAACCTAATATGATTAGGTGGGAGATACCTTTAATGGTAATAATCTTTAATGCATAACAAATGCATGGATACAATATATGATGTAAACCCTAATTGAGGTTGATTCCATGTATAATCCTATTAAGAGGTTGTCTACATGTGAAATCACTAATTAGGATGAATAGTAAACCCTAGTTGAGGGTGTATCCATGTAAAACCATAGTTGAGGGTGCATCCATGTGAAACCCTAGTTGAGGGAGTATCAATGTGAAACCCTAACTGAGGGTGCATCCATGTGAAACCCTAATTGAGAGTGATTTCATGAGAAACCCTAATTGGAAATGATTAGTAAACCTTAATTATGGGCAAAGTGATATGAAACCCTAATAAAGGGTGATGCTATATGCAATCTCTATTCTAAAGAAGGGATATGGTATGTGAAACCCTAATCCCTAATGAAAGAATAGAATTCATACTTGAATATGATTCATGAGGTGAACTCCTGTAGCACGACCGTGTAAGGCTGCACGGCCGTGGTGGCTTCCCTTTGCACGCCCGTTTTTGGTTGCACGGCCGTGGTACTCTATGATTGACTTAGAGTTGTTTTGAAAAGGACCTAACATGGTCTTTTTGTTAATTCCTGACTTATGGATGAATCCATAGTATTGGCAATGGTTGTATATTCCAAGTGAGTGACTAATGATCACTACTTTACATGATGAATGTGATGAACTGGTGCACAAAGTATTAGGATGGGTAATACCCTAATACAAGCTAAGTATATGAACTCAAATAAGATAATGGTGTTGAGGGAAGTGATACATCAAGATATGATAGATATCACATCCAACACCCCAATACTGGTAGGGGTGTAAACGGTGCGGGTACAGTGCGGGTCTGGCCATACCCATACCCATACCCATCTAATTTGGCGGGTCCGGTTCCGGTTCTAGACCCGCATAATACAAAACCTAGACCCGCACCATACCCGTACCCGCAATAATAGCGGGTATGCGGTGCGGGTATGCGGGTAAGCGGTTCTATAAAACATCATATTGTTTATGTAAGAGAAATGACTATGTTATATATATTTAACACAACAAGATATTGTTATCATATAGTATATTAACATGTAATAGTTATATTAGACAATGCTATATTCTATACAATAAAATTAATTGAGTAATTGTTTACATATTTGTAGTCATGATCATAACATTTAATTTATGTAGAAAGTAATGTAGATTAGTAGACATTTTGATTTTAAGTTTACATATGATGTTCGTTATTTTAACTAGAATAGTTAATTCTTAGTTATATGACTAGTCTCAAACTTAGAGTAGGATATAATCTCAATAATTATATTAATTAGACTAGTAAAGTATGATATATATAACATATTATTTTAGTAGTTACTTATGTATAGCGGGTACGCGGGTCTAGCGGGTCTGGGTCCAAGCATACCCATTATTGGACCCGCTTATATGCGGGTCCAAGGGTATACGGGTCCAAGGGTATGCGGGTATAAAAAAATTAGACCCGTGACGGGTTTTTAAGGGTCCGGATTTGCGGGTCCGCGGGTCTACCCATACCCATTTACAGCCCTAAATACTGGTATACCTTGATATGTTATAAGTCCAATATAATTGGGTTAATAACACATGAGATGTGCCATGTCAATGGTTACATTGAGATGAAATGTACCCTGTTGAATGTAAGCCAACATGCCTTATGAAAAAGGGTTAATCCAAACCTATAAACTATGATGTAATCATAGTCTGGTAAAGATGAAAGAGAAATTCATGCTGTGTGTTGATAATTCATTTAATGATAAATGATGAGAATAATGAAGTATGATTAAAATACTTATTATTCCATAATGATTCCTCGCTATGTGAACCCTAATACATGGTAATACTATATGAACACTAACACAGGGGTAATTGATATGTGAATCCCTAATGTAGGGTAAATGCTATGTGAATCTCTAATGTAGGGTGATTGCTATGTGAGTACCCAATCCAGATATGATGAGAAGATGAGCATAGCCAGGTATGGGCTATGATGTTCTGTACATTGAAAATGTTCTATAGACCTTATAAGCTTTCGTATGTCTTGTTGCCTATTAAGGGGTAATAAGAGGTGATATGAGCTTTGTGAACTATGTGCAATACTTTGTGTAGCAAGAATTATAATGTCCTTGGTCAGATGACCTAAAGGTATGAAGTTACTCAATAAGTGGTAACAAGTGTTCTATGATGAGATAAGGGTTTAAATACCCAGATTCTATAATCATAATGATGAATGTGTTAAGAAGAGGAATTGTACTTGATGATTTGAGGGATTGAGATCCCAATACATTGAGAAAAGAGTGTGGCTACAGGCCATGACTCCACTATGACAATGCCAGGCTTTAGATATATGATCTAAGCCTGAAGAGAGTTAATGTTGTGATAATGATTCTGTAGTGGATAAATGTTATACATGTTCTTCATATTCCCTAATGGATATGTGATATGATGCTCTTTAAAGTTATAGTTGCAATGCTGAATAAGATTAAAGTTCTAATCTGTTAGACATTAAAATATTTGCTGCCATATAAATATGGTTCCTCCATTCATAATTATCTTCTTAAGTTGCAATAATAATGTTACTGGCAGAGAGTTATAACTCTCGCTGGGGCAATTTTTATAATTGTCTCACCCCCGTGGGAACCACATTTTTAGGTGGACGCGGACGAGGAGACAGGAATCCTTCAATAGGAGAAGGACAACAACAGCAGCAGGGACAACAGTGAAGTCTCAGGTGGAGACATTGGTTGTTATGTCATGATTAGATGTATATAGAGTCCTATGTGTCGTCTCTGTACTCTCGGGTCCTCGGAGTAGTAGTTAGTGCTTTTAAGATTTTGGCTCAGTGCCTTGAGATTTTATTCTGCCTATGTTGAGCTTACCAGTGCAGCTGATGTTGTAAATCTCGAGAAGAGATAGTACAAGACATGTACTTTGAAACAGAATGTAAATGTTATACTTTGGCTCTTGAAGAAAAATATTTCCAATGTGTGGATCTCTTCGCAAAAAGTTTTAATTTTTAGTGATTTTCGCTAATCCGCAGCTTAATAAACGCTTCCGCATTAGTTAATCTTGTTTTTGCGAATCGGTCGTTACAATAGTGGTATCAGAGCTCTAGGTTCGCTGAGTCTACAGAGACATAGGAATAAGGTTGTAGAGTCTGTTCTAAGTGTCTTCCAGTTTATCTGATAGTATCTTCTGCTCACATAGGAGAAGAAGAACTTGAAAATGATTGGAAAACATGAGGAACACATTGCTGAGGGCAATGTTGTTGCACTTGGAGGGGGTGCATGGGACCAGGCAAGAGGAGAACAAGTGCCTGAGAATTCCCATCTAGACATAATCAAGATAGAGAATCCTATGTTGTGCTCTTGAAGAGCAGGTTAGGACAACAGTGATGCATAAAGAAGACTGGATACTGGTATTACAACCTAGGTTACCAGTCCTCCATGCAGAAACTTTGGGCTTTGAAAGGATTCCTGAGTGACATGGTCATGATAGAACAGTGGAAATGTGGGAAAGATTATCATATGGCAAGAATGTAGACTCTGCCATAAGTTTGGACAAACAGTACAACTGTGATGGTAGTGCCCAAGGAAGGGCAATAAGCTAAGAATTAAGGTAAGATCTCTATAATTTTAGAGACATTTGCCTAAATATTCTGAAAAGCTAAAGTTTTTGGTGTCACCAGTACAATAAATGCCTAGTGCACTAGGGAAGTAGCCACTAAGTGAAGGCAAAAGTAGTAGCATGAAATAACTAAACACTATGTGTTGAGCCAACCTAAAGTAGTAGATAATCATGATGGGTAATAGTCAAATGAAATATATTCATTCTAATACTTCATTTCATGATTCTATGTGTTGTAGTTGTATTTGAGCTTCCTTTGACTAGTCCTATAAGGACACAAGGAAGATGAGAATCTACATTTTACTCAGTGATTCCTTAAAATGTTTTATAATCTCCCTTATCTGTGTGTTGAAAGATGAAATATAGAAGTGATACCTGAAGAAAATTTAAGAATGGAGAATCATGTGTGTATAATGATGTGAAAAGTGAGGAATATGATAGAAAATAAAGTGCATACTACCTAAACTCAATACTTATATACCCTGGCCAGGTATATGATTATTGAGGATAAGGCAAGTATGAAACTCTTAGATTGTTATCTTTTTTATTACTCTGATCAAGTAGTCATTCTTAAACAATCTAGTGAGTATAATGAAACTATAGAGAAGAGCTATGTGAACATTCTCAACTTATAGGGAAGATCTATGTGAACATTCCCAACTAATAGAGAAGAGCTATGTGAACATTCTCAACAAAAAGGGAAGAGCTATGTGAACATTCCCAACTAATAGAGAAGAGCTATGTGAACATTCTCAACTTATAGGGAAGAGCTACGTGAACATTCCCAACTTATAGAGAAGAGCTATGTGAACATTCTCAACAAAAAGGGAAGAGCTATGTGAACATTCCCAATTAATAGAGAAGAGCTATGTGAACATTCTCAATAAAAAGGGAAGAGCTATGTGAACATTCCCAACTAATAGAGAAGAGCTAGGTGAACATTCTCAACAAAAAGGGAAGAGCTATGTGAACATTCCCAATTAATAGAGAAGAGCTATGTGAACATTCTCAACAAAAAGGGAAGAGCTATGTGAACATTCCCAACTAATAGAGAAGAGCTATGTGAACATTCTCAACAAAAAGGGAAGAGCTATGTGAACATTCCCAACTAATAGAGAAGAGCTATGTGAACATTCTCAACAAAAAGGGAAGAGCTATGTGAACATTCCCAACTAATAGAGAAGAGCTATGTGAACATTCTCAACAAAAAGGGAAGAGCTATGTGAAAATTCCCAACTAATAGAGAAGAGCTATGTGAACATTCTCAACAAAAATGGAAGAGCTATGTGAACATTCCCAACTAATAGAGAAGGGCTATGTGAACATTCCCAACTAATAGGGAAAAGCTATGTGAACATTCTCAATTACATAGAGTTTGATAAGTGAACTTTCCTAAATGAATAAAGGATTGCTGAGTGAATTATCTGTGTTAGATATATATGTTTCTCTTTTGATAAATATTCTTGAGTAATGATTAAAGTATGTTCTTTTATGCTTCTTCCTTTCAATGATATGGACATCATATGTTAGGGGTTTATGCTCTGCATAAACATTGATGAGGTTGAACTAATGAAAGGAGCTTTGTGTGGAATCACAGAGTTCATAATATCTCCAGGATATTAAGATGATATGTGGAGACTTGAGGGCATGATTAATGAACAATCTGTTCCTCCTTTTCCTGGGATTTCGAGGATGAAATCCTGGTTAGGGGTTTATAATTTGTAACATCCCTGACCTGGGTTATGTGTTAACTCTAGATGTTTTGTCTAATAAGGTTGAGTAGATGCTTAATCTTATCTTGGGAAAAGTAATTAGGGCCCATGAGAAACTTATGTTTCAATTTTGGTCATGTTTGGACAATGTTGAAGCAATGTTTGCTTATTTTGGACTAATGTGCAAATTACCCAAGTTGAGGGGTTTATGTGCAAATTGTGCATGATAATATGTTCTTCATGTGTTGAAGAATCATTAGAGTGAATATGATGTTGAGGTATGGCCTATGGAAGCCTGAATACCAAGAAAGAGCTGATAAAGCAATGTTTGTGCATTAAAACCTAGTTTTGGAGTAATGTGCAATTTACCCAAAACCTGGGGTTCAATATTAAAATTACCACTTCAATTAGGTCCTTAATGTTTCTTGGCATCATGTAGAGTAAAGAAAATGATAGGTGCATCTCATTTGAATTAAGTTGGAGGAGAGAGAATCTTGATATTAAAATAATCAAGATTTAATCATAAGTGAAACCCTAATTCAATTTAGGGTAAAAATGAATGTATTAATTAAAGGGCCTTCAACCAAAATGTTATTGGTTGATTTTGAATAAGGATGGACGTTCCTTTTCCAAGATAAGGAACGAAAATATCTAAAGGAGGTGAAATTCCACTCACCTTATTATAAGTTAAAGAATTCCCACTCAAAAAGATATATTAGTATTATAATGGATTAAGGTGCTTATTTTCTTTTCCCTTAATCCATGGATAATGGAAGGGAGTTCGGTGGCTTTGAGTTGCCTTTTCATACAAGAAAACCAAGGAGGAAGAGGTGGAACTATTTTTGGGATTAAATGCATTTTAATAAGGCATTTTCTCTCTCATCAATTTCCTTATAAAAGTGCCATTTCCAAGCCCAAACCAAGGCCTTTTCGGATTTCTTTCTTTCCCTTGCTTGCAAAACCGACCAAGGAGCTAGGGAGGAGCAGTAGGACGACTCCCAACATGTTGGTAAGGTTCTTGATTCATTTCTCCTTGATTCCATGGTGGAAATCGAAAATAAATTATGGATTCCTTCTTATTTTGATCTCCTCTTCAACCCTAGCCAACTTTTACAATCAAAAGCTTGACAACGAGCCTAGGGGGAGTTTCAAGAGCTTCATCCACCATTAATGGCATGAGCTTGGAGCTTTGGAGCTCAATTGGAGGAGGGTTTTATAACTTAAACCCTTAAACATTGCTATTGCATCAATTCTCTATGCTTTGTTGATTGATTTCTTTAATTTGATACACTCTTGTTTCTTTGTTGCAATTTCCATCAAGAACGGTTGCTGTTCTTGGTTGTTCGAAGGAATGGGATGATGACATCATCCTGTATTCTTATCCAAAGAAAAGTACCAAGCCAAACGGTTTTGGTAGCTACTCCAAATCATTTTAATTTGATTGGTTATGCGGTTTCAGCAAACCGTTTAAGGGCAAACAGTTTGAAACCGTTTGGGAGCAAACGGTTTCAAAACCATTTGAGATGGTTGACCAAGCGTTGACCGTTTGGGAATTTTGTTCCTAATTATGTAGGCGTATAACCCACCAAATTTGAGGGGTTAACTCCAAAGGAATCGTAGGTTTAAGGCCAATCAATTAGGCAAATCGAATTGAATTAAATGCTGATTTTCAACCTGATTAACTTGACCTGTTTGGGAAAACGGTTTCAAGACCGTTTGAGTGAGTTGACCAAGCGTTGACCGTTTGGTATTCCTGTTCATAATTATGTTGTTTGATGAACCTCCAAATTTGAGGGATTAACTCCCAAGGAATCGTGAGTTGAAGGCTAATCAATTAGGGAAACCTAATTGGATTAAGTGCTGATTATCAATCTGATTTAATTAAACTTTTTGGGCAAACGGTCTCAAGACCGTTTGAGTTCGTTGACCAAGGGTTTACCGTTTGGGATTACTGTTCCTAATGATGTGATCTAATGACTCACCAAATTTGAGGGATTAACTCCCAAGGAATCGTGAGTTGAAGGCTATTCAATTGGGAAAACCCTAATTGAAAACAGTGCTGAAATTCCAATGAGTTAATTGGAGATTTTGGGTTGATTAGCCCAAACGGTTTCAAGACCGTTTGGGGATCACCCAAACGGTCTCAAGACCGTTTGGGGGTAACCCCAAGACCGTGTGGAGGTCTGGGGTCAAGTATAGTTGACCAATTGAAGGTCTAAAGGTACCAAATCATATTGCAATTAAGTGCTGATTTGTTGATCAACTCGATAGACCAAACCTTGATGAAATTTCACTAGAATCCAAAGGTTGGATGAGCCAAACGGTATCAAGACCGTTTGGTGGTCACCCAAGACTGTTTGGAGGTCTAGGGTTGAGTATGGTTAAGTGTTTGAAGGTCTAAAGGTACCAAGCTGATATACAATGCAATGCTGATTTGGTGATCAATCCCATGATCCAAACCTTAATTGGATGGCTTGGATTTGAGTGATATGATGGGAAAACGGTCTCAAGACCGTTTTGAGGTCATCAAAACGACCTCAAGACCGTTTGGGGTCAGGTAATACCCAATTTGGATGAAGGTTCAAAAGTTTCAAAGTAAACAATCTTGCATTGATGAGTGTTGTTGAATCATCGATTCTAAACCCTAATCCAATTGAATCAAACCCTAATTGATGACCCAGTGAAGGTCAATTTAGGGTCAAATCAGTTGAAGGTTGACCTACTAAACTCAATTGAAGTATGAGCACATGTCCAATTTATGATTGGTTCCATGAATTCAATGGTTGAAGATCCAATGCAATCAATTGAAACATAATTAGTAGCTTGATTGATGATCAACTTCAACGTTCTAATTGGTGTTTATAAACCCTAATTCCATTGAGATCAGACCCTAATTGAAATTCCAATTAAGGGATGAGTTCATGACTCAATTGATGATCCAATTGGTTGAGATTCCATAGATTGGAATTGAGTGTTGTTGAAGTCTTGATTGACTCTTTGGTCCATGCAGTTTTGAGAGGTTTGGACCAAACGGTCTCAAGTTCATGCGGTTTCAAAGATTTTTTGCTTAAACGGTTTCAAACCGTTTGTGGTTCAATTTGGTTAATCCAATTGGATGCCTAATACAATTGAAGGATCAATTGGTTAACCCAATTGAGTACCTAATGTATTTGAAGGAACAATGGGTTGATTCAATTGAGTACCCAATGATATTAAAGACTCAATTGACTAATCCAAATGGATACCCAGTGCAGTTGAAGGTTCCATTGATCAATCTATTTGGATACCTCAAGTTATTGAAGGTCCAATTGATCAAACTTTTTTGTAAACCTAATATGATTAGGTGGGAGATACCTTTAATGGTAATAACTTTAATGCATAACAAATGCATGGATCCAATATATGATGTAAACCCTAATTGAGGCTGATTCCATGTATAATCCTATTAAGAGGTTGTCTACATGTGAAATCACTAATTAGGATGAATAGTAAACCCTAGTTGAGGGTGTATCCATGTAAAACCATAGTTGAGCGTGCATCCATGTGAAACCCTAGCTAGTTGAGGGAGTATCCATGTGAAACCCTGACTGAGGGTGCATCCATGTGAAACCCTAATCGAGAGTGATTTCATGAGAAACCCTAATTGGAAATTATTAGTAAACCTTAGTTATGGGCAAAGTGATATGAAACCCTAATAAAGGGTTATGCTATATGCAATCTCTATTCTAAAGAAGGGAGATGGTATGTGAAACCCTAATCCCTAATGAAAGAATAGAATTCATACTTGAATATGATTCATGAGGTGAACTCTTGTAGCACGACCGTGTAAGGCTGCACGGCCGTGGTGGCTTCCCTTTGCATGGCCATTTTTGGTTGCACAGCCGTGGTACTCTATGCTTGACTTAGAGTTGTTTTGAAAAGGACCTAACATGGTCTTTTTGTTAATTCCTGACTTATGGATGAATCCATAGTATTGGCAATGGTTGTATATTCCACGTGAGTGACTAATGATCACTACTTTACATGATGAATGTGATGAACTGGTGCATAAAGTATTAGGATGGGTAATACCCTAATACAAGCTAAGTATATGAACTCAAATAAGATAATGGTGTTGAGGGAAGTGATACATCAAGATATGATAGATATCATATCCAACACCCCAATACTGGTATACCTTGATATGTTATAAGTCCAATATAATTGGGTGAATAACACATGAGATGTGCCATGTCAATGGTTACATTGAGATGAAATGTACCCTGTTGAATGTAGGCCAACATGCCTTATGAAAAAGGGTTAATCCAAACCTATAAACGATGATGTAATCATAGTCTGGTAAAGATGAAAGAGAAATTCACGATGTGTGTTGATAATTCATTTAACGATAAATGATGAGAATAATGAAGTATGATTAAAATACTTATTATTCCATAATGATTCCTTGCTATGTGAACCCTAATACAGGGTAATACTATATGAACCCTAACACAGGGTAATTGCTATGTGAATCCCTAATGTAGGGTAAATGCTATGTGAATCTCTAATGTAGAGTGATTGCTATGTGAGTACCCAATGAAGATATGATGAGAAGATGAGCATAGCCAAGTATGGGCTATGATGTTCTGTACATTGAAAATGTTCTATAGACCTTATAAGCTTTCATATGTCTTGTTACCTATTAAGGGGTAATAAGAGGTGATATGAGCTTTGTGAACTATGTGCAATACTTTGTGTAGCAAGAATTATAATGTCCTTGGTCAGATGACCTAAAGGTATGAAGTTACTCAATAAGTGGTAACAAGTGTTCTATGATGAGATAAGGGTTTAAATACCCAGATTCTATAATCATAATGATGAATGTGTTAAGAAGAGGAATTGTACTTGATGAGTTGAGGGATTGAGATCCCAATACATTGAGAAAAGAGTGTGGCTACATGCCATGACTCCACTATGACAATGCCAGGCTCTAGATATATGATCTAAGCCTGAAGAGAGTTAAAGCTGTGATAATGATTCTGTAGTGGATAAATGTTATACATGTTCTTCATATTCCCTAATGGATATGTGATATGATTCTCTTTCAAGTTATAGTTGCAATGATGAATAAGATTAAAGTTCTAATATGTTAGACATTAAAATATCTGCTGCCATATAAATATGGTTCCTCCATTCATAATTATCTTCTTAAGTTGTAATAATAATGTTACTGGCAGAGAGTTATAACTCTCGCTGGGGCAATTTTTATAATTGTATCACCCCCATGGGAACCACATTTTTAGGTGGACGCGGACGAGGAGACAGGAATCCTTGAATAGGCGAAGGACAACAACAGCAGCAGGGACAACAGTGAAGTTTCTGGTGGAGACATTGGCTGTTATGTCATGATTAGATGTATATAGAGTCCTATGTGTCGTCTCTGTACTCTCGGGTCCTCGGAGTAGTAGTTCGTGCTTTTAAGATTTTGGCTCAGTGCCTTGAGATTTTATTCTGCCTATGTTGAGCTTACCAGTGCAGCTGATGTTGTAAATCTCAAGAAGAGATAGTACAAGACATGTACTTTGAAACAGAATGTAAATGTTATACTTTGGCTCTTTAAGAAAAAGATTTCCAATGTGTGGATCTCTTCGCAAAAAGTTTTAATTTTTAGTGATTTTCGCTAATCCGCAGCTTAATAAACGCTTCCACATTAGTTAATCTTGTTTTTGCGAATCGGTCGTTACATATCATGTAATGTATTGGTCATAAGTCACTCATTTGATTTATTCAACCATTATTGGTGTAAGATTATCCATTATCAGGAATAGGGTTTCCCTTCTTTATCAATTAGGGTTTTGCATAATCTCACTCTATGCTGGGGTTTCACATAACATCACCCTATATTAGGGTTAGGGTTTCCCAATTCATATCAATCAGGGTTACTCATTCCCTTACACAAATTAGGGCTAGGTTTTCAAATTAGGGTTTCATAATGCATAACATCACCCTGGATTAGGGTTTCATATCACATTACCCTGTATCAGGGTTTCACATTACATCCTTACCTTAAATTAAGGTTTCTTATAACATTTCCCCTAAAATTAGGGTTTCATGTAGCTTTACCCAAAATTAGGGTTAGAGTTCATCAACCTTTTCGATTAGGGTTTCATGATCTCATCATAATGGATCAAACCCTAATTACATATCTTATTCATGTTGAAAGTGTTGAAGATTAATCACTACATGATTATCACGCATGTATAAGTTTCTCTCTCTCATCCTCTCAAGGAGGTTAATTACTTTAATCTTGATTAGATTGTATCAACTTGAATGAAGAGTTGACATAGTGTTTTAAGTCATTGCTTCCATAAGCATCAAAGGTTAACCACTCTAAAGGTACTAATCACCTAAGTACCTTGAAGGTACAACCATTATAATTACCTTTGATAAACATCATCAACAATCATGGGGTTAATTGTACTTACATGGTTTGAATCAATTAGACCTTCAAATGGTTTTGGGGTATTAGACCCTTAAACGGTCTTGAAGTACTTTGTCCTTCAAATGGTCTTGAAGTACATTGACCTTCAAACGGTCTTGGACCAAGCCTCCAAACGGTCTAGAGAGCGTTAGACCTTAAACGGTCTTGGTCCCAAAACTTTCAATCGGTCTTAAGACCGTTAGACCATCAAATGATCTTGACCCCAAAGTCCCTAAATGGTTTGAGACCATTTGAATAAAATATAATTAATCCCAAATGGTTTTGAAACCGTTAGACCTCCAAACGGTCAACTCCTTCAAACGGTCAAAGTATCCAAATGGTTTTGAAGTTCAATTTACCCATTCTATCTTGAGATCCATTACCCATTCAGTTTTGAACTCAATCACCCATTCGATCTTGAGATCCATTACCCATTCGGTTTTGAACTCAATCACCCATTCGATCTTAAAGTAAATTAACCATTCGGTCTTGAAACTGAATCCATCCATTCGGTCTTGAAACCGAATCCATCCATTCGGTCTTGAAACTGAATCATCAACCATTGATTTGAAACCGAAACAATCTATTGGGTCTAGGGTTTGCAATCAATGGACCCTCCAACATTGAAACCATTGGAATTAGATCAAATTGAGATCATTGGATCATCATCCAACCACATCATCATTTGACCTTCAAACGGTTTGAGTCCTCTTGACCTAAAACGGTATTGACATCGTTTTCCCTCAAACGGTCTTGAGACCATTTGGTGTCAAACGGTCTTGAGACCATTTGATCGCCAAAGAGCAAAACCGTTTACACATGTTCTATGTTGAGGTGTGTGCTTAAGATGACATCATCACCTTCAAACTTTGATCCTTCAAAATCTACTGCCATTCTTATGGTAATTTTACCAATTTAATCAAAGGAATTTCAAGAAGAACAAAATAACCAACAAATGATGAAGAATTGAATGTAATAACAACATTTAAGGGTTCAAGTTATATAACCCGCCTTCAAAGCTGAATCCAAGCTTCAAGCTTCACGTCCTCAATGGTGAATGAAGCTCTCTCAACTGTCCAAGGCCTTTTATCAAGTCTTTGAGTGAAATTAATGGCTACAGGTTGGGGCACGTCCTCCTATTGCTCCTAAGCTCCCTTGTGCACGACCAAAGAAAGGAAAGAAAGAAGGGTCGAAAAGAGTCTTTCATGTGGGTGAAAAATGGGATATATGTAAAGGAATTTCATGAGAGAGAAAGTGATAAATAATTCCTTCAACTCCCAAAATTGGTGCCACATACTCCCCTCAATCCCTTGCATACGAAGCCATCTCCCCCACCTTGTAATTACTCTTCATTATCCATGAATTAAAGAAAACAAATTAAGCACCTTAATCAATATAATAATAATATCCAAAATTGAGTGGATAATACTTTTTCCTTTAACTAATGTGAGTGGGCTCTCCACTCACTTAGATATTTTGTTGCCTTTGCAAGGCACAAGGACGTCCACTCTTATACAATTTCAACCCTCTCATTTTTGGTTGAAGGGTACTTCCATTGTTTTACTTGTTTTGGACTAAAGTGCAAATTACCCAAGTTGAGGGGTTAATTTGCAAATGTTACATGATAAAATGTTCCTCAAGTGTTAAAGCATCATAAGAATGAGAATGATGCATAGGTATGGCTTGTGGTAGCCTGAGCACTAAGAAAGAGCTTATTAAGCAATGTTTGTGCATTAAAACCTAGTTTTGGTGTAATGTGCAATTTACCCAAAACCTAGGGTTCAATATGAAAAATACCACTTCTAGAGAGTCCCTAATGTTTCTTGGTATCAATTAGAGACAAGAAAATCAGAGGGGCGTCTCATTTGAATCTCTTTGGAGGAGAGAGAATCTTTATATTAAAATAATCAATATTTAAGCATAATTGAAACCCTAATTCAATTTAATGCAAAAACATTATTCAAACAGGACCAAAATTGAAACATACGTTCCTATTCAGTCTTAATTACTTTTCAAAGGATAAGAGCAAGCATATAATTATCTTTATTAAACAAAACATCTAGGGTTACAGCATAACCCAGGTTAGGGATGTTACACTTAACTGGTGACCTGGAGAGCCCAGGCCCAGAGGCATGCAGATGATCATGGCAAGGTGTTGCACATATCATATATTCAAGAGTTGCATATGATGTAATTGGCAAGTTGGCCTGCCTAAATGGTTAGGTTGTGGGTGATCGGCAAAAGGCGACTCATGACTTGATGAAATATGGATCTTAGCTCATTAGAAAATTGTTTGCTGCAATTTTCTAAATTGATACTTGAGGGTTATCAATTTGAACAAATAATGAGAATGATAATTAATTAAATACCTAATTATTATCACTCAAATTATGCAAATCAAATAAAAATTGAGTTTTTAACAAAATTGCAAATTCTTTTGTAGAATCAAATGGCCACACCAAACAATCACTTTTCTCTACGATCAGTCCTTGAGAAGGACAAACTAGTTGGGAAAAACTTCCATGACTGGTTCAGGACACTGAGAATTGTTTTCACATAGGAGCGCAAGCTCTATGTCCTATAAATTCCAGAACCAGAGGAACCAGATCAAAATGCTCTAAGGGCTGACAAGGATGCTTATAAGAAGCATATTGAGGATGTCGTGGATGTCAAGTGTCTGATGCTATGTTAAATGAACCATGATTTGTAAAGGCAGCATGAGAACATGGGGGTGATTGAGATGGTCACACATCTCAAGAACATGTACCAGGATCAGGCAAGATAGGAGAGATACAATGTCTCTAAGGCAGTGTTCAAATGCAGCATGACAGAATGAGATCCAGTAGGTCCTCATGTACTCAAGCTCATTGGGTATGTGGAGAACCTAGCCAAACTGGGATTCCCCTTGGGTCAAGAGTTGGCCACTGACGTGATTCTACAGTCCCTGACAGAGTCATATAGTTAGTTTTTCATGAACTACAACATGAACGACTTTGACAAGCCATTGACAAAGTTGTTAGGCATGTTGAGAACAACTGAGACACAAATGAAGAAAGACAAGCCCAAGTCTATGATGATGATCAACAAGACAAAGGGGAAGTCTAAAGGCAAAGGCAAAGCTAAGACGAGTTCTAAATCTAGCCAGAAGCCCAAGTCTTCATATCTCAAGGCAAAAGGTGGAGTAAAGAAACAAAGAGGCGGTTGTCACCATTGTCACCAACATGGACATTGGAAGAGAAATTGCCCACACTAGTTAGAGGAACTAAAGAAGAAGAATGATGGCATTGAGGCCTCCACTTCAGGTATAAACCATATAAGATAAATTTGACTACTTCTTAAAAAATTGGTATATGATACCAAATAGAGATCTGACATACTGATATGCATGATATGATAAGAAGTAAAAGCCCTCATAGAAGGACAAAGATGGACAAGGCAGAGCAAGTGTTGCAGAAGATGTAGTCTACATTTAAATTTATCTTAGCCCAATGGGCATGTAATAGAGTTATTAGAACTTCTATTTCATTATGCCATTAGAATAGAATCATTTTCTTTATGCATCTTGTATGGACGAGGATGATTATCAATAAAGAATTATTAGTGATTCTATTTCAAAGATATGATCTTGCATAGCATTAGCCCTAAAACATCTTGCAATATTTTATGAAATGATCCAAAGATCAATGTTTATAATGTTTATACTAAAGGAATATAATTGATAACTCAAGATTATCATTAGCATTAATCATTTTGTATGAACACATAAGAAATGCATACCTAGACCACATATTGATGTTGATCTAGATTCACTTGGTTATTTAACCTAAGGAAATATGCAAGTCTTATTCATACACAATATGACATGACATCCTTCACTAAACATAGAGGGATGATAAATCTTTCATTAGACCTTATGCATATAATGCATGCTGATCTTATGGAATGGATGTTATAGAAGATTAATACCTCATTTTCATTTATTGGTTATATAATGATATGTACCAAATGAAATGAAAACATTAATCTATTGAAAATGTTCAAGGATATTGTAAATGAAGTGTGACATTGATGAAAGTATTAAGATACTTTGATTTGATCAAATGTTGAAATACTTTATATTAATACCTTGAATACCTTCAGGAATGAACTATGATAATGTATCACAAGTCAAATTCATCTAAACATGATGATGTGTCAGAATGAAGGAATTATACCATGACAAGTCATGATATAATTGTCAATTAATTTAGTCTTCTTATATCCTCATAAACATATACATATCACTAAATAACGTACCACGAGAATGGTTTGTAAGACATCATATATGATATGATTTGGGAATGTCCCAATAGGTCTAAAGGATTGAAACCCACCTTGAAAAAATAGTTTCTTGAGAAATTTTATCCATAAACCATGATAGTTGAACATTATTATTAATATCAATCCAATGACAAAATTGTTTTGTTAATAAGATAACCGAGTTTTTTAAAGATTCAGTGGGAGTAAAAGTAATACTCAAAGTGTTTGAGATCAACAATATGGGTCCAATAAGAACAATGAGAATCACAAGTTGTTATGGAATCTCAGATTACTCATAGAACATAGAACAAAATAGTTCTAGTAAAACATATCTAAGATTGGAGGATTGTGAATCCAATGATTGAGATGGGTTGGTCATACAGGATGAGCCTACTAGTCAAATAGAGGCTATTTCTCAGTAATAGGGGATCCATGTAAGCTAACAAGGAATGATATTGATAGTGCCACCTTAAAGGGTAACACCTAAAGGGTGAAATAGGGTCTTGTTGCAAAGACCTACATGGATAACATAAAAGGATAGTTTGGTTGAATAAATCAAGTTCAAGTTGTTGGACATGATAGAAATTCCTTTACCAATTGTCATGCTTGTTGTTGTAGTTAGAATGGAATATGATATTTTGCATATGAAGATGGAAACTAGATTCCTTAAGGAAATACATCATAGGATGTGTACGTGGCACAACCTGAAAGGTTTCATAACTTTGTGAAAGCAAATTAAGTATGTAAACTACAAATTTCAATCTGGGATTAAAACAAACAACTCAGAAGTGGGATCTTTTGACTTGATAGTCAAAGAGTTTGACTTGAATCAAGATAAAAGAAGAAATCTATGTTTACATAAGATTTAGTGAGAGGATATATGAATATTCCACATATGATTAGGAATAACATCTCAATATTGTGAATATTGAGAACTGGCATGAAAACTCCTTCAACAATGAAGGATAAGAAGAAACATCTTATGAGATAGGCACCAAGACCTATGAGATGGTTCTTGAATGTTTCACAATGGAAGTTTGTGTATAATAGCAATATGTTGAAAGAGTTCAACATGGAAGGATTTATTGAGAGAGAATTCGGATTAGTCTCTCACAAACCCTATATTTCAATTCTTGTGAAGAATGGAAATATCATGAATAAGATTCCATGGGCCAGCCCAATAGTGGATCTATCATGTAAGCTATTAACAAGCTTATCCCATATAATATTGTATGTATTAGACATGACAATGATATAAATTCCAATAAAGGATATTGGAAAGTCATTAAAGATATCTATTAGTACTTGAGAAGTGACTAAGGATAGATTTCTAGTCAATGAAGATAACAATAAAAGGAAGAGTTGGATGTAAAGAGTTACATCAATGTAAGCTTCCATAAATGACAAAAGTGATCACAAAATTAAAATATGTTTGATTTAAAAGAATAAGTGATGATTAGTTGGAAAGGTTCCAAACTAATAGCCATTAATGCTAATCTACACCTAAGTATACTAGTGTTGTGAACACAATGTGATACTGTATGGATCTAAAAGGTTCATATGATGAACTTCTAGATGTTCCGACCATTGATGACTCGGTAGAGATACTGTGACAATAATGGATCTAATTGTTAGTAAAGTAATATGGGATACCATATTACAATAGTTTCATCTTAGAGCGAAGAGATAGGAAACATGCAATATACCGACTATAAGCAAAGTGTTGCTAACCCACTGAATATACACTAGCACAGCAGAAGCATGTTAGACATGTTCAGATCACCAATGATGAGATATGTTGGTGATTGGCTCTAAGTGCAAGTGGGAGTCTGGTGGTAAGATATGCCTGTAGAGCCAATCATATGATGATTGACATGGCATAACTACCTAAAAGGATTTGATTGATAATACCATAAATATATAAAAGGCAAGCTTCCAATTCATTTGTTTCACTTAGTTATGAGATAATGAGGATGTAGAGTGAATGTCTAAAGAATTATATTACTCAATGACGTATGTTGTCAAGTTCCTATCCTTGTGTTGAGATCATATGAATGTTAAGAGTACATATACATATTCTCATTATGTCCATGATTGATTGTTATTGTGGAAGGTTGATAGACAAAAATAACACATAAGACCAGAGTGTGAGTTGGTTGATGACTAAATCTCATTAGTCATGATATGGCAATATCAAATCAAGCACACATGTACATGTTAGAGAATAATGTATTAGATAGACCCACCTTGAGAGTGACACATGGGTTTGTGGTCACAGTTATCTCTCATAGTGAAGTTGGTGATTGTGATTCTTAGACCTAAAATCACTGCACTCATCACATGTCGTTGGGTATGCTTTGACATCATCAAATGTAGTCCTCAAACATGGGTTGTTATAACAGTGATAATTAGGTGACTTTGACACATGAGGACAGACTGTGAGTGATAGAAATGGGATTTGTCCTTCATATTGGAGTATGACATCCTGGCCACTTGATTAGTGAGACTGAGAAATGCATGTGCATGCACATATGAATCAGTATATGATATTAAGGTCACATTATCTCAGACAGTTTACTCTTAGTTCAAGGAACATGATTGAATGTTGAGAGGATGACCAACCATGCCTCAAGTTCATCCTGGATATTAGAGACAAAGGAATTACACAATCACTCTAACACCTTACATAGATTTTTGGTTGAAGTTGTTCTCCAACTTTCCATTTCACTTGGGTAGCACTAATGTGTGACTAGGCACCACTCTTTGCTTGTGATGTCATAAGCTAGTTATGGACATTCACTGCCAATGTAATATGGGACCTATAGGGTCACACACATAGGAACTCATCTAGAAGAGGAGTTAGATCTTGAATGACAATTGGATTGACCACTAAAGTGTTTAGGTATTCAATTCACACAACTGATTGCTTGAATGGCTGACCAGGTTTGTCAAACAACCATCTAACTGAGTGAGACGGCCGTTTGGGCAGCCGGACAGGCGTATCATGTAGTTGGGATGACCATTTGGGGGTTAGGATGATTGGAGAATGATTTGGCTAAGTTTTTCCCTTGAACTGACTGGTTCAATATGATTGAACCGACCGACTCATCTCAACTCACCAAACAACTATCTAGGTGGGTGAGATGGCTCGGTTGGGACAAACAAAATTTTTGGAGTTTTCTGAACTCGTTTCAATCACACATACTTGGGGTGCAAGTAAATTAATGTGTGACATTAATTAAGAAATGATTTGTCAATTCATATCTGACTAGGAAAGCACAAAATGACCGTCTCACATCCCAAACGACCGTCTCGCTAAGCGAAACGAACATCTCATGTGCGATAGGACTGTCTCGGCTTACGAGACGATCATTTTGGCTGACGCAAGTTGTGAAACGTCCAAAATTATTGTGAAAATTCAAGATCTTCCGGTCCTTTCCACTCCCGTTTTAGTCCTGCATTGACTGGGGACTGGGAACCTTGACCCTAGCCTCTACTATAAATAGAGGGGTACTAGGGCTTGCCAGAAAACAACAATACAGACAACTGAGAATCAGTTCCTATGACAACTATTGTCCTCTTTGGTTGTGGTAACCAAGAGAGAGCCCAGGAAAGTCCTACCTGAAAAAGGGGGATAGCCAACGGGAGAGAACAACTTGGAAGTTGTCGTTGTGGGAGAGCAGGTTGGTGACTAGTACACCAACGGGGAGGACAACTCTTTCCTATTTGTTCTTGGTGAACGATAGGAGTTCTAGTTGGTCTGTGTGGACTACTCTAGAGGCAGGAGTCCTTTGGCTACTGCTCGGAGAGCTAAGTCAACCTACAGTCTATGGCGAGACCACCAGAGTTGCTGTAGAGGTTGCGTAGATAGCTGTTCGTGGTGAAGACCAGGAGCTGCACAACCACCATCCAAAAGCAACTTATCAGCAGTTGCAAAGAAGCAAGTTTTGTCGCTAGACTTACTCCATGACTAGGTATAACATGCTAAAACCATCCTTCTTGTTTCACTAGAGTTGACACAATCTTGCTATTATGGGAATACAGATAGATAATTTTTTTGCTTCCGCTACTATAATCTATGCCCATATTTCCCAACAAGATCCTCTATCTCTTACCATCATTCTGGTCACATCTATTCTTTCCAATATGAATAAAAGTGCTTCTGATACACATACAATTGACAATCAATATTATAAATCTAAACAAATGTGCAATATACACATGATACCATTTTTTTTCTTAAACCTATGGACAAAAGCATCATCATCTGTATACTAGGTATCTTTTCACATTAGTCCAATTTGAAAATTAACTTCCAAAATCTACCATTATAGGAACACATATTTCCTAAACATACATTTACACCTTCTACAGTGTCATGAAGAAACATTCCATTTCATCTACTTGGGTCTACCTCGCTCCCCTTATCCTTTACCCTCATCATGTTGGGACCCATTCATTGCGTCCATCAAGAATCAACTCACCCATTGGAAATCACATATTCTTAGCATTGCAGGTCACCTTACCCTCTTGAATGAAAATCTCACACCAAAGGTCACATACTACCTTAATTTTATACCCATTCCATCTAAGATCATTCAACAAATGGACTCACTTCACAAAAGTTTCCTTTAGGTTGAGACATCCAGAACTAAGAAAACACACATGGTCAATTGGGATAAAATCTGCACTCCTAAACAACAAGGTGGACATGGTATTGTTAATATCAAGATTCATGCATGGTGCAACATCCATAAAATCACAACCATATTATGCACTGATAAAGACAAAATTTGGAGATCTCATGTCATCAATAGATACTATAAAAACAAGTTTTTAAACCCGTGACAAAACATCAAGAAGAAAGGTACATCACCCATTTGGTGATACATTATCAACATTATATACATCATCTGACATAGCATCATTATTCCTCCACACTCCTTCATAAGATCAACTTCTGGACAAATTCTTGGTTACATTGGTACACCATTTATAACATGAAACTAAATATCAAGACACCCAAAAGACATTCACACATCACGGTAGATCGTGCTCTGATCCTACTAAATTCAAATAAATAATTAATTTAAGAGATTCATAACATAATCCTTTAAAAAATAGAGATTGACTATATTAAGAATACTTTGGATCATTTAGCATATAATCTTAATCAATGAAAATGGGGGAAGACTGATACACCAGAAACCATCTATTACCATTTCAGCCATATAGGCACCACAACACCATTCCATTACTTATGGAAAATAAATGTCCAATTAAATTCATCATCTTAATTTAGCTCATATGAAATTATAAATTTCTCATGTAGTATGGAGGAAGAGACAATTCCATGGACCAACTATATACCTCTTATTCCATAATGTAGAAGATGATACAAACCACATTTTCTTCACCTGCTCATTCATGAAACGAATATGGGGCCCAAATTACAAACATTGTATAAACATTAACACCATCAACCACATTTCCAACTCCAAACCTAAAATCACACAACTCAATAAAAACTTAACATCCTTGTTGTCACTATATATATTGGTCTATTTGGAAGGAGAAAAATCACAGTCTGTTTGACAGTAAACAATATACAATCAATAATATAAAAAGAATTGATTGATTTATATAATGACATAAATTCCACTTACAACTGATGCATGCATAGGACATATCTTTGGAGAAGCCAATTCTACACACATGATGCAATTTAGAGAGGCTAATGTAGGACATGGATAATATACCATGAGCAAATCTTAAAAGAATAAGCATGGATTCATTGAAGTCACATAACCTTAGATGATAGAAACACCTTTGACAATTATCTCCATCCCTATAGTTTTTATTTGTGAGGCTTTTATTGGGCTGTCTCCCCACTTTTTTGACATTTATCTCTATTGTATGTTGTGGATACAAAGAGTAAAAAGAGCATGTGTGAGATGTCATGCCATCAAATGAACTTGACATCATATAGCTAAGCTAATAAACCTTGACCATTAAATCATGTACACTAATATAGAGAAATGAAGGAAGGCGTCCATGGAAGCAATGAAATCAAAACATATATAGATCATTGATATTAATAAATCAATTATATTTTGTTATGAACTGAGGTGAAGATTATTGTATTTACAAATAAGGTTCAAATCAGATGAAAAGTTACACCTTGACTAATTAGGATGTGTAGATTCCAATTTCCAATTAGTTTCCAAATCTTTAATTAGTTAACATGTCAAATATTATATTAGATTCAATGGTGTAATTACCATATTCATTATTAAAATTAATATATTTCTCCAATATTCTAAGAGTGGGTCTGATTCAAACTTATTTATCATTACACACTTCTCCTTAACACTAGTTTCCACTTGTTTCCTCAAGTCCCTTTTTAAAGTTATTTATAATTAATATCAACGAATTAATCATAGTATATATATATATCTTATTTATGCCCATTAATGTATTTCCCACCATTCTCATTGACTCAGACATGGTTTATCTCATTTTAGGCCTTACTAAACTCATTAGTTAAATCAACCACATTATTGAGAGTTATCACATATTAAAATGTTTACTTACATGCAATGGACATAATATGATATTTATGTTTATACATCATGTCATATATGATTATACAAGTCTCCAAAATGTATTTGTACATTTTAGTTCACTTACCTACTTATGTGAATTATTATTTTTTAAGTCATGCAAATTAAGGTATATCATGCCAAATGTCTCATTATTATTATCCAATTATTTAATGCTAATAATTTTAGCACTATTTAACCTAATTCTTGTCTTCATCCTATCAAAGTCAAGCGTGTAAAATAATGAAGCATACATTTAATCTCTATCTCTAGGTCGAGTTCTTATACATTCATTAGTCACATGGTGGGAGGTATAAGGCCCTCAAAGAATAAGGCATGATATCATATAACCTAGGTACATTTCTTAGAGTTAAGCTTTTCCTTGAATTGTTCATTATAGGTTCATCGGGGTATATCTTACACTATGTTTTTTTATTATCATGAACTAAGCCGAACAACATCCAGTTTGTGGAGTTTATATTGTCTAGGGTTAGCAAGTTAGGTTTTAATATATTATACTCTATACAAAGGATATGTGGTGCAATGGTTTATATATAACAATTTGTTGTGCCCATATATACCTAAAATAAGCCTATTATGATGCACATTCTATGTATGTAGCCCCAATGAGGGGTTTGTTTGTTATAATTAAGGTTTTGGTGTTAATGATATAAAAGGAGGTTTTCTATGTGCTCAACCATTCTTTGTGTTCTTAAAAGAGGCATGTACACCTATGTTTTGCATTATGACCAAGGGATTCTACCCTTGTCTTACTTGCATAATTAATATAATAATTCTAATGTCTAGCATGTTAACTATATTGTCACCTATACATATCTATATCCTCTCGCCTTTATAAACTAGACTACTTGCTATGTTCTCTTATTCTCTGTGAAATGACATCATTGTTATATAACGATTAACTATATATTACAATCTAGTGCCCTAGACTACACTGGAGTTCAAAATGATGCCTCCTTGGGACAGTTTGTGAGTGGACACCTCCTTCTGGAGACCCCTTGCATTTCTATATATAAGGGACATGGTGGGATAAAATTAGAGATATAGTGTGAAATTGCTCTGACTAGGTTACTAGAGTCAACAATATGCTTTAAATAATTGTTTTATAAGCATATTGTATTTATGACTTTATGTTTCCATACATGTTGATGTTGCATGATAAATCTTACATACATACAATTATAGTATTCCCTCAAGTTTATAAATCATATATTCTTGATTCTTATAACTCTATTTTGCATATTTAGCTTACCTTCGCATGCCATAGTGTCGTATATCTTGGTAGGAACCATAACTATGCAAGGGATTTGCATATAGGCTATAAGATGATGCTGCTACACCTTATTGGTGCATGAGGCTATCTTTCAGATGACATGTTCAAGGTTTGTGATAGTAATTTGGGCTTGACAGACCTAGAAAGAGCGTATCCAATTAATTTGTGATGGACCTATGTTTGACCTAAGTTTTTGGTAGAATATATCTTATGTGGCCATATGATGTCGATGTTGGTTGTGTTGTGCCTTATATATACATTTGTGAGCTAGAAAATGCTACAAAATCATTGAACAAGTAATTATTCTTATAGTTTGTTGATGTTTTTATTTATTATCTATCCACTTGTATCGGAATTGTTGCATGTCCCCTTAAGGTCATATTTCGTGTACTCACTTTCAAAATGAAGCATGGTGTTTAAAATGTTCGCATCTCATACATTTACAATTACCAAATGAGTTAGTAATTTGAAATTGTAAATTTGTACTTTAAATACGCTTGTTTCACATAAGTAGCAAGAGGGTTCATGATGCAATTCACATGTTTTCATTTTTGACCACTAGTTCCCTATTAATGGTTTAGGTATGCCATTATTCATGTGTTTTGAAAGTCACATCATAATCTAGAAGCAAAACACTTGAAAATTCATCTTTTAGAAATCTATTCATGCAATCACAGTGTAGTTTACTTTAGTTGAAGTTATTCAAACGGATTGCAAGTAGTGCTTTTTCCTTCCACGACTCAAAATAATGCACAAATTATACAAACATTTCTTATATTGTGGATATATTGTGGATCTGTACACACGCACACACACATATATGTATATATGTGAAGAAATTAGTAAATGGAGAATGTAAAGAAATTAGTAAGTGGAATCTTCCTGCCAACTTAGACATCGACTAGTAAAAAGTAGCAAAAAGAACCTGACATCAAATTAATGCGAAGAAATTGAGACAAGAGACATAATTTGTAGAAATAGATATTATATATATTATCATTGTCTAGTCTAGCATGCTATGTGTGGCCGAACTTTCCAATCTACAATAAATTGAATATGTAGAATTCACATAGTTATTGTCAAGTCAAACATGTTAGATGCGGCTATCTCTCCGATGTGATAAAAGTTGAGTTAGTGGAAAGGCAAATTAAGAGAGACATGAGACGAGTAAATAATATCAGGGGAATAATGTGAAACCGCGGAACTCGAAGTAATAAAAACACGAACAGAAGGAGGCGGGGCGTTAATGCAAAGATTACAAAATGGGAGAAGACCAAAACAGCGAACGAAAAAATTGGGACACAGGAGCATATAAAACCGGACCGGACCGAGGACCGAATATCAATAATTTTTGGACCGTAGATCGGACCGTTTGGTGGTTAGACCGGACCGGGACTGGACCGTTTTGACCGCGGACCGGACCGTTTGGACCGCAATCCGCCTTTTTTACATGTTTTACAACTTATTTAATTGTACAAAGTTGATAATCTTAGTCACTTCTAACAATTATATAACTTTAGTATCAAACATTTATACTAGTAGTGCTTTTATATGTACTTTATTTGTAGTTATTATAGAATACACCTTCAAATATATATGGATTTTATATAAAAGTTAGTCGGCGGTCCGGACCGGACCGGACCGGACCGGTTTTGGACCGGACCGGACTGAAGATCGAATTTTTTGAAATTCCCAGACCGCGGACCGGACCGAAATCGAAATGGACCGGACCGAACCGGACCGAATTGAGCGGTCCGGTCCGATTTTACGGTATGGACCGTTATTTGCTCACCCCTATATAGAAGTCCGTATGTTTGCAGTCCGTAGTAGTTCACCCCCCTATATATATATACTAGTAAACACACACGTACATATGCACGTGATCACAAAATTTGACATATTTTTAATATAATATTTTTTTTAATTAAGCATATATATAAATGTCATCATTTATGGATATTCTATAATTGTGTATGGTAAGAATTTTTTATTTTATAACATTGATAATTGGAGTTTATTTGTTAAGATGGTTGGACTGAGAATAAGAAACGTAAAAGAGTAATGGAGACTGGGGGAGTTTGAATGAGTATTAATTAGAAAACGCAAGGGAGTAGAGGGAGTTAGCCGAATTCAATTTGGAAACATTAAGAGAGAAAGATCGTGTATGGTTTGTTAGAGTTGATCCATTTTGAATGGGAAGAGGGGAGTGAGAGAATTGTGAGGAGAGAGTGGCGAAGGGAGGGGATGGAGGGATCGGTTGTTTTGAGTAGAAGATAAAGAGACATGTTGGAAACAATGGGAGTCGTGGACAAAGTGGTCGAGGGAGGATAAAAGTGGGGTGATTAGGGGGAACAAGAAACGTACAAGAGTAAGGAATAGTGGGGGTGATTAGAATCGATCACGATTTGAATGGAAAAAGGGGAGTGAGAGAAAATTGAATATTGTGGGGGTTATGGAGAGAGTGGTGATGGAAGGGGATGGAGGGATCGGTTGTTATGGAGAGAGTGGTGATGGGAGGGTGTGGTCGATGCTTTTGGTAGAAGAAAAAATGACAATAAAAGAAAGAAAATCCTTGAAAAAAATGAGAGAAGAGGAAGAGTCAAGGAGAGTGCAGGATTTCAAAGCGGAGCAATCTCATTGGTCAATGGCATATTGTGTAATTTATTTAACAAACTCCCTCTTTTTATAATAACTAGTGAACGCACACGTACACATGCATGTGACATATAAAATTTGTTGAAAATGTGCGGGGAGAGGACTCGTCCGTGAAAGGGTCCCTACGGTAAAATGTATTTGTGTTGGTTGTTTGAAAAGAGAGAATCAAAGAACCATTTCTGTGGGATGGAGAGAGAAATACAGAATTAAAGATAATAAAAGTTAATAGGAGAGTGTGAGAATAAATATTTGTAAGAATAAAATTCCTTGAAAAAAAGGAGAGAAGAGAGTGAATCAAGGAGAGTGCAACATCAAACTCGCTCTTTTAGTATAGATATAGATATATACTAGTGAACACACATGTATACGTGCGCGTGTCATGTTATATATGTTAACTTATGTTAAACAATTTTGTCAAAAGATATCTATTATATAGTCGTCAAATAAGATAAAAACTCAAACATTTATTGTTTAAAATTTTCTACTTTGAAAAATCCTTCTTGATAATATAACTAACATATCATTACTATTCAAGTTAGTGCGTAAGAATAGATAACTCAATTATCTCATTAATATATATTGTCTAGTAAATGTGCTTGGTTACTTGTATAAGTAAACACATGTCATCTGGCATGCAAGAACGTAGTAGTAATGTAAACTTTCAGATACCATAGATTTCATTGTACCTAAAAAATGTTTCATTTACTTTCCAACATACAATACCATAAACATCAATATACAATAATCAACTGCTAGGCACATTAAAAATAGTTGCACAAAGGATGAAAATAATCCAACGAAAGATAAAGAATCAATATAAGGAATCAATTAAAATAAATAAAATTTCTCAGTTGAGTACAAGACTCACAAATGATAACGAAATATCTGAATTGTCATCTCCCTTTCTAAAGGATGGCTTCCACCACATAAATCATAGCGTACATTCTCACATAATCTCATAATTGTAGCATTCATTCACACATCTCACCATTTCCAAAGGTAGGCACCTTTTGAAGCCAAGAACCAATGAGGACGTATACTTTTAAGCTTCTAAAAGGTACTACATGAGAGAAAATTAGTATAAAGATCTACAGTATGAAGTTAAACGTTAACTACTTGATATTAGGAAAAAAAATATATCAATAAAAGATACAATGAATGAAAGAGAAGCATGAGATGAATAGAGCAGTAATACAATTTAGAAGGAGATAAGAGTAAAAGACCTAAGAGAGATTTAATGAGAAGTGGTTTTGGAGTAAATAAAGCTAGTGTTGTTGTAAAATAAATGGATAGATTATGACCACATAGTATATTTTCTTTGTAATCTACAAAACTAAAAGAAAACAAATAATTTCTATGAGTAGATCTTTTGCAATTATAGTTAACCAAAAAGACAAAAATCTTTCAATTTTAAAAGGGGAAAAGGCAAGATACTATTAGAGAAACAATTGCACTTGAGAATGTGATATTTCCAATTTTACCTTCTTTCCTCCTACTCAACATGCCAATAATAGATACTTTATTATTATTGTAGTGATTTGTTTGGGGAGAGCCACAATATTCAATATATAAGTTGAGGGTAGCGGCGATCAACACACTCATACATATGGAAAGGTTGGCGAACTCGCTATATATGACCACTATTGAGGGGAAATCGGTGAAGGAAATGGGTGTGAATCTAGGCCTCTTCCTTAATGTTGTGAGAAAAATAGTAGAGAAATAATAACATGTTTTTCCCTAAAAGAAAAGTAAATTGTGAAGAGAGAGAAAATTGAATGAATAATAAAATATTAAGGACATTAAAGAAAAGTAACATGTCTTACCCTCCTCAAGTCTTTTTTATTTTTTAAGAGAGAAAGATTCTAAAGGAATTATGGTGTGTGACTTAAACTTTCATTAGAGAGAAAATTAAGAAATTAGTAAACTGAGTGAAGAAAAGTAGTCAAAATTATTTCTGGGAGAGATAGCTGATATCATAATGACACGTGGTTGCCATTTTTAGTGAGAACATTAAGTAATGAGTGCATACAATGAGGATGGATACAATTGGGAAAGGAGAAAGTCACTCTCTCATAAATTTATTTTATTGCTGAGTCAAAAATGATAGAGAAGTTATAATGTGCAGTTAGAGGAATGTATAAAATGAATCATTCAGATCCGGCTTATTGACATCTTTAGATTTTAAGAGAAATGACGGAGTTGCTAGGAAGATGACAATGTTGGGATTCTTGATCAATGTGAGAACATACTACTTTTGTTAGTGCAACATTTTCCAAGAATCATTAAGCGAGATCAATGGCTAGTACAATGAGGAACGTTGTGGTAAGATAAATAGTTTGCCATATATAGCATGTGAATGCCACATCAACTCCTTGCAGTTAATAATTTCTGCTATTCTGCATTAGTGTATTCATTATGCACAATAATCTAATAACTCAAAAGAAATCTGAGTAAAATGTACCTTAGTTCATCATCTAGTTCAGAAAAATAAATTAAAATCGTAGTTTACTTTTGTTAACTTTTTATTAAGGCACATTTGATGATGTTATACAACGTAGAGCATAAGCAACTTTAGAGGAAACCAGACATAATTGCAACAGAGACATAAATGCTAAAGATATGAAATACACTATACACATTTGTTGCATTATATAACATACATAAGGATGAAAATTTCCATTAACGTTGACTAAAAAAAGTTTCTCCATTAACCACATTAGTGCTAGGCATATATAAGAAAAGGAGAGACATTCACATATCCATTAGAGGCCCAAAAAATAATCATTTGTTGATGCAAGGATACAGATTAGTGTCCAAGGAGGTAAAATAAAACACAGGTCTGCTATATTAATAATTAACCCCTTTTCAGTATTTCCCTACTACAAATAAGCACCCATGCTCTTATATATATTTCATCTTGCTTCAACATCGTTAGAGAAAACCGTCTTATAACTCAAGCTATAGAAGGAAAGAATGCACAAAACTCTGCTATAGAAGGAAAGAATACACAAATAGATAGGAGCGACAACCAAGTGACCGATGAATGAGTGAAACGGAAAATGGAGGGCGGGGGAGAGAATTGTGGAGTCATTAAGGATTGAGTCAATTGGGAACAGAGCCTAAGAATGGGGAGTTATCGCATACTCATGGATGTTATTAATGGGGGAAGAACTAACTAATCAGTAACGGAATCAGTAACGGAAAGAGCAACGTGAAGATAGTTTTTTGCAAATTAATTATTAGATTATGGAGTCAATTGTGAAAGTAATTATGGCTAGGCGGTTACCGGGTCCAAATCTTATGTATCCAACCTCTGTACCCACATGATCTGCATACACTTGTGGTCCCCATAGGAAAGTATATGGCCGGTATGTGATGGGCACATTGTCCCGGACACAGAGGATTTCAACCCGACAATTAATAGAGACAAGTTTAGCTAATTAATCTATACTATTATAAAAAGAGGGAGTTTGATGTTGTGTTCTCCTTGATTCACTCTCTTCTCTTTTTTTCTTCGAAGAAATTTGTTTCTACAAATATTTATTTCCACACTCTCATATTAACTTTTATTATCATTAATTTATATTTCTCTCTCCATCCCACGGAAACGTTTCTTTGATTCTTTCATTTCAAACAACCAACACAAATATCTTTTACCGTAGGGACTTTTTCACATACGAGTCATCTCCCCGCACATTTGTAACAAATTTTATATGTCACGTGCATGTGCACGTGTGCGTTCACTAGTAAGAGATAACACATGAGAGGAAAACATATAAAATGAAGAAAGGTCTAAAATGAGAGAGAGAGTCATTACTAAACAAGACACACGACGAGATGAAAGCATGTATCAAAAATGAAACTAAAACACCAGAGAGTGTGGGAGATAATTGTCGAGTCCTTCGTGATTAAGTTAGCAGTAGAAAGAGATAGTGAGCGGCGAGTATCCAGTGTTCACAGAAGATAATGGACAAGAGCTTGCAAATCAGTAACAAAAATAAAAACGTGATGACGGTGTTTTGCAAATTGTTTTTAAAATCATGGAGTTAATTGTGAAGACAACCGTGGCCAGAGAGTTGAAATGAAGAAACAATTAAAGTAATATGTGCACACAAAAAGACGTGGCCAAAAAGACGTGGCCAAACTATGTAGCAATTGAATTATGCAAAGGTACTTACTGGATGTCAGCAGATTGTGAGTCGGGTGGAATACGATTGTGAGTCAGGTGGAATATCACCCCGAAATACAGTACCCAAACGTAACCTAAGGGTATGTTTGGTTACTTGGATTTTGCCGTATTGGATTGTATTCTGGACTCCAGTTCAACAAATTTTACGTTTAGTTTGCAGGATTGGAGAAATTGGACTAATCCTGGGATTTTCAGACATAATAGGAATCCCGCATTTTGGTATCCATCAAAATTCTCCCAGACGCCAAAATCCATCATGGGCAAGATGGTGGACACGAAAAAAAATAAATCCCACACTTATAAAATCTAGCAACCAAACATAAAATTTTACTTTGCGGGATTTTGAGAATGCAACATTTCAGTAATGCAGGATGGACAGAATACAGGATTTCAGTACTGCGAACCAAACGTGCCCTAAATGAATGATGGAGCAAATGATTGTAGTAAATTTTAAAAAATTGAACGGAGAACAATGAATTAGAGTTGCGTTTGGGTACTAGGGGCGGTATTTAATTTCGTTTAAGTATTTCAACTACCGTATTTATAACTACACCGTAGTTTGGTTTACCGATACGTGATTTATCGAAATCGACGATTAAAATGCGGTATTCCACCCGACTCACAATCAGCTGACTTCCTAAAAGACGCCGGTTCTCGTGAGATTTCCAATCACAGAGGCGAGGGTTCCGCCCCGACTCCCTTCGACACCCCCCTAAAAGACGCCTTGGCCTGAGCACAACACGTTCGTTCGTTAAAAGACGACAACAATCACAGAGTTTAGGAGGTAGCACAGCCAAAGTGAATATGACGACACCTCCCAATATGCATCTGAGTAGTAGCAGTGCCAACTAACAACAAACCCAACAATGAATATGGAGAGCAAGATGTTACATAAGTAACAACCCAAACTTGAGAAAATGTAGAAGTCGTTTATCAAAACACAATATGCATTCAACGCTGGTAGTTATTTCTTAGAAATAGGAGAAGAAGCCCAATCGCCCCATCCCCTCATCTATTTCCGTAGCTGTCTTTAGAGCTACACGGCTTGTATACCTTCTTTTGGGCGTCCTGCTTCGGATCTCAGCAGTACAACTTCACCTCGCAGGTGGCTAGGCGAAGAATGTTGCAGGCAGGGCGTATTTAGTAGTGCTTATCTAGAAATGCTTTCATGTCTTAGATTTTAAGGAATGTGAATGGATTTGAAATCACTTGAGCGGAAACTCACCGCCATGTTCATCTTTTTCCATGCCAAAAAAATTGCTTGATAGTTGTTGAATTCGACGTGGCTTCAAAAGCGAGGATAGGTTACATTATGGGAAAAAATTACTTTAGCACACTTTTATAAAAATATTTACCAACATAGTACACTTTTTAAAATATCATACTTTATGTAGAACATGTTACTCAAAGTGGCGTTTTCTGTATTCAGTTTTGAAAGTGTCATGAATATTGGTATGCTTATTATAAAATAAAAAATTGAAAAAAAGGTGAAAAATGCCACTCAAAGTGGTGCTTTCATTTGACGCAATATATAAATGTTAAGTTGAGAACAACCATCTTGAGTGGTGTTTTCCATTATTTTTATTTTTTTTCAATTTTTAAAAATATTTTCAATCCAAAATACAAAAAGCTCCATATAAAATAGTGTTTTTGACCAAAGTATGCTATTTTGAGAAATATTTTGCAAAGTGTGCTATGTTGATAAATATTTTTGAAAAATTGTGCCAATTTTTTCTTGCATCAATAGGTTAAAAAATAAGTTTTATATAACAGTTATATGGTCAGTCATGCTCTATAGGAGTGAATGTTGGGTGGTGAAGAAACAAGGTCTCAACATGATGAACACGGCTGAAATACGTATGCTGAGATGGATGTGTGGGAAGACAAGAAAAGATCGCTTGAGAAATGACTATATCAGGAATAAAGTGGGAGTGGCGATCATTGAGGACAAGTTGTGTGAGTGCCACTCAGATGGTAATGACATGTGCAACACAGACCGACTAATGCCCTATACGAAGCAATGTTATTGAGTCAAACACAATAAATAGAAGAAGAGGAAGGTCTAAATTGAGATGAGATGAGCTTATAAAAAGACATTTTGAATCTCTACATCTCAACCAAAATATGGCCAATAATAGAGCGGAATGGAAACGAGGGATTCATGTAGCCGACTCCAACATAGTTGGGACTGAAGTTTAGATGATGATGATAATAGTGATGATGATGATGATGAATTATTGAGGAAAAATAAAGATAGAGGGCTTAGTCACGGTGAGGTTGTTGGAGAATGGAGATGTAGAACGTGACATGGGAAGATAGTTCTGTAAGGAGCGATAAAATGAGATTCGTGTGTTGGATATTTAGTAAAGGAGAATAATCATGTAGAAAGTCGGAAACTCAAGAGGAAAACATGGAACTGATGCTTTGTGGGCGTCATGGAGGTGTATTTCAGCAAAAGAGGATGGGTGGACGTGGTTTGGAATAGTTATGAGATACAATAGAGGTGGTTCATTTTGTAATAGAAAAAAAATGAAAAAAAGTTGAAAAAATGTGAGAAGTGAAAGAGTCAAGAATATTATAGTATTTCAAAAATGTTGCAACGTGATTGGTCGAAGCTTTTTCAAAGAAGAAATATGAAACAGTCGCAAACATTCACTCTTTTTATAGTATCCATACACACACGCGCGCGCGCCCACACACACACACACACACACACACACACACATATATATATATATATATATATATGTGTGTGTGTGTGTGTGTGTGTGTGTGTGTCAGGCTAGAATACACTCGAGTGTACGGATCGCACGAATACACTCAAATGTGTTTGCATATCAAGACTATTTTTTGCAAAATGTAAACCATTGATCTTCACCGTTATACTATGATTAGGCTACATACAAATTTTGAGCCCATTTGGATGAGTGTAAGTCACTCATCCAAGGGCAACAAAATCGACACGCGAAACTAATTTAAAATGCATAATTTTTACGGTCTTCATAACATGAGCTATACATATCCAAATGTGTTCAAATTTTGCGTATGAGTTGTTCACAAGATGTTTAAGAAGATCAATAGATTAGATTTTCAAAAAAAATATTGCATCATGAAAAACTACTTGAGTGTATTCCGCTCCGGATACACTCAAGTGTATTCTAGCCTGACTCTCTCTCTCTCTATATATACATATATGTATATATACATATATATATATATATATATATATATATATATATATATATATATATATATATATATATACACACACACATATATATATGTGTGTGTGTGTTTGTGTATATATATAATGTATGTGTGTGTGTATATATATATATATGTATATATATATATATATATATATATATATATATATATATATATATATATATATATATATATATATATATATATATATATATATATATATATATATATATATATATGGTCAGAAAAGTATCTCTCTGGACAAAAAAGTAAATATGTTGACAAAAAAGTAACTATTTGACTCAAAAAATAAAACCAGATAGAATACACACAAATAAATATGTAATTGTATATATGTTATAGCTATTGCAAATTTAACTACATATGCATAAAAAGTAACAGTTTGCAAGGTAAATTAACCCTCTACATGTCAAAAGTAAGAAACCTAAAGAAAGTAACTAAAATAGGGAGCGGGTAGCTACCCGCGCGAGCATTGAATGAATGCCATATATATATTTATATATATATAATCTTTAATTACCCACGCGGATAGCTACCTGCTCCAGAAATAATTACTTTTTCTGTAATTTTTTAGTTTATATGTGTATATGGTTACTTTACCTTCCAAATAGTTATATTATATGCATAATAGTTATAGGTATAACAGATGTAAACTTGTATATTTATTCCAAAAAATTTACTGTGTATTCTGCCTTTTTTAACTTTTTAGTAAAATATTACTTTTTTTTGACAAAATAGTTATTTTTTTATTCCAGATGGTTACTTTTCTGACTGAATAGTTACTTTTAGACATGTCAAACTGGGTCAAAATCCACGGGCGCCCATGGGTCGACCCATTTAAGTTGGGTTTGGGTCACAAAATTTACCACCTGCTAGAAAAAACCCAAACCCGTACCCACCTGTTTACTTAGCGGGTTTCATGGACAATCCGCGGGCACCCGCGGGTGACCCGCTTAATTACACTGATTTTATGCATCCATGCGGCTTAGTAGTAATGGGCAAATATTAAATCAGTCATATGCTCATATCACAATTGCATATTACAATTCAAGTTAACAAAGCACAATAATGGAGACTCTAATATCGGACCGTGAAACAAAAGCAAACCAAGCGGGAACCTAAGTCTAGAAACGATTGCTAGACTTAAGTTTCACTCTGACTAGAACTGACTTAAATTTCATTCTTTATTTTAGTTTCCAAGATCTATCTTTCGTCTCATTTGGATGCTACTAGATATTTTTTTAAATTATTTGATGTAGGTGGTCATTATTTAAGACTATTGTATGAACGTCTAAATTTTATAGTATACTACTATTCCAACATTTATATGATTCAGAAACTTAATTCAGCCAGTCAGGCTCTTCTTTAATAGACATGTTGCAGCCCAGTTCATGAGTATATTGCATTTTGATACTCTTCTTGTAACATATTTTCGGATATAAAAATAAATATTACGTGACAATGTATGCAACGTGATTGTTTTGTGCCATATCTTATATAAACAAACACTAGTAATTTAAAAAAAGTAAGTGGGCACCCGCAAGCAACCCTCAACCCGCTGGGTCGGATTTAGATTTGTCTTTGTTCCACCCGTTTAGAACTATATCTTCTTGACCCGCACCCGCGAGATCGAAGCCCGCAACGACCCAACCCAAACCCAACCCACCCACCCGTTTGACAGGTCTAGTTACTTTCAAGATGCACATATAGTGAAATCCTAGTTCTGTACGTACGACAAAGTATATATATATATATATATATATATATATATATATATATATATATATATATATATATATATATATATAGAGAGAGAGAGAGAGAGAGAGAGAGAGTTAGGCTAGAATACACTCGAGTGTACGTATCACACGAATACACTCAAGTGTGTTTGCATATCAAGACTATTTTTTGCAAAATGTAAACCATTGATCTTCACCGTCATACTATAACTAGGCTACATACAAATTTTGAGCCTATTTGGATGAGTGTAAGTCACTCATCCAAGGGCAACAAAATCGACGCGCGAAACTAATTTGAAATGCATAATTTTTGTGGTCTTCATAACATGAGCTATACATATACAAATGTGCTCAAATTTTGCGTATGAGTTGTTCACGAGATGTTTAAGAAGATCAATGGATTAAATTTTAAAAAAAAATATTGCATCATGAAAAACTACTTGAGTGTATTCCGCTCCGGATACACTCGAGTGTATTCTAGCCTGACTATATATATATATATATATATATATATATTGAATATACCAATTCAAAATCACATGGAATCACAATAAAAACTAAATCATAATTTAAAATTTGAGTATTGCAAACTCTAGATATAAATGTATGGTTGGTATGTGAGGAAAATTTTTATTTTATTTTGAGAAAGCAAATTTTGGAGAAAGGAAGGAAAAATGATGAGTGTTCCGTCGTGAATAGCCACATTACCTCTTTTTGCTACCAAATCGGATAAAGAGAGACTAGTAGAAATATCACATAATGTTATATTACTTGTCGTTTTCAATACTTTTCTTCCCATTTTCTTCTTATATCCTAATGAAACACATTACACATGAAACAATCTCCCTTACTGTTCTGTTGTTGGTCTCTTTTCCATACTATGTTCTAAACAAGTCGGATTTGCATTGAGCCAACCCTTGTTTTCTTTTTTAAGTTTACAACAAGGAGTTGGAGAAAGCCTTTTACTTGGTATGTAAATTTGCTTCCCTCTCTCGTCACTCACTTTTACAATCCTAGAATGCGACTTTTACAATCCTAGATTGGACCCTCTCTACGCTTGATACTTCATTAATCAGAAAATCTATTCATGCAAATTCATGATGTAGTCTACTGTACTTATAGTTATTGAAACTAATTGCAAGTTGTGTTTCTTCCTTCCATAGCTCAAGATAATGCAAACTGTATAGACACTCACATACATATTGCGGATATGCCCCACCCCATATATATGTATATATATGTATGTATGTATGTATGTATGTATGTATGTATGTATATAGAAATAGATAGATAGATAGATGGACAAATAGATAGATAGATGGACAAATAGATAGATAAATAATTTGAATATACCAATTCATATATCACTTGGAATCACAATAAAAAATTAAATATTGTAATTTAAAACATAAATATTACAAATTGTACATATAAAGGTATGGCTGGTATGTGAGGAAAAACTTCATTATATTTTGAGAAAGCAACTTTTAGAGAAAGGAAGGAAAAAAGATTAATATCCTGTAACGAATAGCCACATTACCTTTTCTTTTGCTACCACATTAGGAGAAGAGAAAGGAATGCATTTTATTACTTGCCGTTTATAATACCTTTTCTCCCACTATTCGTGTCTTTTCTACACCATGCACTAAACAAGCAGGATTCGCATTGAGTCAGTCATGTTTTCTTTTTAGGTTTACAAGGAGTTTTTGTTTTTCTAAAGATAATTAGGTTCTAAGGTCTATCCACTTCGAAAGGACTTTTACTTGGGGTCTCTAAATTCCATGAATCCTGTTTCCTCCCCAATCGATCACTTTGATTGATACTTGGATTCTTCTCGGGACTCGGTAATTCTGGTCTGACCCCTCCTACAACAGTTTAATTTGCGATCGCATAAGACTTCTCATTCTGGTTTCCCAATTTAACAAAGACGTTTCTTTCTGCCTCTCTCTCTCTGTGCTGTCTCCCTCCACTCTGTAGTTGAAGGCTCTAGCGATTTTTCCGGATCTGCGCCGCGTAATACCAGCGCCTCCGTCGGTGATCTGTGCGGGCGGGCAGCTTCCACTCCGGCCCCTCTTGATCGTTGATCTGCCTAGGGGCAATGGCGGCTCAGGGTACTGCAACCTCTGCCGCCTCCTCGTTGGAATTTGAACGCGCCACCGGCGATGGCTCGCCCGAAGAATGCAGCTCCGGTGGCCTCGGCGAGTCGGCGAATACAACAATACAAAAGGGAGACGACCCCGTGGCGCCCCAGGAGACGGCAAAGACTGCGACTTCCTCGGTGGAAATCGAAGACACCAACGGAGCGTTACAAGAAGGTAGCTTTGATAGTTCCGGCGAGGCGGTAGATGCAAAGGTTGTTAAGGACGATGCTGCCGACGGCTCCTATGTTTTGGTTGATCGTGCCACTTTAGATGGGACTACTGAGGGGGATCTGCATGCGATCGAGGAGGATGCGGATCATCAGGCTGTCTGCGAAGGCATAGACAATTGTGCGCAGAACTTCGTTACGGTGGCTGAGGATCTGGGTGTGACGTCAGCATCATCGTCAAATGCTGAGGACGACGAAGAAGCTAGCTTTCGTAAAGAACTGGAGACTGACTTTATGTTGCAAATCATTGACGCTGCCGAGGCTGAACAAAGGCCTTGCCTTGAACCAACGAAGGATGGGCTTATAAATACTGACAGCATAAGTGTTGAGCAGCGTGGGAATGATTTGATTTCCTCTTCCAATGTTGAGGTGGATGGTTTATCTGATGATGATAAAAGATCATGCAATGGTTCATGCTCTGCACCTGATGAGCAGCCGGTAGTCTCTGAGTCACCTGTTGAGGTCGATGACCAAGCTCCTGGATCTCAACTAGAACTGAGTAGGGGTTCATGTGAAAATGACCTCCATGATATTCAAGGAGATCTCAACGTGGAACTACAAGGGAATGGGCGTTCATATGAAAACGAGTTCTACGATCATCAAGAAGATCTCAAGGTGGATACCTCTGCACATATTTCTGTTGAGGAGGGTGACAACACCAAACAAATTCCTGAAGATGAAAAAGCACCAAACAATGATGTAGCTTCTTTCATATGTGGAGCTTTTACAATCCCAGAAAATTCAGCAGAAGTGCTTAGCTATAACAACTCCGAAGAGGAAGCAGAAGCCCAACAATCTGGATTTGAGCTCCACGATGCTCAAGGAGATCTCACTGTGGAACTTTTAGGGGATGGGGGTTCATGTGAAAACGAGTCCTATGATCATCAAGAAGATCTCAAGGTGGATACCTCTGCACATATTTCAATTGAAAGGGGTGACAACACCAAACCAGTTCCAGAAGCTGAACAAGCACCGGTGCATGATAACAATGAAGTAGCTTCGTACATTAGTGGAACATGCACTATCCCAGATAATTCAGAACAAGTGCTTAGTTATGACAAGTGTGAAGAAGAAGCCGGAGCCCAACAACCAAATTCTGGAGTTTCTAACTTTGATCCACCTAGCGATTTGGCTGTTGGATCTGATGAATGTAGAGCCGGCAAGGAAGATAGCATAGTTTACCATGATGAAGTGGATACGGAAAAGGAAGATCCTCCAAAAATAAATGGTTTCGTCATCGAGCTTAAGACTGGCAGTGGATTTGAGGTTGTTGCAACTCCAGACCCCTCTGCTATAATGAGGGGAACTTCAAAAGGCAATCTCGAATTTGATTCTGGTGACAATTTTTCTAATTCAGATGAATCTAAGATTGGAAATGAAACGAAACTTGACAATGATGGTGCTGATAGTAATAACACCGAACTCAAAACAAGGGAGCGTATTATTGTTTGTTCAGAAGGAGAGCAACATGAAGATGGACACGAGAAGGATGCAAAACCGGACGATGGTCAACATGATCTGAAGGAAGCAAAAATTGATGACGTGGCATCTTCCATTGGTGAACACGATAACTTGGTTACCAGTGGAAAACTTTACATGATTCGTGTACCAAGGGTTCTGGACAGTAAACTGTCAGAGCAAGTTAATCTTGCCCACCAACAACTTGAAGAGAGGACTCAGAGGAGGAATTCCATTGGAAAGGAATTACAAGCAAAAAAGGTAAACCTCAATCGTGATTCGTGCTATATACTAGACTGTTGATACTTATACATCTCTAGAATGTTTTAAATTCTAAGATTGCTATTTTAGGCCATCTGCAATGAAAATGCAAAAGCTTTTAACGATGCAAAAGCAGAAGAAAAAATTGCTCGACAAGCATTCTTTGCCAAGCGTAAAGAAGTGGATGAATGTAAAAGCTCGATGGCTGACTTCGGTATCCGAGGCCTTATTGACAGTGTGGCTGCAGAGGTAAAGCTTGTATCAACAATCTTATTTTCGTCTCATATTTGTGCTGTTTTCTGAAGTGTTTTTCTCACTCAGATGCAACATTTGGAGCATACGATTCAACATGAAACAATTTCCCTCAAAGAGGAAAAGCTATTATTACGCAAGATAAAAGAATTGAAGCAAAATCATTCCAGTCTCTCCACAAAACTAGGCGCAAATGCTGAGCTACACAAAACACTTGAAGTGAAGAATCAGATTGAAGCACAAATAAAAGTGATTTTTTGTAGATGTATATATTTCTAATTTTTGGCTTTGATTTACGGATTCTGAGTATGTTTTCCTCCTCCTTTACGGCTGACAGCATTTGTCATCTGAACTGGAAAATCTAAGGAGCAAACTGTTAGAAGCTAAAACAAGAACAGATATATGTAAAAAGAAATGTGACGAAGAGTACAAGATCCTTCGAGAGTTGCAAGCACAACACAGGGACGCTGATGATCTTCGTCAACAAGCCTATATGAACTTGAGGAATCTTAAGAAAGAATTAAGCACAAAGGTTTTATTCACCACTCTCTCGTCACAGCTCAAAGTTTCTATGTTTTCTTCATCCATGTGTGCATAAATGGTTATACTATGATTTCTCTCTTATGTTGGCGTAGAGTTCGCTCGATTTCTAGATCTAGACTATACTCATGTTTTTTTTGAAAGGTCTGTTGCATAGAGTCAACAAAACTCTGCAAACAAAGTAAGGGTGTTACATGACAACAGGTTAGGGTTTGGGCGCTTCGTAATCAGCATAGTCACAAATTCGGGAGTCGGGTTTCATTCGGTGAGGTTGAAGACTTCGGCTTGTGGGAGTTATGTGGAAAATTTGGATAAAATTTGACAAAGGCTCAATAACAGTTCAGTCAGATATTTAGAACAAAATTGAATAAAATCCGGACAATACAATGTGTGTATATATACATACAAATATATACGTGTATACTACATATATCTACTTATATACACAAGATAAACACATTGATATATAATTATATATATGAAACTGTGTTTTGCTTATTGTTTCTCTATTCCGAAATGGAAAATCATATAATATGTTCTTATTCCATAAATGAACAATTTGTGAAGTTTGAGGACAATTCGTGAAATTTGGGATAATTGTAAAATTCGTGAATAATTTGTGGAATTTGGAAATAGTGTGGGTTTCTTGTGAAATTTGGACATATCATTCGCCACATGCAAATTTCGTGAATTATAAGTGAATAGTTAAAAAAAAAAGAGAATATTGTGACTATGCTAATCAGCCTTGATAGGTAGAGATTGATGATTATGAATTCAATTATTAATTTGACTCTCAAGGAATGCATATCTCCTTTCTTGCATCTCCCTGACACTTCATTGCCCATGGCAACGAGTTGAAAGAGAATAGTTGTTTCAAAGTAGACATGTATTTTGAAATGTAGTTTGACCAAGTAGAAATATAAAAACTGAATATATATAGAAAATTGTAAAAGAAAAATTGAAAGTGTAAGTTAGAGCAGGTGGAAACCTTGGTTTAGTAGTTTGGGATTAGTAGTTTGGGAGTGGTTTAGTAGTTTTTATTTGCTTAAAATGTTAGTAAACATCCAACTTTTCCATTTCCTTATGGTTTATGGTACTTCTGCCGTGCAATAGAGAGTCTTGAAAGTATCTATAGTCTATATCATCACCTTGTCACTTTTTTTAATTTACTGGAACGTTTTATAGTATGTACACTGCAAGAAAAAGTTTGACCCAGGACAAGCAGCCAGACAAGGTTTTGAATATTGAGACCCATGTGCAGTATGATACGTCTGCGCTTAAATATTTATCAGCAACATGTTTGACAAAGCAATATTGAATTATTACATAAGATTAATTAATTTTACATGTATTATAATTGTTTGGGCATACAGTATGTAAACTACATACGGAAGAGCAGTAGGAATATTCATGATTACCGCATTCGTTAGTTCCTATGGGGCCTACACTTCTGGTTTGAGAGGTAATGATGGTAGATAGTAGACTTGCCAGTTTATTTTACACATCCCATGCAAAGACATTCTACCCTTCTCACAGGACTGGATCAGTTCTCCCTTAACCCTTTCAGCTATCGCCTGTTTCGCCGCCCTTGGTTGTCATATCTAGGACATCCTCACCACCTTGACATCACATTGGCCGAGCAAATACCTTAATGATTGGCTCAATGCTTGCAACAAAGACTATGCCTGGTCCACAACAACAGCTACATTAAGATAAGCTACAACAATATTTACTCATGGTCAAGCGCATAATTAATCTATCCCTTCCAAGCAGTTGGCCGCTGCTGTGGCTAACTTTAAAGGTACTTACTATGTCAATGCCATTGTATTTGGCGTTCCTGCCCCATTAGCTATGCTCCTTTTCCATTTCAAAATGACTTATCTTAACAAATTCTCCACCATACTATGTTTGCCTTAGATCCTCGCATCCAATCTCCTTCAATCTATCTCCAGAAGCATGAGATGCTTTTTTCCAGCTCTATTGCAAGCAGAAAACTGCTTCCAGGCTTCCAGCCACTACCACTCCATCATCAGCATGTTCATGAATTCCAAAACCAGACCTTTGGAAGCGTAGTTAACCCAAGATCTCTAGCACCAACTGCCCCCTCATATGGAAAAATCTCTACTATGGTTGAAGGTGCATGTATTATTAATTACTGCTATGTGCTATCTTAAAAATGTTCTACCGAGTACTGTAAACATTAAATTATTTTTAAGAACTGCATATCATTTTAAACTTAGTAACTTCTACATTGTTTAGCAGCCACATATACACAGTTTTCGCAAGTATGTACATTTTAAGTCACATTTATCTTTTAAAATGAGCATCTGCCTGCTTCAATCTTAAGCAGCTGGAGAAGCCTGTTCCCTCACCTCTTACTATCAATACCTAATTGTTATTTATTGTCATTGCAAAATCTTTTTACATGATCCAACGATATAAATGTAGTGCTTATCTCTTAGGTAATGTGTTATAAATATTATTCTAACCTATATTTTTCTACACATCCATGATCCATCAATATATGCAAACCAATATTGATTATTAAGAACTTACTGCATACAAAAAAGTTCATTATATTCACCAATTGTAGTCCAAGACCCACATGCACACACACACAATGTTTGCAAGTGTAACATAGGCATATAATTTTGAAGATAAATCCGTATGTTTACTATGTATAATATAAGTAATACAAGATGAATGTGGCCAAAATACGTATACTGAGATGGATGTGTGGGAAGACAAGAAAAGATCGTTTGAGGAATCGATATATCAGAACAAAGTGGGGGTGGTGAGGATTGAGGACAAGTTGCATGAGGGCTGTTTAAAATGGTATTGACATGTGCAGCGTAGACCGAAAAATGTATCTATTCGAAGCAAGGTTATCGAGTCAAGCTCGATTAAAAGAAGCAGAGGTAGACCTAAATTAACTTGGGGAAGAGCTTATAAAGAGAGATTTTGAATCTTTACATCTTGATCAGAGTATGACCCATAACAAAGCTGATTGGAAAAGAATGATCCATGTAGCCGAACCCAACATGGTTGAGATTGACGCTTAGATGATGATGATGATGATGATAATATAAGTTGTGAACACGGGTGCCGCAATGCTGCGTGCAATGCAGCGTGTGGAGAGGCAATGAGCCTTCTCCCTTTTATTAATAAGAGAAGTTGGAGAAATTTCATAGAGGTCTAACATGATATATAAATTACAAAATAGAATAAACAACTGAATATTATGAAATATATTAACACTCCCCCTCAAGCTGGAGCGTACACATCATGTATGCCCAACTGGTTGCAAAAACTCTAAAATGCTGCTGGACTCAATGGCTTTGTGAGAAAATCTGCAAGTTGATCTTCAGATTTGACGTGCGGAGTCACAACAATACCATTCTTGATCTAATCTCTAATAAAGTGGCAGTCAACCTCTATGTGCTTAGTGCGTTCATGGAAGACTGGGTTCTTGGCAATGTAGATAGCAGCTTGATTGTCACATCTGAGCTCTATAGGAGACAAAATAGGAATCTTTAATTCAGAATGTATAGATTGAACCCACTGCAACTCGCAACAGGCATGTGCCATTGCTCTATACTCAACTTTCGTGCTAGATCTTGTTACAACATTATGCTTTTTGCTTTTCCAGGTAATAAGGTGATTTCCTAGAAACATGCAATATCCAGACGTAGACCTCTTGTCATTCATATTACCAACCCAATCTGTATCTGCATAACCAGTAGGAGAAAGAGTAGATACAGGGGTCTTGGGTCTATAATAGGTGATTCCCTTACTAGGTGCACCTTTCAGATATCTCAGAATACGACAGACTGATGTCCAATGTGATTGTTGTGGTGAGCTCATATGCTGACTCACCACTCCTACAACAAAAGAAATGTCAGGACGTGTAACTGTCAGATATGTTAGTTTACCAACAATTTTCCTGAAATATCGTGGATCTGGATAATCAATATCATTAGTCATCTCCTTCACATGATAGTCCATATGAGTAGACACAGGCTTGGACTCACTCATACCTACTTCCTGTAGTAAATCCAACACATATTTCCTCTGAGACAAATTGGTACCTACATGAGATCTAAGTACTTCAATGCCCAGAAAATATCTCAGTTTGCCCAGATCCTTTGTATGAAAGTGCCCCTGCAAGCCTTCTTTCACACGTGATATGCCTGTAGAATCACAACCAGTGATAACTATATCATCAACATATACAACAATAATAATAGATCCACCAGAAGAACTAGAATAAAATAAGGAGTGACCAGTCACAGAACGAGAAAAGCCCATGTTTAGCACAACATCACTAAACTTGTCAAACCAAGCTCTGGGAGATTGTTTCAACCCATAGATGGCTTTCTTCAATCTACACACCTTCTGACACTCCCCCTGAGTAACAAAACCAGGATGTTGCTCCATGTATACCTCTTCTTGTAGATCACCATGAAGAAAGGCATTCTTAACATCTAGTTGAAATAGAGGCCAGTCAAAGGTAGTAGCCAGAGAAATAAGAATCCACACATAATTCAGACGAGCCACTGGTGAAAAGGTCTCAAAGAAATCAACCCCATATGTCTGAGTGTAACCTTTTGCCATGAATCTAGCCTTCAACCTCTCAACCGAACCATCTGGATTATGTTTTATTGTGAATACCCATCTGCACCCCACAACATTTTTATCTGGAGGTAAGTCAACAAGTTCCCAGGTGTTGTTCTGTAAAAGAGCAGACATTTCCACATGCATCACCTATTTCCAGCCAATATCCTTCACAACATCAAGATGATTTCTTGGAATAACCACAACATCAATCCCAAGAGCAATTGAACGGGCCTGGTTAGATAATTTGGACAAACAACACACATTTACAATAGGATGCCGAATAGTATAGGAACGAGTACCTTTGCGGACAACAATGGGAACATCAAGGTCAGATGGTTCTTCAGGAGTCCCTTGAGTAGAGGAAGATGGGGAAGGCTCAGAGACTGGAGTCACTACCTCATCTGGATCTTGTTTGCCTCGTCTGTTGTAAACATGTGAATATTGTTGAATTAACGGACCATCTGCTGGCTGCTCTTCCTGAATTATAGTATAGTCAGGAATGATAGGTGGCACTCTCTCACTCTGATGTGGTGGTGTCACTCCCATTGATGTCTGATGGTGGCACTCTCTCACATAACTGCTTCCCCTTACTGGGAACACTAGAGAAATATGGAGTGGATTCATGAAAAGTCACATCCCTAGACACAATACGACGGAGACTTGGACAATAACACTTGTACCCTTTGCTAGTGTTGGAGTATCGAGAAAAAGAGTCCTAATTGACCTAGGAGATAACTTATCAGCCTTAGGATCAAAATTGTGGGAAGTGTAACCAAACACTCTGAGGGGAACAAGGAAAGGCTGATCCTTGGGACGTAAGACAGAGAATGGAGTACGTCCTTGGAACACAGAAGAGGGTTGCCTGTTGATAAGGAAACATGCAGTAAGTAAAGCATCAGATCAGAATCTCTTAGGAACATTAGATTGAAACATAATTGTCCTGGTAATGTCAAGAAGGTGACGATTTTTCCTCTCTGCTACCCCATTTTGCTGAGGGGTGTGAGGACAGGATGTACGATGTATCATCCCAACAGAACTACAAAAATCAGCCATATCACTTTGAACATACTCCAAGGCATTATCAGATTGAAGAATTTTTAATATTGCAATCAAATTGAACTTTTATTTCTTGATGAAAATGCTTGAAAATGGATAGCACAAACTCTCGACTCTTCAACAAATAAATCCATGTCATGTGAGAAAAATCATCCACAAAGGAAATAAAATAGCAAAAACCATTATATCTATGGTCTTTTACAAGACCCCAAACATCACTGTGGACTAACTCAAAAGGACAAGAAGCCTGTTTCTTGACACGACTGGGATAAAACAATCTATGATGTTTCCCCAGTTGACAGGATTGACACTCTAATGAAGACACTTGAGACAATTCAAGTTCTAACTTCCTCAGGCTCTCTAACAAAGGATGTCCATATCTGTAGTGCCACAGTAAGGGAGAACTATTTAAAAGGATAGCTGGAGCAGGACCAAATACTTGGTGAGGCAGACTATCATCATGGAAGAGGTTGAGATCACCTTTCCTAGGCCCCCCACCAATCGTCCTCAGAGATCCTATAATACAAAATAAGAAGGTCCAAATGTCACAGTACATTTCACAATATCAATCAATTTAGCAACAGAGAGAAGATTAAATGGAAATGCATATGCACATAATATACGGATTTAGGATCAATTTTAGGAGTCAGAGAAACAAATCCACTGACTAACACTCTCCTCACTGAACCATCTACTATTGTCACAGACTGGTGAGGAATATGTGAGTTAATGGAATGAAGTAGTCTCCTCATACCAGTCATATGCTGTGACGCTCCAGAGTCAACCACCCATGAAGAAGTAGAACCAGAAGCTAGTAAAGAGGTAGCCTGATTACCAGTGGTGGATGCCAGGTTGGCTGAAGAAGATGATCCCATACTTAGATGCTGGGTAGCCAGAATAAATCTATCATATTCCTCCTTGGTGAGTGTGATGCTAGAAGAACCAGAAATCGAAACAGAAGGCTCAGAAGACTTAGTAGTGGCAGCATAGTTTGCTGCCCCCACAGGTGGTGCAACAAGTCTACCATGCTTTGTCTAACATTTCTCAATTGTGTGTCCAGGCTTGTCACAGAAAGTGCACTTAGGGCGAGTGTCACGTCCTCGGCTCATACCTGTCCGCCCTCCTCTCACTGCAGTAGCTACAGATGCATGAGAATCTCTAGGAGACAAGACTGCTGTAAGATCAACATGTTCAGAATTTGATTGTAAAATCCTTGAGTAAGCTTCTTCCAAGCTGGGAAGTTTGTTAGAAGCTAGGATGACACTGCGGGCTGAACTGTACGAAGAACTCAGGCCAAATAAGAACTTTGCTATAATCAAGTCATCTCTGTCTTTGACTTGTTCTTGGATAGTCACCGGATGATAGAAGCTCAGTTCTTGCGTAATAGCTTGGATCACTCTAAAGTATTCTTCTAAAGACTTGTCTCCCTATCGTTCTGCAGAGAGGCGGTCATATATCATAAACTGACGAAGGGGATTTTTTTCTTGAGAATACTATTTCTTTACTGCATCCCATATCTCTTTGGCAGTAGTGTAGAACATGAACCTAGCGGCAATCCCAGGTTCCATGCTCCCCCACAACCATGTCTTCACCAGACTATTATGACGCTTCCATTCAACATAGCCTTTATCAGTAGAAGCAGGAGGATCAAAATCAACATGTTTCACCTTGTCTCGAGACTCCAACACTGTATGGACAACATTCATCCATAAGAGATAATTCTTCTCGTTCAGCTTGATGGAGGGAATAGGTGACATCTCGCTATTAGATGGTAGACGCCTCAGTTTCCTCCATGATTCAACGGAAGAAAAAGGTGACATATTGATACGCGTCACAGGAAGATTTGAGTGACGGAGAGATACATGTCACGTAAAAAAATTAGATGCGTGTCTGACGCATTCACAACCCCCAAACGGAAGTTCCCTAATCACACATGGAGGAGATGTGATTATGTATTTCCTACGTAACGACGGACCCTTCAATTTGGGATTTAAAAATCTGTTGGATCAACCAAATGACGGTCATTTTGAGAGGAGGGGAGAGATGGGGGTTGCGGCACCTGCGGTGCCCGCCTTGGGCCGGCGGTAGCGGCTGGGCCTTGGGCGGCCGACGGTAGCTGCGGCGGCTGTTGGTTGCCGGCGGCGCCTGCTGCTGCTGCTGGCTGGTGACTGGTGGCGGCTACGTGAGGGTGACGGGTAGGATTAGATCTCCCGCTCTGATACCATGTGAACACGGGTGCCGCAATGCTGCGTGCAATGCAGCGTGTGGAGAGGCAATGAGCCTTCTCCCTTTTATTAATAAGAAAAGTTGGAGAAATTACATAGAGGTCCAACAGGATATATAAATTACAAAATAGAATAAACAACTGAATATAATGAAATATATTAACATAAGTAATACACAATTACATCATACTGATTCTAACATTTGAAATAGTCATAGTAATTGCCAATAATAATTCCAAAAGAAGCAATCATTTTCGCATTATCACAAAAAGTCATGCATATATTGCAACAGTATAACTAGAATGCATATGGAGTAAGCTCTCAAGCGGCAACAAACTTACAACACCTGCAAAAAGGACTTATTTATGTATTACACAAGAAATGGTATTGGTTTTGACTTTTGACAATTTCAACAAGTTAGCTCGTAAGCAGGAAGCAAACTTGCAACAGCATAACTAGAAGACACATTCTTAAACACATGTTTGAAGTGTGATATTCTAGAACTATTGTGTCGCCTATTGATGCCTCATTCATCATTCAAATAATACTTTACACTCCAAAAAGAACATGTAACTTTTTCACTATTAACTCTGTGCCTGACACCTGAAATGCCATAATGTTAAATAATTATCAGCAAGATTTATCAAAGGTCCTGCAACATATTTTACAGTTTATATATTTCATGCTAAGTTAATAACAGAGACAATTGGTGCTGAAAAAAATGTATAACAATCTATACGTCAGTGAAGGTATTTTGCATATAGTTTTCTTGTCGATAAAGTCTTCTCAGCACACATATCATTTGTGTTTTGACCCCGAGTGTCATTGATATAGCTATGCAATAGTGTCAACACACAGAGATAAAAGCAAACAAAACCATGCTTCTGTTGCATCCACCACTTCAATATCTCCTTATACGTAGATGTACTTCATAGTGAGGGTATACAGATCTAGCGCTGCTGAAAGTTTGGAACTTTGGATACTACAGCTATGGGTGTTGTACATTTGAAATCGGTTGTGTATTGAATCTTCTACTCTGGTCCATAGCATTGTATCATGTGATATGCATAGGCTATAGCTTAGACTCATGCTAAGGCTCCCATGGAGTGTCAGATGCAATTTTGGATTCAAATCATACTCACTTTGACTCAATTCTTTCTCTCACATTGCCTTCTGGTCGAGCCTGCGTTCTTTTCAATTATTTCGAAAAGGATGCTTCTTTTCAAATTCATCCTGCCACTTAATAACTCCTGCATGAGGACAAAGCTGGGATTCAATTTGGGAAAATAAAATTTGTGGAGGATGCATTCAAAATACATAAGGACATAGTTTGACATCATATAGTTCTTACTTCCCAAGAGTAATAGTAGAACCCAATCTCTGTGTCATCGAACCATTTGGAAGTGGTTGTGGATTGAATTTGACTCTGGCCTCTATTTAGCACTATATCTTGTGATTTCTGTAGCTTTGACTCAGGCTCTACTACATGCTACTTTTAATTCATTTTTTACTCAGTCAAATCCATCATAATTACTTAGCGTTCTGGTCTAGCCGGCATCAACATAGTTTAATTAATTTAAGTGCTTCTTTTTCAAATTCATCCTGCCGTTGGATAATTGGCGCAGGCTCCAGTCATTAAGAAGGACAAACTTGGCTGTAGATTCAATACGGGAAGATAAATGTTGGGGGCAATGCACTCAAAATATGAAAGGGGGCAGAGCTTGAGATCATGTAATTATCACTTACCGACTGTGATAATGGAACCTGTTCTTTGTCATTCTACCAGTCACAAGTGATGTTTTGGCAATACCCATCTCATCGTTTTGAGATTATCTTCACTGGTTGCACTTAAAAGATGACAAATCCAATTATGATAACCTTGCACACAACTCCCTCTGTCGTAAGAATATATGTCAGATGCCATATTGCATCAGAATCAGATGAAGTTAATGTCAAAGTGGCTAGGGTGTCCTTGATTTTAGTGTATGTAACACCTTTTCGATTTCTTTGACTTTCTTCAAATTTTGATACATATTTGATGGCGAAATTCTCAAGAACGAAATAAATTTCTAGCTGATGTAATGCTGTAGTTTCTGCCATTAGCATGCAAAATTAGACTTCCATGAGTTTTTGATTTGGCATCCGACTTGGGGTCAAAAGGAACTGACCCACTAACCTTAGAAAGGAGGGTCAAAAGATTGGAACTAATGCTCCCCCACTTTCACATTTGTCATCTTAACACGAGAAGGATTTACGAGCCATATGCAAAATAAAAGACACTGGAATTTGAGTAATGGGGTCGTAACAATGACATAACCAATGTGCCATACTTCAAAAAAAAAACTCTAATCTTATACAATTTTTCTTCTTTGACTATTCAGTAATGCATGCTATTAATGGGGTGGTAACAATGACATAACCAATGTGCCATACTTCAAAAAAAAAAAACTCTAATCTTATACAATTATTCTTCTTTGATTATCGAGAGAACCGCCCCCGTAGAAGCGCCACTTTAGTGACCCCCCAGACAACGTAAAACTCTCGGGCCCCGAGCGCCCCGCACACCCGGGAACCGGTTAAAGCGCACAGTTGGCCGGCCTGCACGACGGGTACCATTTCGGAGGCGGCCGCTGGGTTTCGAACCCGGGTCCCTTCATGAGGGGACACCGTGCCGAACCACCTGAACCACTCCTCCCCGGCTCCAGTCATTCTTTGACTATTCAGTAATGCATGCTATTCCCGAATTTCACTATTGTTCCAAAAGCTATTTACTTTCTTTGACAAATCGTTGCTCAAACATAACTGATTATTTTTTGTATGTTTTCTTTTCGGCATAGTATCTATTTCCTAATTTAATCATTTGAGCTGGCCATATAGTTGCTAAGGCTGCTTGCATTAGTAGGATACAACATGATTAGGCTACAAGTTTACCATTTTTGAACTCTAGCAGTTGAAACTTTGATTAATTCACCTTTATGTAAAATATAGCTTTCTACTTGTAATAGAAGTTTTTGTGGAACCTTTTTTTTAACATTTTGACATATATATCAAGATAATAATTGTGCTAGTATATATTTGGATTAGGGTTATAAACTGAAATTTCAAATTGAAGAAAGAGAGTAACACCAACAAAATGATATATTATAAGAAATATAAGATTCTATGATAATTGTCCAACAAGGACTCGTAGGTGTGGGTATTAATCAGATTATAAAAGAATTCTCATAAAGTAATGAAGTGTTTACAAGGGATTCATATAAGAGTGTAGACTATAGAGAGTAGAGGCTGTGTTGTACAGGTGGGCGCCCAGGCGGCCCAAGGCCCGCCTCAACCTGGGCGCCCAGAAGTAATACATGTAACAAAGTTTTTTATTTTACTGATTTCGATCAACTGATTAGTATTTATTTATCTACTGATTTTTATTTACTAATCTTCTGATTTGTATTTACTTATCTACTGATTAGTATTTACTTATCTACTGATTTGTATTTACTTATCTACTGATTTGAATTTACTTATCTACTGATTTGAATTTATATATCTACTGATTTGTATTTATGTATCTACTGATTTGTATTTATGTATCTACTGATTTGTATTTACTTATCTACTGATTTGTATTTACTTATGTGCTGATTTATATTTACTTATCTACGGATTTGTATTTACTTATCTACTGATTTGTTCATCTAATGATTTTTTATTCATCACATTATTCAAATTTAGGCCTTTGTATTTGTTCATCTACTTTTTCAAATTATTTAATCATCTACTGAATTATATTTGTTTATCAACTGAGCTGTACTTTTTTATCTAATGCTTTGTATTTGTTTATCTACTGATATATTTATTTATCTAATGCTTTGAATTTACTTATCTAACACTTTGAATTTTTTTATCTACTGATCTGATCTAATGCTTTGAGTTTACTTATCTAACACTTTGATTTTTTTATATACTGATTTGTATTTACTTATCTAATGTTTTGTATTTACTTATCTAATCTTTTGAATTTTCTATCTACTGATTAGTATTTACTTATCTGTTGATTTGTATTTATTTATCTACTGATTAGTATTTACTTATCTACTGATTTGTATTTATTATCTACCGGTTTTTATTAATTTATCTACTGATTAGTATTAATGTACTGTTTTAACTTGTCTACTATTTGACTTATTAATTTACTGTTTTGTTTTATAAATGTATAGCCTCATGAATAGAAATACAAATATAGTTGACATTTCTGATTTCTGATTATGAGTAATCAATTTTGTGATCAACTCAAATCGGCTTTACAAAAACCCAATAAAGGAAAATGGCAAATATCTTCTAAAAAAGTGCTACAAATTCAGATTCTTGAATGTACTATTTCTACTATATAAGCAATTTAGATATATCTACTAATATATATATATATATATATATTTATATAAATATTAAAACAAGATTGTATATATATATATATATATATATATATATATATATATATTAAAACAAGATATATATAAAAACGTCTGGAAATACCTGGGCCTCCGCCTGGGCGCTAGGCTGCCTGGGCGTCCATATGGAACGCCTGGTCGCCTAGCCGCCTATACAACCATGAGTAGAGAAGATAAACATATACTTAAGTGGTATGGTTCGACTTAAGCTTAATACAATAATAGTTAGAAACAACATAAGTGGGCCCAATCCCAGTTTTTAATAATAACGTCAAGACTTGCCCTCAAGCTGAATAGCACGCATCATATAGTCCTAACTTATGACACATATGTTGGAATAGAGCTGGAGGTAGTGGCTTGTTAAGAGCATCAACTGCTTGATCGCGGATCTTCACATGTGGCATGCCAATCTTCTTTGCTTTGATGAGATCACAAACAAAATGACAACCCACCTCGATATGTCTAGTACGCTCATGGAAGACCGCGTTACTGGCAATATGAATGGTTGCTTGACTATCACATGGAGAGTAGCAGGAGATAGGACATGAATTCCATACTTGGAGAGAATGGATAGGACCCATTGGAATTGCAACATGCATGTGCTATTGCTTATATTCAACCTCCATGCTTGATTTATCAACCACTTTCTATCTTTTGATTGTCCATGAACTGGGTGGTTGCGAAGTATGATGCAAAAACAAGAAGCGAATTGTTGATTTTGAGTGTTACCTGCCCAATCAATGTAGGCAAATCGAGAGACAAAGATAATTTTCTCATAAGGATGTTCACAGAGAAGGCGTTTTTCTGGAGTATTCTACCAAAATCTTAATATGTGTTGAACAATATTCCAGTGTGATTGTAAGGGCATACTGGATGCCTAGCTGTGTGATACTTAGAAATATTAGCTTGTCAACAACAAACCAATACTTTTTGTTAAAAAAATGATCCCCTCAGTTTGATGCTTCAAATGATAGTCTATAGGTGTAGAAGTAGGTTTCACCAATCATCCATGTTTCTTGCAGCAAATCCAAAACAAACCTTCTCGGAGAACGATTGATCTTAAAGATAGACCATAAACACTTCTATGCCCAAGAAATACCATAGGTTCCCCACATCTCTAGTATTGAAGTGAGATTGGAGGAATTTCTTTAGATTGAAGATGCCTTGAGAGTGATGATGATGTCGTCAAAATATACATAATGAAGAATGTGTGCCTGAAATACCTTAGCAGAGAATAGATAGTGATCACTGGAAGATTGCTTGAAGCCAAGACTCTCGAGGACCATGCTGAGCTTATTAAACCAAGCTCATGGAGTTTGCTTCATCCTATAGATAGAACCATAGTTTACAATTTCGTCGAAATTGTCAAAATTTCTGCAATTATTTCCATACCGATGGCCATCGGACATTGAAATGCACTGTCGATATACACCGACCATTGAAAATTTTCTTTCTTTTATATGTACTATATGGAGTTATGGACTACCTAGAGCTTATTTTTTTTCATAGTTTTGTGTCTTTAAGTTTATGTAGTGTGCTTGCAAATTATAATGACTTAATTCAATGATTTCACCATTGAAAATTGACATCAAATTTCTGCATTGAAATCTCCATCGAAACAATTCATGATCCTTCACTCACAAATGAGGAGACCCCACCCCTATATATCAAATATGAAATATTATTGCATATTTGAATAGATCTACAATAGTAGAAAATTTTGGTAAAATTTCATAAATTAATTTCTTAATTTTGCCATCGAAACGTCAGGAACGCTTTTGTCGAATTTTCCATTGAAATTTTAATTTTAATTTCTGTGACCACCGAAATGGCATCAAAATCGGACATTTTCTTCCTTGGATAGAACGACATAGACTTCAGACTTGGTCGAACAATCTCCCTTAACAAGAAACTGCATATAGATTTTTTTGGATAAGTTGCCACAGAGAAAAGCATTTTTGATGTCGAGATGATAGAGAGGCCACTCCAGATGACTTTGTTAAGAAATTCCCGCCCGTCAACCGGATTACTTCGATCCACATTTTGATTTCTCAAAGAATAAGAAATCAGAATGCCGAACGAAGCAGTCTAAGTCAGGGATGAGGATTTCTTGAAGAAGTCAACTCCACATGTCTTTGTGAAGCCTTTGACGACCGAACATGCTTTTATTTGATTGACAGAACCATCCGATGCTTGAGAGAGCCATCAAATTGAAGCTTGATGGTGAAGACCCATTGGCATCCAACTATATTCTTGCCATGGGGTGGGAAGAACAAGATCCTATGTGTTACTTGTTCAGAGAGCTTCCATCTCATCTATCATCACTTTCGTCCACCCTGGGTGTTGAAGGTCATCCTTACAATTTTTGGGAATGGTGGTATTGTCAAGGGTAGTGGTAAGAGCACGAGCAGTGGAAGAAATTCGAGCAAGACATTTGAGAAATATGACGGTTAGAAGTATAAGCTCAATTACCTTTATGGTGGGCAATCGAGCGGTCAGATTGTATCAGAACTGAGGATGATGGCGGAGCAACTACTTGAGGATCAACTATTGTTCTTTCGTGATATACCTTGGAGTGAAACTAGGGTGGCGGTGGTGGCAGAGGTGGAGTTGGTAGATTATTTATGGTGGTACAAATGACAAGATTTGGCATAGATGGGAATGGATCGACATTCAGAGGTATCAGTACAAACTACAGTGGCGTGGGGTAGGGTTCTCCTAGGAGATGTCATCTTCATAAAAGGCGACATCATTGAGACGTGTAGACGATTGGTACTAAGGTCAAAACACTTGTGTTCTTTCTATACTTGAGAGCACGAGTAGTGGAAGAAATGCGAGCAAGACAAGTTCAAGAAATATGATGTTTGAAGTACAACTCATTTACCTTTATTGGTGGGCGATCGACCCATCAGACTGTATTGGAACCGAGGAATGAGGATGATGGCGAAGCAACTGCATGAGGATTAGCTGCTATTTTCTTGTAATATAACTTGGAGTAAAACTAGGGTGGTGGTGGAGGTCTAGGGTGGTGGTGGAGGTGAAGTTGGTGAATTATTGACGGTGATAGAGATGGCAAGATTTGGCAAAAGATGACAGAGGCTCAACATCTAAACGTATCAATACAAAATGTAATTGGGTGGGGGTAGGGTTCTCTTATGTAAGGAATTTAATGACCGATATCGATGCCGTTTCGACAGCTTGGATATAGAATTTATCGGTAATACCGAAGAAAATCTCGACGGATGCAATCCTGGCCATATCGACGCCAAAATGAACAAATTAAATCATGAAATTTACAGGCGTGGTCTCAACACCTAGATGCAACGTTTTGTGCAATAAAATTCTATATTGGGTATGTGGGGGGCGGGGTCAATCATGTGGGTGGTAAGGAATCTGTCCTTTTTTTTGAGATTTTGATGACAAAATGCAAGAATTAAGATTTGAAATTTTACTTGCACAATCCTTAAACTCATGTTTACACACTTATGCAATAATATTCAATTTACAACAAACATATAACAACATAGTAAATTACTAACTCACATCAGTTGTATGTTGAGTGGTGCGCAGTTCTCTGTACATTATGTTGTTGATATGGGCCACATATTGCTCCCATGTCATGTAACTTCTATAAGACTTGTTGTATGAAACAACATGCTCCTCATACACTTCAGGATTGACAACTGTATCATCCCAAACTTTGGAAAATGTTCTTCCAAATCTTTGAAATATTTTTCCTTGGTTGCTAAAACGAATGGGGGTTGAGTAGAAGCAGGAGGTGCCCATGCTCAAGGAGCTTGAGGTTGAGTAGAAGCAGGAGGAGGTGCCCATGCTCGAGGAGCTTGAGGTTGAAGAAAAGGAGGTTGTAATGGTACTCCGACAATATGATAAACTGTAGTATGCCCTCCACTCCATGTTTGACCTCCATCACCAGAGTATGCTTCGGTGTTCACCCAAAAGCATCCATAAGGGCTACAGACAAAGTATGCTTCGTGATATCCCAAACCTACTTCTAATTGTCATCTTGGTGGTGGTTCAACTTGATATCCAGAATACCCATGTTGGGACTAAGATGGGCATGGAAGTGTCTGCCCAAATAACATATTGCCGAATGAATGTTGAGATTGAGAGTCAGATATGCTCATGGTATCCATTGAATCAACAAGATCAGAATAATAATCTCTTTGACTCTGGTATTGTGGTTGTGGTGGAGGTGCACTGCTGCAATCTTTCCCAGTTCGAGTTTTTCTCCTTTGAAATGCTTTGTCAGCCATGGGATATTCCTATTCTGGTGAGGTGCAACCCTAGTAACATGACTAACATAAGGCCGATCATCATTTTGAGGATCAACAACTGGAGGATATTCTGGAGAGCATTGGCTGCGATTATCACCATCATTGCCGCCACCATCTGACTTAGATTTGGAACCAGATGTAGAAGAAGAAGAATCTGAGCTACCTAATTGTTCTTCCACTTCTCTATTGATTTTCATATCAATATTAACATGTACAGCTTCAGATCAAGTCTTTCAAGCGGGGTATTAATATCATCACCATTATTTGCATCAAATTGCTCTTCTATATATGGATCTGGACGTCCATCTAAATTATCAAGAATAGGATGACCTATCTCATTCATCCATTCCTCTAAAGGATTTTTTGAATCTTCCTCCAGTCCTCTGTCTTTCAGGGTTGAAAGTATATGCGATGTCAATGGGATCACGGACAACAGCAAAATCCACTTCCTTGTAGCTGGCATCTCGTATTGCTCTAGCCCTCAACCGAATGTTGTAGTGAACACAGACAAGATCCCTCAACCTGTTTGCCCCAAGCCTGTTCCTTCTCTTTGAGTGTATCAGATTGAAAGTGCTCCATTTTCTTTCATAGCCCCCTACAGATGTTGTTTGAGCAACGATGCGAATAGCCACTTTTCTTAAATAGAAGACACCTGTTCCTTTCCAAACCCACCACTCACAAGGATGACCCACCTCGTGATCAACAACCGCATTTGAATGGCCAAAGCATCCAATGCTTTCACGAAATTGGCGCAACTGCAAAAATAATATTTACAATATTGAGATGATGAAATCAAAGTAAAGACTAATGCGAAATTAAGAATATAAGTTATATAGTTATATACCTCTTCCAGTACTAGCAATCGCTCTTCTGGAGAGGTAATGAACTTGTTAGTGACATCTCTCACTGCATTCATTAGAGTCGCATTCAAGCCCAACGTTTGTGAGTATTGGAACCTCAGATTCAAATAGTAAGTGTCACAAATTTAAATAAGGAAATAAGAATGACATTTTATTTGTTGACTATGAGTTAGACCAATAACTGAAGTTAGAATATAATTGATATATATATCTGCTTTATGCGATGGATGGAAAAGCATATTTGTCCAACGATTCTCATAAAGTTTTATGTATTGCTCATTGGACCTAGAAGCTGCTTCTTTGATATTGTCCACCATTGAGGTCATTGCATCATATAGGAAAGGCATTGTTGCAATTTTGTCACCATCTACCTGCCTCAATACTTTGACAATGGGTTCCATTATTCACAACACTCTAGTAACCTATCCCAAAAAGGTCGGCTGGCAATCAACTCCTCAATTCTTCTGCCAACCTGGGTGTTGTGCTCCTTCATGGAGGTCCACTCCACTCCATTGAAGAGCCTCCTAAGTCCATCCTTTTTGGACTTTAACGATTGTAAGGCAAGGAAATTTGTTGCAAATCTAGTTGCCCCTGTTCTAATTAGATCACCACCACAATACTCAGGTCGCCTCATTGCATTTAGCAGAAAAGAATGGTTGTAGATGAATCCCGTGATCAACCTACCATCAATGACAACAGATTTGATGAAATCAATTGAGCCCATGAGTGGGCAGCACGTGGTGTCTAGTAGATGGAATATTTCTTCATTATTCTCTCACCGACCTTCTTGAAGGTAGAAGCATTATCAGTAATTATCTGCACCACATTCTCCACACCAACCTGCTTCATATATGTCTTCATTAGTCTCTTTATGTATATGTGGTTCCTGACCTCACCTGAAGCATCAACAGAGTCTAGAAAAACTGTGGATCTACGACAACGTGCAAGAAAGTTGGTAATTTGTCTTCTGTTTCCACTAGTCCACCCATCACACATGAGTGTGACGCCATATTCAGACCACATGTTTTTGGTATGAAATCCATGCTTGTAGATCCTTCTTCTCTAGGAGAAGATACTTGTTCATTGATTCATATGAACAGGGGGCCTTGATGGCCCTACCAGATTCCCCTTTCACATCTACCGTATGCTGCAGATAGGGTTCAATTGCAACATGTGCAGGTATACCATGAGCAAAGAAGAACTTACCCACTGCCTTGCCAACCTTATCTTTTGCACCAATGAACATTGCTTTGAGGCTTTTTTGCCTAGCCTCAGACTTCCTAACCCCTGTCTCGTCAACATTCTTCAATCTCACATTAGCAGAACGGAAAACTGTATCAATGTCGTCTTTCTTCCTTTTACCATGACCGACTCGGTCTTCATCGTCATCTTGGTCAACAACAGGAATACATGCAGTCCCACTGCCTCCACCTGCACCAGATGACCCATACCTCCTTGTAATTTGAGCTGCCTCCTCCCTTTCCCACTCACTTCTGTGAGATTCTTTGATAGCACGTCTATATATACAACGCGAATGAGCTGTATCACATTCAGGAGGATATCCAATATCATCATCAAATTCAGCAGAAGAACCTGTGGGCCTAACATCAAATAATGTGTCTGTGTAAGCCCTGTCAACCTACTTCATCTTTTGTTGTTTTTGTTTCTTTGCACCCATAAGTTTCTTGAAATCATCCCTAACACTTTGGGAACACCTCCGACACATTGCCACATTTTTGTCACCACCAGTAATGTGACCTTTAAAACTAGTGATCCCCCCTCCACCAGTTGTCTTCTTGCAATAATTGCAAATTATCTTTTCCCTGTCAAGAGGCGTGCAGTGATTCTATGCAAAATTCAAATCCTTAGCTCCAACATTACTGGCCCTAGCACCCTCACCATCGCTTGAAGACGTCTTCTCAAAAGTCAACACTGCAAAAAGACAAAGACAAACAAAAATTAGGTGTATGCAATCAATAATCCATTAAGTTGCAAGAAATTAATCTATTTTATGTATTATAGAATAAAAAACAATGCTTTAAGTGTATAAATGTTACATGTATTTATAGAAACGACACTATTTTTTAAGATTTTTATTAACAAGAAAAAAAGGGTTAAATAAAAAAAAGTCTATAATTATTTAAAAAAATAAAATCTGACATTTATCTAGTATTAAGGCAAGTGATGTGTTACAAATTATTCATTCCATCTTATATAACACTAACACACACATTACTGTAGAAAAAAAACAAACAAAAAAAGTATTTTTTTTCCAGCATTTTAATAAATGAAAAAACGAGAAATATAAATATTTGTACTATATTTTTGCTTGTATTTGTTCATATCAGTATTTGGTACAACTTCTACTAAACCTAAGTTAGATACTTATTATTAATAGTACTTATTGTATTATTACGAATTTAATATTAATTAGTGAAATTATATGATAATATAATATTAATTAATAGTAGTAGATCTAGTGATATATTAGTAGATCTAGTGATATATTAGTAGATCTACATAATATAATCATAGATCTATTGTTAAATAACATTAATCTTAAGTTTTTTGGAGTAGTTCTAGGATTTGGGTGTATTTAGAGAATTTTGGAGAACTTCTATGGTGAAAATAGAAGTTGAGAGGGGAAGGGTTGGAAATGATGAGAAATGAAAGAAATTAAGAAAACATACCTTGATTAGGGCTGATTTGAGCTCCAAGGAAAGAAATCGCCCAAAATCTCCAAGTTTCTCCACTCAAACAGAAACAACAACAATAGGTTCGCAAATACCGGGATGTCGGGGCGGCATACCGCCAATACCGCCCTTAAGTGGGGCATTTTGCAGCGGCACCCCGGATATTCGTCGATATTGGGCGGTTTTATGGGTAAGTCCATTGGTTTATGATATTTGCATTCCCAACGTCAGGTTTGTGTGAACCGATGATCGATGGCGTCGATATTGGTATACAGTCGGTATACCGACCATGCCGTCGATATCTTATTCATTGCTCCTAAGGGAGGATTCATCTTCATGAAAGGTGACATCATCAAAGGGTACTAAGGTCTAAGGTCAAAGTACTTGTACCCTTTCTACACCTGAGAGTATCCCAAGAAGTCAGTCATTAGGGAACTTGGTGAAAGTTTGTCAGCCCTGGGATTGAAGATATGCAGAATGGCAACAAATCCGAACACTTATGGAGCAAGAGGAAAGGGATTTTTCAGGGTGCGAAGAACGAAAAAGAATTTTTCCTTTGAGAATGGACGACAATTGGTGATCTATGAGAAAGCATGCACTTAAGATAGTTTTAGGCTAGAAGCATTTAGGCAAGTGACTTTGAATGGCCAACTACTGAGTGGTGTCAAGAAGATGACGATTTTTGCATTTGGTGATGCCATTCTGTTGTGTAGCGTGAGCACACAATTGCCGATGGACGATACTAACATCACGTCAAAAAGAAGAGACATCACCTTGAATATATTCAAGGGCATTGTTCGCTCAAATAATTTTCATACACGAGAAAATTCATCAACAAAAGCAAAAAAAAGTTCCCATAACCATTGTATGCAATAATATGAAATGGGCAGCAAATGTCACCATGCATTAAGTCGAAAGAAGTTACACATGGTTTATGAATACAAGATGGGAAAGAAGTGTGATGATTTCTAACTGACATGCCTCACAAGGAAGTGAGGATGCATTAAGAGTCTAAAACTTGATGTTTATCTAAATAAGGAAAATGAAAGTTTTTCTGTAGAGGCGTGGATAACGAGGGCACTGGATCATATGGCATCAAAGGTGTGGAGAGGTAGTAGAGATCACCAGAGCCCCCCATCTAATTATCCTCAAATACTGTATGATAGAGCCAGAAGGACTAAAGGTGAGATAGCATTTAAGAGAATCGAAAGCTTTTGCAACAGAAGGTAGAGCATCACGGAATTGGGAACATGGTGTACAAAATGCAAGGTGATGGTAGAGGTAAGTTGAATAGAGCCACTTTGAGTAATAGCTTTAACAGAACCATCTGCTCATCTGACAAGAGTTCTGAGGTATTAAGGGATTTTTGAGGTGGTGAGGTGTTGCGTACCAATCATGTGTTGGATAAAAAAACACTGGAGTCCACAATTCAGTTGGAGTAGGTAGTCAGCATGGATGACCGGACATCATCATGGAGTTTAACAACGAGATGATCTAAGGAAGCCTGTGACAAATACACTGGAGAGTCACCAATTTGCTAGTTGGAGGTGGCGAAATAGGAAGAGGGGGCACCTATGGACTGTGAATAAAGCAGAGTGGATCCACCTTGTTGTGTGACATGTAGGAGGCGCTCGTACTCATCTTGGTGAAGGTGGCATGAGAAGTAGCACCAATGATAGGAGTCGATGGACCAACTAGGCACGGTGGTGCCCAAGTCAAATGACAAAGCGTTGGCAGTAACTTCATCGGGGACACTCCCCACGTCTACATCTGCAATGCACCTGCTATATGGGCCTCTGAGGTCTATGCAGGAGTGGTGGTGGAGGACGACATGCCTGTCTGGGAGAGACGTGTGTAGGCTTGTTCCATGGAGGATTGAGATGTCCAGCCTAGGAGCAGCGGTGGACTGCAACGTAGCGGGGATGAAGGCTGTTCAAAAACCTTTATGAGAGAATAACATCACGTGCTTTGGTAACTTCCATCAATATGGTAGGTGATAAGTAATTAAGCTGATTTGGCAATGCCTTCTTAGTGTTTCGGTGGACATCAAAAGGCTGTTCTTCTTGTCACTCAAAGAAAAGTTTGTGATATTATACATGTGGAAGCAATTCTGTTCGTGCTTGTAGAAGTCCTTCATTTTATCCCACATGGCTTTTATGTTACAATGAAACATGTATTTCACGGCAACTCAAGGCTCCATGCTGCCCCAGAGCTAGTGAAAAATCTAGCTATTGCCGGTTGCCTAGATGGGTCATCCTTAGGTTTTGCTGGAGAGGTGTTAATGATGTACTTGAAGTTGTTTCGAGATTCGAGGAATGCGTACATTGTGTAGATGACATTCATCTACAACAATTAGTTGCTACCATTAAATTTTAAAAATGATAACATAAGCATGTGATTATAAATAACTATAAGAGCAGGAACAACTTTATCAGCAGACATAACATATAGAATTTGCCAAAATGTAGCTCAGTTACAGAAAAAGACAAGCTACCAGAGTGTAAGCACGGTAGATGAACATACTAATAAATGTAGTGGTACCGGAAGAAGCACAACGAGAAGTAAAGAGAAAGTGCTACCGTGAGAGATCTCACAATAGGAGTAGACCGCAAAAATTATGCACTGATATATAAAGATGATCCTTAATTAGAAGACAAAGTGCTCAACCATGCAATTTAGGGGAACCACATGCGGAGGAAAAGATCAGCCCATAGGACATTGATAAGCAACTACTTGGGGAGGAGGGGCTGCGAGTGATGGCTTGGCCTTGGGGCCGGGGGCTGCCTTGAGGCTGGTGGCTGCTGCCCTTGGCCTTGAATGAGTGAGTGAAGGATCATCAGCCCATAGGATACTGATAAGCAACTACTTGGGGAGGAGGGGCTGTGAGTGATGGCTTGGCCTTGGGACCGGTGGCTGCTGCCCCTGGGCCCTGGCCTTGAGTGCATGCCTGAGGGAGGGGGGAGGGAGGGAGTTCTATTTTACTCTCTCTAGAATAAGCAGATAGTGGATGGAAGTAGTGTTGGGAGAAAGGACCCAGAGAAGTGGTGATGAGCGCTAGAGATGCCTATCAGGGTCTGATGCAGATTTAAAGAAACTGGATAGATAGAGAGAGAACACATTCAATTCTCAATTTGCTCACAAATCGTCAAAACCCATCATAAAGGTCATCATAACCATCAACAGCATCTGCACAAATCCTTACACAGTTTGTCACCAAGAAAACCCATCAGCTTAAAATGGAAGTCTTAATTTTGAAGGAAAAAATAATCTGTCTGAAATAAACAAATTAACAATTGACGAATATGAAATAGGGCATGGAGTAAGTCGTCTTAAACTGATCAACTAATCAAATTGAAATCTCCTAAGTCTTAACACTTATTCCAAACAAGTCTGTAATATTTTGTCCTGCGTATTCCATCGATTGGTATATGTTGGATTTACATGGATAAAACTTTGTACACAGTGGATGTAGTGGGTAAGTTATATTAAAATAGTTGTATTACACTGTCTGTTTGGTTTTACACTACAAATAGCTGTATTACATTATCTGTTTGGTTTTACACTGGTCTCCTAACCACCTATTCTTTGCCCATCTTTTACTATTTCAGAATAGGCATTTCTACAAGTACAAAGATGATGTGAATGCCACAGCTAGTTATATATCTGCTGGAAATCTGAAGGCACTTGAAAATCACTGCATTCAGCAGGTTTATAGAACATCATTTTCTGTTAAATTGTCCTTTCAATTGTTGCATCGTGATTAAATGGTTTTAACCTCATCTTATCCATTTAGGTTGAGACAATTATGGAACTATGGAATAAAAATGACGAGTTTAGAAAAAGTTACATACAATTCAGTCAGTTCAGTGTTATTCGGAGGTTTAAGACATTAGATGGAAGATCACTTGGACCAGATGAAGAGCCAGCTACTCTCCCAATTGTGGAAAGGAAACCATCAACCAACCCGTCTGTTCTGGTTAAAGTCAAGACACATGACGTAGTAACACATGAGAATGCGAGCAACACTTTGGTACCTACAGAGTTGAACTGCTCTCCCCTGAATGTAGAACCACAAAAAAATCACGACAAATCAAACGAGCAATCCATATCAAAGCAGGAAAAGACTTCTGCGTTAGTTGTTGTAGATAAAAACAAACACACGGTGGCTAAAGTAGATGAAGAAACCGTGTTTGCAATGACAAGTGATGAGGTGATAAGAGAAGAACTGATGAAACAAGAAGCTGCGGAAGAATTAAAAGCTCAAGAGGAAGAATTAAAAGCTAATCTTATCGCTGAACAAAAAGCTAAAAGAAAGGAAGCTGAGGAAAGAAAGAGGCGGAAGGCTGAAAAGGCTAAAGCTTCAGCTGTCACAAAAGCTCTAAGAGAGGCTGAGTTGAGAGAAAAGGTATTTTTCATCATTCTTTCCTAGTTTGATATTGAAGGTTAGTTGTGTGAGTTCTGATGTGATACAATCTAGTAGTTGGATAATCAATTTTGATGCACAATTTTTATCTAATGATGCCAGAAGAGAGCCAAGAAGAGGACTGGCTACACAAAACCTTGTGGAGATAATACCACAGATGCAACTACTGATGTAGAAACCCTGCCCACCGATATCATGGAAGTGGTTGGAGCGCCTGAGAATAAACTTCAAATCCCTGAAAAGCCATCAAGAGCCTCAGCAGCTTCGAAGCTGAAGATCAAACCTCTCCCTCCACCTTTGCGCCACAAGAGAAAGAGTCAAACCTTGACATGGGCGCTTCTCGCAGTTGTTGTGACTGTGATTGTGTTTGCGATACTGTTTTGGGCAGGAAATCGTCTCTCTTCCTATGGCATCTGAAATCCATATATAGATAGGTAATTGATAACAAACATTCTGTTTATTGTATTCATTTATGGGATCCATATCCAGGATACCATATTAGGTTTCTTTAAAATTCTTTAGTAATTTCTCCCATAACCATACGTCTGTAAACTACATTATAGGGCATGAAGTGTAAACATATTGTTTAGTTACATAGAGCTTCGTGAAGGTTGTGATGGTTGACTAAAGTTTGTTAGAAACATATTGCAAGGGACGCATTGTTTGAAATAATGCTGTGAGTCAGGCCATATTGTTTCTGAAATCTATTTTCCGCACGCTTAATGTTCATGCTGTACTGTATTCTTCAAGTCTAGTATATTCTTATTGAATAATGTGTCATGGGTATATATATCAAAATTACATGTAGACACGAATCAAACTGCAGAGAAGGGCGTACGAAGATCACAAAAGAGTTTTGGGGAAAAAGAAAGGGAGCCTCCCCAAGGTTCACCAATAGTGAAAGCAAAACTTTAATGGCGTGTTTTTCAGCAATCTGGCCCACACGCTCTGAGACCCCTATAAGAGTCAATCAAAGCGACCAAAATCCACAAATCCAAGTACTTGCAGAACCACCCCAGCGAACAACACAACCAAGAGCAGAAACATCAAGTATGACGTGTGTTTCTCTTATAGACAACCTCTCAACCAAAAAGAGAGAAGAATAGAACCACGAAAAGAGGATAATGAAAGCAGTAAAAAGGATCGGATAGGCAGGGAAGAGGTCATCAGGGGCAGCCTTATTCTTGGTAGAGTTGACGTCACCAAATGCACTGGTTCATGGAATGTAGCTTGAGAAGGAAGAAGGGTTCATGCAAGCCATCTTTAGCGGCCATCATGAACTGCTCGTTCTTAGGATTTTATCGATAAGAGTACCTGCAGGAACAAACTGAAACAAAAAGGAACATGTTTGCCAGTTAGTAATGCTGTATTCAAAAGTTGGTCCGATCTAATTCTTGGCAAATACTCTGGAGTAATGAAATATGCGTTATCAAAGAAATTTTGTTCCTTTTCCTTCAAATAGACCAAAGTAAACAGGGGACAAACATGCTTGACAATTAGTAATGCCTGATTCAAAAGATGGAAGTTTGATATAACCGCAGGCCAAATGCAAAGATCTGTTTTGCTCCTTTTCTCTCAAATAGAGGCTCATTATTATATAACCCCCTTGCAAACAACATAAGGGTAAAGTAAGGGATTTAGCAAAGGGCTTTAAGTCATCAGAGGGTGCAGAAGAGAGTTTATAACAACTAATTAAATGTCCTCCACCAAAAGGCAATGGAAGAAAATGTGTACAAAATTTCCTCACTATTCCAATGCTTGGCGCCTTTAGGCCAAACAAAGCCTCTTTCAAAATGGTTCTTATTAATGAGTCTGCCCATCCAAGGAGCTTTTAAAAGAGTTCACTCTACTGAATACTAAAAAGATAGTGAATAGAGGTAAGCGTTCCTCTACAAGAGAGGAAGAGATAAGCTTGGTGAAAAGTTAACACTTCTCCTCACTTTAAAAAAGGATTGTCTTTGGAGGAGGGTTCTGAAGCTGAGACAAAGCTAGAATACAGTAGTTCCTTAGAGTCATCCTAGAATGAAGCCTTTTGTAGAGGCGGTTGGATTTTCCTTGGAGGATAAGTTTGCAAGCCTTATATGTAGTAATGCATATAAGGGGGGGGGGGTATGGTGATGCTAGGATACACATATTTACTTCTACGATTACAATCCATCTATTGTTTATTCAACAGTCTTAAGGCTAAATGTAACCTTTCTTAATTACAGCTTCATTAGTATCTTGCATAAAATTATGGTTGATTAAATATTCAATTAAGGTCAAACTCGTTCCTTGCTAGGTCAAAAATATGTGTTGTGCGTACATTGAGATTTGGACTTCAGTTGATGTAGAATGTAACCAACACATGTATGTGAGAAGAGCATTAAAGATATTAAGTAAATAATTTATAAAGAAATTATCATTTATAAATTTATCAAACTTTTAGTATGCAATTGTAGAACTTAATCATCAATCTATTGTAAAAGAATCAATAAAAATGAGATACTTATTCAATTTTTGGTAGAATGTGCAAAAATATCATCATTTGGCAACCGATGGGCCACCCTCCTATGGTCGCCAACTAGTGCCCTCCATCGAAGGTTGCAAACCGAATAGCCACGAACTGATGGTGCCCACCGATGCTCGCGTCCCATGGTCCCTCACCAATGAAAATGGGTTGCACAACCACTCAATACAACCAATCACAAAAAATGTCACAACATACATACATGCCGACAAGGAGTGGATCAAGTGGTCAAGCACCGTGTCCCCTAACAAAGAAATCCAGTTTCAAATCTTAGCTGCCGCCTTAATTTACCACCCTCCCGGACGTTCGGCCCCTGCCACGGGCATGGGAGGGGGGAATCTTTCTCTCTTAATCCCATACATACATACATACATACATACATATGTATGTATGTATGTATGAGTTGCCACCTTGATTTATCATCTTCCCGAGCGTTCGGCCTCCGCCACGAGTGTGGGAGAGGAGGGGAGAAGTCTTTCTCTCTTAATCCCATATATATGTATGTATGTATGCATGTTGGGCCTACATGTAACTCTAGACCTCTTATATTTTTAGGAGGAAGTCAGAATATATTTATCTAATTCCGATACATACATACATACATACATACATACGTACGTACATACATACATACATACATACATACATACATACATACATACATACATACATACCTGAATGGGGTCAATGGGTAATCAATAAGGCCCATGGCCTGGGTTGGCGGCCTTCATTGCACTTGGAAGGTGCGCCCGTCCAACATCTCCCCAAGTGAGAGAATGTATGTCATAATACATACATACATACATACATACATACATACATACATACATACATACATACATACATACATACATACATACGTACGTACGTACGTACATAATGTACACGTACATACGTACGTACATACATACATACGTACATACGTACATACATACATACATGCATACATACATACATACATACGTACCTACATACGTACATATACATACATACATACATACATACATACATACATATATACATATATACATACGTATACATACATACACACATACATACATACGTACATACACAATACATACATAAGTACATACGTAATACATACATACATACGCACGTACATACATACGTATATACGTACGTACGTACATATATACATACATACTGGATTATGCAGCAAATGGGGTTTAATGAATAGTTGGATTATAATGTCATGAGAGAAAACAGGAAAGTTTGCTTAAAACTAGATGTTTCCAAAGCCTATGACCATGTCAGATGGGAGAAACTATAATGGATTATGCAGCACATGGAGTTTAATGAACATTGGATTGGTTGGATGAAATAATGTGTCGGAACCGCAAGCTTCTCTGTTCTGGTTAATGGCACACCTGTAGGTCTTTTTAGAGGGGGCAACGGGCTGCGCCAAGGTGACCCCCTATCACCTCTTCTTTTTGTGATTGTCATGGAGTATTTTACACGGAAGATGTAACAAGCTGAGGAAAAGAAGGAAATCAAACCTTATACAGTTCATGGGACGAAGGTAATGACACATTTGATTTTTGCAGATGATGTTTTGGTATTTGTAGAAGCCAAACAACACTCTCTAGAAAATCTTAAAATCTGCTTGGTGAGTTCAGAGAAAAAACGAGGCTGTGTGTAAATGCAAAAAAAACATATATCTTCTTGTCTAAGAACTGCTACTAGTTGGCGGACAGACTAGTACATGCTATGGGTGTGGAGAGAGGTAACTTTCCAACAAAATATTTGGGCTTCCCCTTAGCTGGAGGTAACCTACACGTCAAAGATTTTGCTGATTGCATTGATAAGGTAGAGGAAATGATTAACAGATAGTCGACGCAAAAGACATCCATGACGGGACGAAAGATTCTGATAAAGGCTGTCATATAAGGACTTCTTATTTTCTGGGTGCAACAAGGTGAGATCCTGGGTTCTTTCTTGGATAGAATAGAAATGAAGATGTCAAATTTTTTATGGGGAAGCAAACATCATCCTATGAAATATGCTAGATTGGCGTTCCCAAGTGATGAAGGTGGGTTGAATTTGAAAATTCCTTGAGACATTGCAAAGTGGGGAACTATGCGAAGAATCATCACATTCCAAGAAGACACTTCTATATGGGGAAAGTGGATGAGAGAAAGATATCCAAGGGGGCTATATTTCACACCGAAGATAAGGAAATGATACTCACGTACCATTAACGTCATGACGGAGACTTGTCAACAAGTCAAACACCTATTTGTTGCAAGTGACACTAGTGGATGGCGGCTTAGAGATCAGAAGTTGTGCACTTGGGAGGTGACTCATTCAAGAGGTACAAAGGACCTGCTCAGTGAATAGATATGGATCGGTAGGTACGTGCTGAAGTGGAGCATGTGTGTATATAAAATTCTACACAATGTTCTTGCTACTCTAGACATGATAAAGAGTTGGAAATATGATGTTTCCAATTCCAATCTATGCTTGCTATGCCAGGAGAGGGAGGAATCCCATAGACACCTTGTGGGTGAATGTAGGTTTATAAAGGAGATATGGGAGTTCTTATGTAAGGAATTCAGATTACAATACAGTTATCCGGGGACCCAAAAAGAATGCTATCCAGGTGCGGTAATGATGAGAGGAAGAAAATTTTGTTTGTTGGTCTATGCTATCATATATGGGAGGAGAGGAATGCCAGAAGAAACCAAAGAGCTGCTACAAATGCCACAAGTATTGCTGTAAAAATATGTAAATGTGTTAGACGTAAATTACATATTAGATAGAAGAGTGAGTTGTAACTCTGTGCTGGATGTATGGCGTTGGGCTTACATGTACTCTTTACCTGATTCTGATACATACATACATACATACATACATATACCGACAAGGAGTGGCTCAAGTGGTCAAACACGGTGTCTCCTCATGAAGGGACCCAGGTTCGAATCACAATTGCCGCCTTGATTTACCACCCTCCCGGGCATTCGGCCTCCGCCACGGGCATGAGAGAGGGGGGGGGAGAAATCTTTCTCTCTTAATCCCATACATACATACATACATACATACATACATTACATACATTACATTACATTACATACATTACATACATATATTACATTACATACATACATACGATGCATGTATGAGTTGCCACCTTGATTTATCATCCTCTCAGGCATTCGGTCTCCGCCACGGGTGTGGGAGAGGGGGGAGAAACTTTCTCTCTTAATCCCTTATATATTTATGTATGTATGTTAGGCCTACATGTAACTCTTGACCTCCTATATTTTTAGGAGGAAGTCGGAATATATTTACCTCATTCTGATACATACATATACATACATACATACATACATACATACATACATACATACATACATACATACATACATACATACATACAACACACACCCGCCCCCTCCGTCTCCTAGGGTTTCTCTGGCGACAGCCAGGGTGATCCTGAGAAGGATCGGCGGCAATGAGCTCCCCTCATCGGAGTCTCCCCACCCCATCCACCCCATCCAACCCTACCCCCGCCACACCCCCACCCCATCCCAAGGAACCAGGAACCGCTTCTACGGCGAAGGAGAGTGAGCAAGACGGCGCACCCAAGCGCCTATGGACTCAAGTGGTGACGCGAACAACAACCCAAGAGAAGGAGAGTTCCGACCTGAACTTCCCTAAAGCCTCAAAGATCGATGGCAGAGTCGTCGTCACGCTAGAAGAAGAAGAGTACAATAGAATGAAGGATATATGGGAATTCTATGTTGCCATCTACGTCATGGGAAAGAGACCCTTTTATCCGCACCTGGCTGCATGGATCAGAAGAACTTGGCACCCCAAAGGCGAGTTCGATCTGGTGTCGAAACCTAATGGTTTCTTCATCATCCGTTTCTCCAACGAGACGGATAAGAAGGCCTGCCTCCTTGGTGGTCTGTGTCGGTTCGATTATCAACTGGTAATCATGAAGGAATACAAGTACGACAATCTTCTCATCAAAGAGCAGCTTTCCTCGACCCTACATGGATCAGAATCCCTTCTAATGGGAAATCCTGGACCAAGAAGGCCGCAGGCACTGTGGCGGAAGGTGTAGGAACGGTCCTCCATACCGAAACCAGAGCTATGGAGGGACCCGACACAGATGAAGCTCGAGTACTTGTTGATCTATTGGCGGAGGAGGATCAACCAGATACAGTCTGGTTAAGTGTTCCCGGGAAGGGGGAACAACCCTTCAAAATCCATTACGAACATATCCCAGCAAAGTGTGCTTCTTACTGTGTTTTTGGACACGGCGAGGAGGATTGTCCCATGAAACCTAAGGCGCCAGTTTCAGATCAGCAAGATGATGGTTTTCAACCTGCTAAGAAGACCTGGAAACCAAAGGCGGTGGACAAATAACTCCCTGAGAAATCCCCTGAGATAGAAGAAGGAGAAGTAGTCCGATCGGAGGCGACCACATCCACATCAAACCAGTTCGAGTCCATGGATTCCGATAAGGAAGAAGAGGATCTAATGACAACTGTGAAAGAGGTCCATCCAACCACAGCCTGAGAAAAAGGAAAGGGAAAGGAGAAGGTGCCAGGAAGGCGAACAAGGAACTCTAAAACCTAGTTTTTATGTCAATTCTCGTTTGGAATGTTAAGGGAATCAATAAACCCTCGAAAAGGAAAGAGGTGAGGGATTGGATCACAGCAAGTGATGTTTCCATTTCTGCAGTAATAGAAACCAAAATAAAAAGATGCAATTCCAATTGCGTCAGTTCCATTTTTCCTAAAGGATGGCTCTGCATATCTAACCTAGACGAAGTTGAGCTCGGTAGGATCTGCTTGGGCTGGAATCCAAATGTTTGGAACATTGATATCTACAAGAAAACCAAACAAATGATTACAGTCACCTGCAAGAATAACGGTGGTCTCCAGATATGGTTCACGGCTGTTTATGCCTACAATCTTCACAATCAATGCAAGGAACTATGGAGGGACATTGAACTCCTCTCGAATTCTATTAATGAACCCTGGTTACTGATGGGAGATTTCAATAATGTAAGACTTCAGGAAGAAAAGAAAGGTGGACGCCTGGCACATGATTCTGCAATTAAAACCGTAAACCACACCATTAACATAGCTGATCTGTGTGAACTTCCCATGAGTGGTGATGTTATCTACACCTGGAATAACGAGGGCAAACCTGATAAAAGGATTGCCAGTAAACTAGATAGAGCTCTAGTTAATAACCATTGGCTTCATACCCTTCCCAATGCACACATCAAAGTTGAGGGGACGGAAATAAGCGATCATGCTCCCTTGATCATGCAAATTCAGGAGAAGAAAAAGAGAGCCAGACCTTTTAGATTCAAAAACTTCTGGTCTTCTTGGAACGGATACGAGGACATCATCAAAAAAGCCTGGAGTGAAAGGGTTGAAGGTAACCCCATGTTCGTCTTCACCAAAAAGCTTATGAAAGCTAAACAATTGCTGAAGAAATGGTCCAAAGAACAAGTCAACATTCCTATTTTATTAGCTGAATGCAAGAAGGAACTCAGAACTATCAAAACCAACCTCCTTATGGACCCTCTCAACGTCCACCTCATTGAAGCTGAGCTAAAGTTGATATCTCAACTTGACGATCTTAAAAAAGCTGAGGAGAGCTACACATGGCAACGCAGCAGGTCTGCTTGGATTGCGGATGGCGATCGCAATACCAAGCTTTACCATAATGCCATTCGTAAAAGGGAAGCCCAAAACACTATTGCTGAACTCATCAATGAAGATGGAAGCGTCGTGAACAGCCAGGAAGACCTGGAAATCCAAGCCAACACTTTCTATGAAGCTCTCTTCAATAAACAGCAGCATACGGACATCATCTCCCATAATGAAGCTCTCGATTGGAGGTACAAATTAACCAACTCATATAACAATATCCTTTGTAGGGAAGTCAATCTGGAAGAGCTGAAAGAAGCAGTATGGAGTATTGGGGTGAATAAGTCCCCTAGACCCGATGGCTTCAACGCCCATTTCTACAGAGAAGCCTGGCAAATTATCAAGTCCGATCTTCTAAGCAGCATCGACTGGATTATGAAAGGGGGCAATATGCTAAGGCAAATCAATCATGCATTCTTAACTCTCATACCAAAGAAGAAAACTATTGCCACACTTACAGACTTCAGACTGATCGCCTGCTACAACGTCCACTACAAGGTTCTAGCCAAAATTTTAGCTGAACGGCTCAAATTGGTACTACCTTTCCTCATTTCAGACGCCCAAGGAGCATTCATAACAGGCAGAAGTATCTCGGATTGCGCCCTTCTGGCAGGTGAATTCATGCTTGACTTCAATGTCAAACAAGGTCACAAGAAAATCTGTATGAAGCTTGATGTTTCAAAAGCCTTTGATAGTGTCCATTGGGACAAGTTATGGCAAATCATGAAGGACATGGGATTCTCAACTAAATGGATCTCGCTCATCCAACAGTGTGTCACAACTGTTAGCTACTCGGTCCTCGTCAATGGCACCCCAAATGGCATCTTTAAAGCTTCAAACGGGCTTAGACAGGGAGACCCCTTGTCCCCCCTTTTATTCACCATTCTAATGGAGTACTTCTCCCAACTCATGAAGAAGGCAAAACTCAACAAAGAAATTTCGACCTATACAGTGAAGGGAACCAAAGCCATGAGCCATCTCATTTTCACAGATGACGTCTTAGTCTTCCTGGAAGCTAAACCGAAGTACCTCGTTAATATTAAAGCTCTTCTACAAAAGTTTGGCACACAAACATGTCTCCACATCAATGAAAACAAAACCCAAGTGTTCATCTCCTCCAACTGTGAAGGTATCAAGCAGGATATTGAAGCTGCTCTGCGGATGGAAATCAACTCTCTACCCACCAAATACCTCGGATTCCCTCTAACCGGAGGCAAACTCCAAGTGAAGGACTTCACAGAATGTACTGATAAGCTAGAGAGCATGATCAGTAGATGGCCGATCAACAAAACTTCCATGGCAGGTCGAGTTACCTTAACCAAATCTGCCCTAGAAGGTCTGCTCATCTATTGGGTACAGCAAGGAGAAATCCCAGCTGCTATCCTCGATCGTATGGAGATGACCATGTCCAATTTCATCTGGGCAGGAGGCACCCACGCTATGAAATACTCAAGGATTGCTCTACACAAAGACAAAGGGGGTATTGGTCTGAAAACTCTGGCGGTGATTGCCAACTGGGGCACCATTAGGCGCATCATCAACTTCCATCAAGGAGTTTCAACTTGGGCTCGCTGGATGAGAGTTCATTATCCTAAAGGTCTGGACTATGATCCCATGACCAGAGAAGGCTATTCCCGTGTTATCAACATGATGATCGCCGTCTGGAAGCACGTCAAACAAGCTTTCAGTTTCATCTCCGACGGCTGGCAGCTGGACAACAGCGTTGACCCCTGGAGCTAGCCGAGCTAGAGAACAGCATTCCTGCTGCGCTTCCCAACTTCACCAAATACATCTGGAATGATTTCGAGATTCCTAAATGGAGTCTATGTCTGTATCGTGCAGCCTATGGAACCCTTCCCACTCTGGACAAGATTGAGAAGTGGTATCCGGGCACCCTGAGCACTTACCTTCTATGCAATGAAGAGATTGAAACTCACGATCATCTCTTCCGGAGCTGTACCTTCACCACATCACTCTGGAGACAAGTCTGCGACATCGCCAACCTCAACCATGTGCAGCTGCTCTCCACTAAGGAGATGCTTTCAACCCTTGGCCCGAGCCTCAACCTGCAGAAGAAGAAGACCCTAATAGCTCTTTCAGCTTCATATTATCATATCTGTAGGGAAAGAAACAATAGGAAGCACAAGTCCAAGAAATGCAATATAGAATACATTGTGAAGAAAATCTGTAAATCCCTAGCTTATAGATTCAATGTATAGCTTAAACCTCCATTTCTCCTTTTGATTAGTAGCGAGCAGGGGCTACTATGTAATTTGTCCCAAATTCTTTTGGGGAATTTGGAATAAAACTTACCACATTCCGATACATACATACATACATACATGCATGCATACTTAAGCTTAAAGCTACTTATTGCAAAAACTTATCTGAATCTCTCACTGACATTGCAAACATGGGTAAGCATGTTGCAACTTTCCACCTTTGGTGCCTATCATCCTGCGTGCATGCTATATGGTCTGAAAGAAACATGAGATGGCTAGGAGAAAAGAAGAAGGATGAAATCCTGGTCTTTAGTCATATTGAGAGGGACATTCAGTCCTTGTATCGTGTTAAAAACCTTGTAGAAATTCCCTTAATCATAAAAAGGAATTGGAATCTCTTATAACCTATGTCTCGCATGTGAACATAGGAGTCTTGGGTAGGATCAGGAATGTATGATCCTCTGTAATCTTGGTGCCCCTTTTTTGGGTTTCGGAATATAGTTACAAATAGTTCCGATACATACATGCATACGTATTAATGTACGTATCTACGTACGTACATACGTACGTCGCACATACATACATACGTACATACATACATACATACATACATACATACATACATACATACATACATACATACATACATACATACATACATACATACATACATACATACAGCTGATGAGGGAATAGCCCAGTTGGCGAATTCCGCTGGTCCCCAATGAAGGGACCCGAGTTCGAAACCACATGGAGAAGCATCTCTTGATTTATCACCCTCCCGGGCGTCCGGCCTCCGCCACGGGTTATGGGAGAGGGGGAGAAATCTTTCTCTCTTAATCTCATACATACATACATACATACATATGTACGTACGTACATACGTACATACATACATACGTATATATGAATGTATGTACGTATATACATACATACATATATACGTATGTACGTACGTACATACGTACATACATACATACATACATATATGCATACCTACATAAGTACATACGCACATACGTACATACACACATACGTAAATACATACATATGTACATACATACATACGTACATGCGTCCGACAAGGAGTGACTCAAGTGGTCAAGCACGATGTCCCCTAACAAAGGGACTCGGGTTCGAAACCCAGTTGCCGTCTTAATTTACCACCCTCCCGGGCGTTCAGCCTCTGCCACGGGCGTGGGAGAGGGGGAGAGAATACCTCTCTTAATCCCATACATACATACATACATACATACCTACCTACATATACACATACATACGTACATACATACATACATACTTACATACATACGTATAACCAAGCGGTCAATAGCCCAACTGGTCGGGTCCGGTGGTGCCTCATGAAGCATCCCAGGTTCGAATCCCAGCGGGGGACTAAGGCAGATTTACCCATCTCGGGAGCATCTTGGCTCTACTTCCCACGTCGGAGAGAGGGAGAAGGAACCTTCTCTTAGATCCGATACATACATACGTATATACATATGTGCATACGTATATACATACATACGTACGTACATACATACATACGTATGTACATACGTATGTATGTACATATGTTCGTATGTACATACGTACATACATACGTACAAACGTACGTACATACGTACATACCTACATACATACATACATACATACAAATGTACATACATACATACGTACGTACCTACGTACATACATACGTACGTACCTACGTACATACATACGTACGTACATATGTATGTACATACATACATACGTATGTACGTACGTACGTACATACGTATATGCATACATACATACATACATACATACATACAAGCATACATTACAGTACATACATACATTACATACATTACATACATACATTACATACACACATACATTACATACATTACATACATTACATTACATACATACATACATACATACATAGATACATTACATACATTACATTACGTACATACATACATTACATACATTACATTCATACATTACATTCATACATTACATACATTACATACACACACACATACACACACATACATACATACACATACATACATACACATACATACATACATACATACATACATACATACACACATACATACATACATATATACATACATACACATAGACATACATACATACATACACACACATACATACATACATACATACATACATACATACATACACACATACACACATACACACACATACATACATGCATACATACATACATACATACATACATACATACATACATACATACATACATACACACACATACATACATACATACATACATACACACACATACATACACACATATATACATACATACATACCTACACACATACATACACACACATACATACATACACACACACTTACATACATACACACATACATACATACACACATAGATACAGACATACATGTACACATAGATACAGACATACATGCACACATACATACACACATACATACATGCCCACATACATACATACATACACACACACACATACATACATACATACATACATACATACATACATACATACATACATACATGTTAGGCTGACATGCCCAAGTGATGAAGGAGGGCTGAATATGAAAAGTCCTAGAGACATTGTAAAATAGGGGACTATGAAAAGAATCATCATTTTCTAGGAAGGCACTTCTACATGTGGAAAGTGGATGAGAGAAAGATATCCAAGAGGGATGGATTTGATGCCAAAGATAAGGGAAGGATACTCACACACCATTAACGTCATGATGGAGATCTGACAACAATTCAAATATCTATTTGTTGCAAGCGACACTGGTGGATGGCGACTCAGAGACCATAAGTTATGCAATTGGGAAATGACTCATTCAAGAGGTACAAAGGACATGCTCGAAGAACAGATATGGACCGATAGGTATATTCCAAAGTGGAGTATGTGTGTATATAAAATTCTGCATAATGTTCTTGCTACTCTAGACAGGATAAAGAGATGAAACTATGATGTTTCTACTTTATGCTTGCTATGTCAGGAGCTGGAGGAATCCCATAGCCACCTTATGGGGGAATGCAATTTTACAAAAGAAATATGGGAGTTCTTATGTAAGGAATTCAGATTACAAATTCAGCTATCTGGGGACCCAAGAAGAATGCTTTCCACGTTCGACAATGACGAGAGGAAGAAACTTCTATTTGCTGGTCTATGCTATCATATATGGGAAGAGAGGAATGCTAGAAGACACCAAGGAGCTGCTACAAATGCCACAACTATTGCTGTAAAAATATGTAAATGTGTTAGATGTAGATTACATATTAGATAGAAGAGTGAGTTGTAACTCTGTTCTGAATGTATGGCGTTGGGCCTACATATACTCTTGACCTTCTATAATTTTAGGAGGATGTCAAAATATATTTACCTGATTTCGATACATACATACATACATACATACATACATACATACATTACATACATTACATACATACATACATACATACATACATACATACATACATACATATATACATTACATATACATACATACATACGTACGTACATACATACATATACATACATATACAAATGTACATAAATACATACGTACATACATATGTACATATGTACTTACGTACATACATACATACATACATACGTACATATATACATACATACATACATGCCAACAAGGAGTGGCTCAAGTGGTCAAGTACGATGTCTCCTCACGAAGGGATCCGGGTTCGAATCCCAGCTACTGCCTTGGTTTATCACCCTCCTGGACGTTCGGCCTCCGTCACAGGTGTGGGAGAGGGGGAGAGAATGCCTCTCTTTATCCCATACATACATACATACATACATACATACATACATACACACATACATACATACATACATACACACATACATACATACATAAATCACATTTGTTTTTGTAACTACACGTCTGGGTGTAGTTTGTAATTTTGCCCCTCTTTGAGGGTCGGGAATATATTAACCAAATTTTCGATACATACATACATACATACATACATACATACATACACACATACAACTGGGTTCGTGTTACGACCCCACCTCTCGATAACCCCCAATTAAGGGAGACCGAGAGGTCGAAGCCGCACCCATAACTTCCGGATCAAAGGTTCGTCAATTAACTAAGAATAATTATCAAATTTTAACCTACTATACTGAAAAGCTGTAAGAAAATAAATTTTTGCATACCTTTTTGAAAACTTGGATCTCGAAACTTCTATCCACTTAAGGATTCTACTACAACTAATCCTCCTTGTATTTAACTTCATGTATTTCACAATATGACGATTTACTGTTTGTCCTTTTGGCTTGTACCTAAAACACCAACAAACAAAACGTCGGTCAGCCGAAGCTGGTATGTGGGACAAACAATAATCATGTAAATACGTTAACAATGTAATCATTCAATTAATCATTTAACAACCAAGATTACATTTTAGATATAACTCTGCGATCCAAGAGTACCCTATCCTCTATGTTGTCCCCATTAAACCCCTCATGATCCACCTATAAGTGAACCAATTTCTAGGGTTGAGTCACATGGCACTACTCATAAGTAGCCCACTCCTTAACTCATGGTAGGCTAATGAGTCTCATGGCACTACACGTAGGTAGCCCAGTTTCTAACTCTCGGTAACCTAGACCTTGCTCTAGGATTACCCCTTTTTTTCTTAGCCTTTTCAAAGCAATAGAGGTGGACCCAGATCTAGTCAGTTATGTACACACATTTATAGTGATAGTCATAGTCACTTTATAGTTGCATGAAATAAATAAACATCCAACCGTTATTTTCAAGCAACCGATTAAAACTTCGGGAATCACCGTAAAACTAGAGCGATTATTCATAAGCGTAACCACATACCTGATTTGATGAGTCATGCAGATTATTCAACATATACTTCATGTATATACAATCAAGCCAACCAACAGATCCAAGCAAGTAACTCAATCATCACATAATTCCTGAAAAGAATATGTACTCTATTTATTACACACTCTATCAAAAATCTACATTATTGACTTGGATTCTCTTTCTAGGGTTTCTAGTCTGCATTAAGGTTTCATTAATATTCATTAGGGTTTTTTAGATCAATTTCTCAAACTTTATCCCTTTTAGGTTAACAAACCCTAAAATACTCTTTTCCATTTATATGAACCTTAATTGCTTAACTATCCATTTTAATAATCTTTTATACCCAAATTGACTTAGGATCATCACATCCCTATTTGTTCATGGATTTGGACACTTAAACCAATTAAAAGTCATATTCTCCTAAATTAGGTTTTCAAGCTCATTAATGCATAATCATGCACGAAACCCTAAATTAAACCAATTACATAAAAAGATCATCTTTTTAGATCCTATTTTTCACTTTTATTAACAACAAGTTTATATCATCTTGAATTATCCAAATAACGTCATTAAGTCCATCTATCATCAAATCTAAGGGTTTTTCTTTAATTAAATCATTAAAGATGATAACTTTATGTACCTTTCACATTTCAAGCATATTTACGCACATAAACTCTAAATTAAACTAATTACGTGCAAAGATCATCCTTTTCGATTTTAAAGTACCTTTTTACATTTAACAGGTTAACATCAACCCTAAAGATCCATTAAACCCTATTAAACACATCAATCATATCAAAATAGGGTTTCTTAATCTTTAATTTATTAAAGATGATAGTTTACACTACTTTTCGAATAGCATGCAAAATTAGGATTCAAACATAATTTCTTTGTGTTCCTCTCGTTCTAAGGATCAATTTTCATATAATATTTGTCTCAATCCAAGCTACGAATATTTAACTATGATTTTTGCAATAAAATCTTACTTGGACCAATCGGAGCGTGCCAAGTGTCCTCTTCATGCAACGTTGACGCGGCTGGTTTAAAGATATAACTGAATTATGAAACTACCCCCGCACGAAGTCCCAACTCTTCATGCCTTGGAAGGGCATTTTTGCCCACTCGTCTAGATCATCTTCTTCCCCACGAGTTGCTCCTATTACCGCCGACTTGCAGGGGTTGGCAGTCACCTCCTTCCACCTCTAGGCCTGGAGCCTCACCGGAAACTACCTTCCTAACTCCGCCACTCCCAGTCGTAGCCAACACGGTCTCCAGCCATGTGTGAGACGGCTGAGGTCATGAGCACTAGGTCAGCAAAACTTGGTTCTTTGTAGATGAGCTGCAGGTGTTCTGGATGACGATTCCTCCAGAACTGGTAACGTAGTCGTGCGTATTTAAAGGGAGGGATGTCTATACTTCCTTCAATCTCCCTCGGTGGCTCCATTAATAGAGTTAAACTTAAGGTTAGGGTTTGCACGAGGAAGATGAAGAAGATGAAGAAGGAAAAGAGAGAGTTATGTGGGACTTCTCTGGAATTCGATCCCGAGACTCCACCCCCTTATATAGGGGAGGGTACGAAGCCCTAAGGCATGCCTTCATGAGGACTCAAGTCCCAAACTCAAAAGGAAACGTACTTTCCTTGGTTGTGAAGCAACCATCATTCTCTCTCTTCATTATCTCTTATTTCCTTGATAATCCTTATTGCATGGATATTTAAGAATTCGAAATTCCTCTCCCATATTCTCTTTATTCTTGTCTTTTAATTCATTGGCTTCGAATTTATATTTTCCTTTATAGAAAATATCATCCTTTTAAACAATACCACATAATTCATTAATAATGCAACACATTATCCTCTTATTTTGCCTTTTTAGTATTTTCTCTTTCTTTCCTCTTTATTGGTACTCCTTGGATCCCAAGACACTCCATTATTTCAAAATTCTTTTTATTGGATACTTATTATCCTGTTAGATGCATCATTACACATTATTTCACATTATCTTATTTATTCCTCATTTAAATATCTCTTTTTGAGGATTTCTTTTTATTTCTCTTTTATTTTCCTCATTGGTATTCCTTTTATCATTAGTAATCCTTGGGATACGAAATTCCACCAAGGATAACTCAATTATACCTCTTTTCACTTATTTTCCACATTTTCTCATTGTTTTCAATTTCTTTCTTAATAAAAAATACATAATTAATCTTTTCTTTTCTTATTGCCTTTTCTTTGTAACTTTGGACTCCTTGGAACCCAAGGAACCCAAGAGGCACGAAATACTCTTTGGATGTGCCTTCTAGAGGTTTCCATATTTTCCTTTTCTCAAAAATTCACTCATTCACTTACTAATTGAATTTCTTTGTTATTTGGGCCCAATAGCCAATAAAGCCCACAACACAAACATCAAGGCTATTGTAAACAAAATCCATTTATTTGAACCAAATTATATCCTTATTTGTTCAAACATCTTTAATATGAGAAATTACATTTCTCACCAAATGAACCCAAAAATTGGGGTTGTAACATCCTTCCCCTCTTATAGGAATTTTGTCCTCAAAATTCTATCGATCAAACAAACAAACAAACAAACAATTTAGGATAATATTTTTCCATGTCCATCATTGGCCCCTATGTGGCTTTACCGTACTCATGGCGCTTCCATAGAACCTTTATCATCACATATTCTTTTCTCTGAGTTCTTTCATCCCAGCGTCTATAAAGTGCACAGGTGACTCAGGCCATGTCAGCCTCCCTTGGGGCTCACTAGGTTCATTGCTCAACACATGGTCGGGGTGCCTCACATAGTACTCTAAACTGGACACATGGAACTCATCACACATTACTTTATCCTGAGGGGTAAGGTCAAACTTAATCTTCTCCACCAAACCATGTCAAAAGAACCAATGCATCAGGGACTGAGCTCTCTTAGTCATAACTTAGAGGGGTCGGATTTTCATGTCATACATTCCCACACTGAACTGCATGTCAGTCTACTTTGCATCTGCTCATGACTTTCATCATCTCTAGGCTCCTTTCAGCCATTGCAGGATTGAAGCGACTTCATCTACATGCACTGTGGCCCTTTTCTAACCATCATGTGGTCCTTTCACCAACATCACCTTACTGAAGTGGTGACCAACACAACCTCCCTTACATAGCTTCTTATAAAACCTGATACTGGCTATGGTGGTCATTGTCACATCTTTCATAGGACAAGAACTGTCTTTAGATATCACCCTGTATGAGCACACATGCTCTCATCAGACCCTTTAGTCTGGATTATACTAACCATTAGTTAGGGGTGATAAACTGTACTATCATCGAGTTCTTCATGTACCTACTTTCACCTTATGGTAGTGAACCTTTGTCATACTCATGAACTTTTGAACTCGCATCATGGTGTAGTTGAACCATCTCTCTCATATGTAGCTCAACCCGATATGTCCCTTGACAGAACTCTTTCTTTCTCATGTCATCTTAGGAAAGGCAATCTACCATAACCCATATTGCATATTGACCTTCCTTGGTCCCGAGGATACTTACAACGTCCATAGAGATGAACTCCCCTTCCCTTTCGGGGACTCCTTATCCTTTATATCCATGCACTGGGTTACCGATGCTCATCCTTCACCTCCTATCATGCATGGCAACATACCACGTGCAGCCTCATCTCAGGCATCTAAAGTACTACTGTCACTTATTATCTTGGTAGTACCACGGTGTATGGTGATCTTCAATCATGATTTCCTGGATGTCATGGTTCCTCAAGATCGATTCCTCTGAAACCCTAAACCACTCTAGTCGGGGTTTCATCTCCTTCTTTTCCAAAGAAGTGCATCTGAGGTTCTACCACCATCCTTTCATCGTATCAAGGACTAGACTGGCTAACCAAACAACCCTTAACTTTTCAATGTATCTTGTTACATCTGAGTGTTATCCAAACACCTCTTCTTTTCAAACTTAGGGTTAGCCAAACAACCTCTTCTAGCTTCTAGTCAAACAATTCAGATGTATCTCGACCAGAGCACCCCTTACCACTTCACATCCTTAGGTATTAGGTAACATTGAAGACATTCACTTCCATGTATTTCACTTATCATCTCACCTCAAACTCTATGTCTATCTTCATTAAGAACACTCTCTGATTTCATCATCATGGTGATCAAACTCAACCTGGTATAACTTGTAGGTTCCACATAGCTCATGATAAAACACTCTCAAAAGATGACTACCTCATACCTCTTAGTGTTTGCAAACCATCCATGTATCATCCACTTTACCAGGGTAGGTTATCTTCTCTATCCCTATTTCTCGTGGCAACGTTCCAACCTACATCATCACTTATCCTTGGTGTATAGCATGTGTAATATCCTATCTCTCACCCCCATAACAAGAGGAAATAAGCATTTGGCTGCAGTCCAAATACAGAGTTCTTCTTGTTCCAAGAGTAGAGATGGTTCATCCCACCTTTCCAGTACACCTTTAAATCTAAGTTGAAACGTGCTAATTATGCTTTTATATAACAATCATCTTGATATCCAAGTTATCTCCATGGAAAACTGGTCTTGAACCTACTGGGGTTTATATCCTTGGTCATCTCCTCTAGGTCTATAGGGTGCCGGCTCTTATGGAGTCATCCCTCTTCCCTCATGCATCAAGAGAGTGCCCTACTCATCTGCCCTTTGGGTCTCATGCGTTCATGAAGGTGATCAATCTCCTAACCCATGGCTCTCAGACAATGATAGCTGTTACCTCCCGACCCTATGGTCATGTACAACTGGGGAATTAGGCAACTCCTACTTTCATCGGTCTTATCCCTACCTAACCCTAGGATAGACTTAGGATTCTCCATTATAGTACATGTTCACTTAGAACCTTACCCAAGTCTTCATCATCTCTCGTTCTGCATTCATGGGCTGGCTTTCATCCTTTCATAGGGATCATGGCAACCTGCCTACCTTGGTCAAACCCCATACCGGTTACCCCCATGGTAACACATTCATATGCAATTAGAGATGGATATCTATGGGTATACTGGTTCATTCTCATACCATGTACTTCTCACTTAGCTTCTCAAGATCCTACAAGATCTCTTTAGGTTACCTTAAACCAACAAAACTGATATACACCCTACCAAAGGGGTCCCTCTTCCATGATGGGAGGAAAACTATCTCTTGAAAACAAGGTCACAAAAGCTCTTAGGTCTAGGGTTTACATCCACATGAGCCTACTTAACCCTAGCAAGCTATTAAGGCACAAGCAGATCACCTACTGTACCATGCTAGGTCATACTTGTCATCTTTCCTCAAAGCTAGATCAACATCATACCTTCCTTTATCATCAACCTAACTGTGAGGGGTTCAAAAAACATACCTTAAACTTAAGGGGCTTCCATTTTACTTTATACATGAGGTGTACCATGCTCGAAACTATAGCAACTTAATTCTCATCATGAGCATTAGGTATACCACTTCCCTTCTTAGGTCAGGAACCCTAGGTTCACCTGTAGGTGTCCAACTACATGCTCTATCTCTTAACCACAAACCAAGCATGCAAAAGGCATGACATGCACTTCTTTTCATCCTTCAACTCGAGCAACACTTAGAGTTGGGTCCTCCTTAAGGACAACCAACAAGGTACAAGGCCTCATAACCTGTTACCATACCTCTCCAGGGTTTATGGAACTCTCCTTCTCATCTATACCATAGGTACAAAGGTATAAGCAGACTCATCCTCTCTATAGGGTTTGGTCCCTCTAAAGGCAACCAAGATATCATCAACTTCTAGGGATCGATCATGAGGCAACCACTATCATCCATTGTTCCTCATATCTCAGGGTTTTAGGCTTCCAACCTTCTTTCTGGGTTTCCTTCTCTCTCTAGAGCTAACCCTACATCCAACCTCACCATTAGAGGTTCTCTCTTCATGAAGGATCAACCTCAAAAGCATGCCCTACATGGGTGAAGCCTAGGTTCGAACTTATGTTTGCTCAAGATCATCCATAACCCTTTGTGCTCCATCATGATTCCTTATCCAGGGTTTCATCCTACTGTCAGCACTATGACGTGCCCTAGGTGCCATCTATACCCTACTTGCACAAGCCCATAGGGTTTCTAAGGTCCTTCACTAACATCATCATCTAAGGAGCTATTTTTAACCCTAACATGCACGACCCTTCCTAGGGTTGGGTTGCCAAAGGTGCTAGGTCACCCATGGATCATATGGCATTCCAAAGACATGTCCTTTCAAACACTTGGTCCAATTCATCTTTCTCTAACCTTCACTTACGGTTAGGGTTAGCATCATCCTCAGAGGATGTGCCAGGTCACTACTAGCAATGGTGATCTCTATCTCCAAGACTAACTTATCCTCCTGACAAGAAGGTCTAGCCTCAGATCTCTTCTGAGGACATGACAACTTATGTCAAACGGCCTAAGCATGTATCTATTCTTTAGTTTATGCTTAACATATTAAGCTTATGTCCATGACATTTCATTTACATGCTTTTCATTAATTTGATGGAGGATTCCTTAGACCTTATTATCCTTACCCATACCTCAAGAGGGTGAGGGGAAGGGAGAGAAAACCCTAATCCTTATGGTCCTTAACAGAATTTGTGATGAGAAGGGATGAATAAGATGAGAAAGTCATAAAGGTATCTTATTTTGATTCATACCCTAAGACTTTGGCCAGGAAGTCACACGGATCTGGAAGTCCTCATATTCTGACTAGCGATGCGGAGGAAAATATTTCCAGCCCCCGGTCGTGATCCTTTTCTAGACACCTCCGTCTTTCGGATAATCCTCTAATAACTCCCTTGGGTTCTACGGAGTTTGTAAAATTTAATAATTATTAATGGTTAACTGAGGAACCTCGCTCTGATACCAATTGTTACGACCCCACCTCTCGATAACCCCCAATTAAGGGAGACCGAGAGGTCGAAGCCGCACCCATAACTTCCGGATCAAAGGTTCGACAATTAACTAAGAATAATTATCAAATTTTAACCTACTATACTGAAAAGATGTAAGAAAATAAATTTTTGCATACCTTTTTGAAAACTTGGATCTCTAAACTTCTATCCACTTAAGGATTCTACTCTAACTAATCCTCCTTGTATTTAACTTCATGTATTTCACAATATGACGATTTACTATTTGTCCTTTTGGCTTGTACCTAAAACGCCGACAAACAAAATGTCGGTCAGCCGAAGCTGGTATGTGGGGCAAACAATAATCATGTAAATACGTTAACAATGTAATCATTCAATTAATCATTTAACAACCAAGATTACATTTTAGATATAACTCTGCGATCCAAGAGTACCCTATCCTCTATGTTGTCCCCATTAAGCCCCTCATGATCCACCTATAAGTGAACCAATTTCTAGGGTTGAGTCACATGGCACTACTCGTAAGTAGCCCACTCCTTAACTCATGGCAGGCTAATGAGTCTCATGGCACTACACGTAGGTAGCCCAGTTTCTAACTCTCGATAACCTAGACCTTGCTCTAGGATTACCCCTTTTTTTATTAGCCTTTTCAAAGCAATAGAGGTGGACCCGGATCTAGTCAGTTATATATGCACATTTATAGTGATAATCATAGTCACTTTATAGTTGCATGAAATAAATAAACATCCAACAGTTATTTTCAAGCAACCGATTAAAACTTCGGGAATCGCCGTAAAACTAGAGTGATTATTCATAAGCATAACCACATACCTGATTTGATGAGTCATGCAGATTATTCAACATATACTTCATGTATATACAATGAAGCCAACCAACAGATCCAAGCAAGTAACTCAATCATCACATAATTCCTGAAAAGAATATGTACTCTATTTATTACACACTTTATCAAGAATCTACATTATTGACTTGGATTCTCTTTCTAGGGTTTCTAGTCCGCATTAAGGTTTCATTAATATTCATTAGGGTTTTTTAGATCAATTTCTCAAACTTTATCCCTTTTAGGTTAACAAACCCTAAAATACTCTTTTCCATTTATATGAACCTTAATTGCTTAACTATCCATTTTTTTTGGTCGCGCAAGAATCATGTTACTAATAAACCAAAACTTTAGGTACATAAATGTTCCCCTAAGGAAACTACTAGGTCCCAAACCCCACGCAGGGGGATATAAGGAACTCGAAACTAAGAAAAAACACCAAACTGAGAAAACGCAGAAGAAGGTCCAGGTTACAAACTAAACAGAAGGACCTAGCTGGTGAGAGAGAATAACATACAGAACCAATCAAAACAACCACAAAGATGCCTGTATGAACATCAACTCAGCTGCCAAGTCAACCTGAGAAGTCATCCCCTATCCCGGCTCCTAGACGATATACTCAGATGGAACACAAAAGAAAACAAAACAAGAAGACAAGTCTGCCACTCTTTGCCTCCTTCTTGAAGAAATGAACCAGCTGCACCCAGTACAATACTTCACAAGAAGCACCGAACACCTGACTAGTGTATCAGCACACATCAAGAGGAAATCCAACAGAAACCTACTCTGGATCCCTGTAGTTCGAGCTCAGCAGGGGATAACATCAGCGAACATCCTGAGACATCTGCGGCTGCAACCAGGCAAGACATGGAACCTCCAGCATTCAATACACCCACAAAGGGAGGACATGATCGACTGACAACCAACATACATCTACAGACCTAGCTTCTGATAACCCCATTGAGTAGGGATTTAACCAGCTAGAAAACCTTGATCATCGGTAGCTAATATATACACAGCAGCAAACCAGCAAAGACCTAAGGGGCGTTCTTCCGCAAGCAGCCTCCGAAACATTAGGGAGACTGTCGGACGCATCAGCACGGTCGCCTAGAGGGACCATCGTGGAAACGTCAACAACAAACACCACCAGACACACGCAACATCAAGTCCAGCAGGGAGAAGAAGAACTGCCCCCCCTAACCTGCTCCATCACACAGCCTGAGCTGCTACCATGTCTCAATGACATATCTTCAAGCATATATGTGGTGACCCGGCACCGCGCCGCCCAAATCCAAAGAAACGGGCCATGCGGCCACCGCCACCAAACCCTACAACCATACAGGATCGTCGCCGGGTAGATCAGGGAAAGCACCCCAACCTCCTAGAGAAGAACCCGCCTCCACCAATCCTCGAAAGGAGGGTCTGAAGACACAAACCAAGGCCAGGGGCCAGCCACAAACGAACGTTGGTGAAACCCCGCCAAGCAGATTGGAGAGGACCCGACCTAGCTAGTAGAAGGAAAGGGGATCATCCTTAGCCTCGGAGGGGGAGAAGGAGTTGCTTGTGAAGGAGTAACCCCCTTCACCTGCGATGACAGAGTAGCGACCAGTTATAGAACCTGATTGGAACGCCTACTCCCTCCATCACTCTAGAACGGAGAGGAGCCGACGGCGTCGGGTGCAAACCACAGCCTGATCTGCCACCAAGCCCCACGTCACGTCGCCTCACGACCCACCTTGCCCGAGGAGAGAACCAGCAACACGCCCCTTCCTCCAGGTCAGCTGAGAAGAAGATGCATTTTAATAGTCTTTTATACCCAAATTGACTTAGGATCATCACATCCCTATTTGTTCATGGATTTGGACACTTAAACCAATTAAAAGTCATATTCTCCTAAATTAGGGTTTTCAAGCTCATTAATGCATAATCATGCACGGAACCCTAAATTAAACCAATTACATAAACAAATCATCTTTTTAGATCCTATTTTTTACTTTTATTAACAACAGGTTAATATCATCTTGAATTATCCAAATAACGTCATTAAGTCCATCTATCATCAAATCTAAGGGTTTTTATTTAATTAAATCATTAAAGATGATAACTTTATGTACCTTTCACATTTCAAGCATATTTACACACATAAACTCTAAATTAAACTAATTACGTGCAAAGATAATTCTTTTCGATTTTAAAGTACTTTTTACATTTAACAGGTTAGCATCAACCCTAAAGATCCATTAAACCCTATTAAACACATCAATCATATCAAAATAGGGTTTCTTAATCTTTAATTCATTAAAGATGATAGTTTACACTACTTTTCGAATAGCATGCAAAATTAGGATTCAAACATAATTTCTTTGTGTTCCTCTCGTTCTGAGGATCAATTTTCATATAAGATTTGTCTCAATCCAAGCTACGCATATTTAACTACGATTTTTGCAATAAAATCTTACTTGGACCAATCAGAGCGCGCCAAGTGTCCTCTTCATGCAACGTTGACGCGACTGGTTTAAAGATATAACTGAATTATGAAACTACCCCAGTGCGAAGTCCCAGCTCTTCATGCCTTGGAAGGGCATTTTTGCCCACTCATCTAGATCATCTTCTTCCCCACGATTTGCTCCTATTGCCGCCGACTTGCAGGGGTTGGCGGTCACCTCCTTCCACCTCTAGGCCCGGAGCCTCACCAGAAACTACCTCCCTAACTCCACCACTCCCAGTCGTAGCCAACACGGTCTCCAGCCATGTGTGAGATGGCTGAGGTCAGGAGCGCTAGGTCAGCGAAACCTGGTTCTTTGTAGATGAGCTGCAGGTGTTCTAGATGACGGTTCCTCCAGAACTGGTAACGTAGTCGCACATATTTAAAGGGAGGGATGTCTATACTTCCTTCAATCTCCCTCGGTGGCTCCATTGATAGAGTTAAACTTAAGGTTAGGGTTTGCACGAGGAAGATGAAGAAGATGAAGAAGGAAAAGAGAGAGTTATGTGGGACTTCTCTGGAATTCGATCCCGAGACTCCACCCCCTTATATAGAGGAGGGTACGAAGCCCTAAGGTGTGCCTTCATGAGGACTCAAGTCCCAAACTTGAAAGGAAACATACTTTCCTTGGTTGTGAAGCAACCATATTTCTCTCTCTTCATTATCTCTTATATCCTTGATAATCCTTATTGCATGGATATTTAAGAATTCGAAATTCCTCTCCCATATTCTCTTTATTCTTGTCTTTAAATTCATTGGCTTCGAATTTATATTTTCCTTATAGAAAATATCATCCTTTTAAACAATACCACATAATTCATTAATAATGCAACACATTATCTTCTTATTTTGCCCTTTTAGTATTTTCTCTTTCTTTCCTCTTTATTGGGACTCCTTGGATCCCAAGACACTCCATTATTTCGAAATTCTTTGTTATTGGATACTTATTATCCTTTTAGATGCATCATTACACATTATTTCACATTATCTTATTTATTCCTCATTTAAATATCTTTTTTTTTAGGATTTCTTTTTATTTCTATTTTATTTTCCTCATTGGTATTCCTTTTATCATTAGTAATCCTTTGGATACGAAATTCCACCAAGGATAACTCAATTATACCTCTTTTCACTTATTTTCCACATTTTCTCATTGTTTTCAATTTCTTTCTTAATAAAGAAATACATAATTAATCTTTTCTTTTCTTATTGCCTTTTATTTGCAACTTTGGACTCCTTGGAACCCAAGGAACCCAAGAGGCACGAAATACTCTTTGGATGTGCCTTCTAGAGGTTTCCATATTTTCCTTTTCTCAAAAATTCACTCATTCACTTACTAATTGAATTTCTTTGTTATTTGGACCCAATAGCCAATAAAGCCTACAACACAAACATCAAGGCTATTTTAAACAAAATCCATTTATTTGAACCAAATTATATCATTATTTGTTCAAACATCTTTAATATGAGAAATTACATTTCTCACCAAATGAACCCAAAAATTGGGGTTGTAACAGTTCGAATCCTAGTTGCCGCCTTGATTTACCACCCTCCTGAATGTTTGGCCTCTGCCACGGGCATGGGAGATGGGGAGAGAAATCTTTCTCTCTAAATCCCATACATACACAGATACATACACACATACATACATACAAACATACATACATACACACATACATAAACATACATACAAACAAAACGTATCAAGCTGAACTCAGCGTCCGTCTCCTAGGGTCCATCTGGGGCATCCACCCTGACGATCGTCAACCCCTAGGGCATGGTGCCCACATTGGCCGCCACTCCGGCCACTAACATCCCCCCTCACCCATCCCGCAACCCTACCACCATTACCCAACCCACCCACACACACTCGAACCAGGAGAAAGAGGTAAGAAGGAACGATGGCGCCCTGAGCCCTAGCGGACAAGAACACGTGGGCAGAAAGAAGAATGACACGGGGTCGGTAGAAGGAACAATCGGAACGTCCACGGCCTCTGCTATTGGGACTGAACAGAACCAAACTGAGAAAGGAAGGAGCCAAGCTGAAAACAAACGATCATCAAAGGCAGCGGAAAATACAACGTCTGAATCGGGGAAGCCAGGCGGCCCTGGACCCCGAGGGGTCGCGTGGAACCAGATTCTCAAACAGTCATCAAGCAAGGAGAAGGAACTGACGTTCATGAAGCCCAGGGTTGAGGATGTCGAGATACACGTCGACGTGGAGGAATCTGAATTCGAGAGGCTTGCAAACATCTGGGAGCACACCATAATGGTGTATACTTTGGGAAAATGTCTGTTTTACCCACATCTTATGGCTTGGATAAAGAGGACATGGTGGCCAAAGGGGTCTTTCGAACTGATCTCTCGTGATAATGCTATCTTCTTGGTTTGATTCTCGATGGCGGCAGACAAGAAGGATGTGTTGGCGATGGGACCTCGTTGGTTTGATCATCAACTTGTGATCGCCAAGCACTACAACACGGTGATGAGTTGAAGAAGGATCCGTTCACGACAATTCCAACTTGGGTCACGCTGAAGTCCTTTGGACATTCTTGGATGAAGATGGTCGCCGACACAATTGCGGCGAGGGTGAGACACATTCTACATGTCGACAACAGATCTCTTAAAGGCGACGACCCTAGGGTGTTGGTCAAACTAGAGGTTGATGGAGAGAAGCCCTCACATGTGTGGCTTAACGTGAAGGGAAGACAATCGATCCTGGTGATGATTGAATATGACCATATTCCGATCAGCTGTAGCAAATGTCGTGCCTTTGGGCATGGCATTCAACACTGTGAGGAGGCCACCCGAGAGGGAGAGAAAGAAAGAATGGAAGAAAAGAGCAAGGCCAAACTAGTGCAAAAGACAGCGTGGGTCGAGAAAACAAGGAGGAACAGTGGGAGCCAGCAGGCCGCAGCTGTAGAAAGAATAGATAAAGAGGCTGATGGTGACACACAATAGCATGAGAAAACTCCATTGAATGACGAGGAGCAACCGACAACAAACACTGAGTAGATTGCATGTGTTGATGGCGATGGTGCACAAATGCAGGGGGTCGGGAAGACAAGGAGAGCTGGTGAAAATCAGCCGGCAGCAACTGTGAGAAAGTCTGATAAGGAGGTGGCTGATGAGTCACAAATGCAAGAGATATCACTGCAAAGTGATAAGGAACGATCGAAAACAACTACTGAACAAACTGCTGATGAAGAGGGAGGAGGAGTTCTGCGACAAGATAAGAATCCATCGGATTACTCGTCGACTGTGAACAAACATGTTGAAGGTAACTCATTTTCTGCTGGACAAAAAGAAGAGGGTGAGTTTACACCTGCTTCCAGGAGGAAAAGCATGAGTGGGATACTAAAAACACAAGGTGTAGGGTCCATTCTTGAGTCCACCAACATATTTGAGGCTTTGAGCGAGTCCGATGTGGAAGAACTTGAATAGGTTGCACCCAAGAAGAAGAAGGATCGCAACAAGAAGAAGGAGCAGCCCAAGTGTACTCGGGAAAACAAAAACCTCTAATATGTCCATAATCATGTGAAATATTAAAGGGGGTGCGATAGGAACAAGAAGAAAGAAATCTGGGAGTGGATTGGTGCTAGTGGATGCTCTATTGCAGCATTGGTTGAAACTAAGATCAAGGTGGACAATAAACTAAGCATTGGTTATTTGTTTCCACAAGGGTGGGAACACGTATCCAACCTACAACATTCTGAATTGGCTAGGGTATGCATGACATGGAAGCCCAATGCATGGAAAATGACAGTGAAGATGATGTCTGATCAACATATCACATTGGAGTGTAGGAATGTAGCTGGATTACACATGTGCTTGACATCGATCTATGTTCATAATGATGCAAAGAGAAGGAAGGAACTCTGGCACGATATGGCTTTATTGTCTACACAAGTGACGACACAGTGGATGGTGATTGGCGACTTCAACAATGTCAGACTACAGGGAGAGAAGATTGGGGGCAATCTTGTGCTACGGGCTGTGATTGATGCCTTTAACACATATATTGATAAAGAAAATTTGATTGAGATTCCCATGATAGGTGGTGACCTTTTCACATGGAATAATGAACAAGACCTGGAGGAAAGAATAGCTAGCAAGCTGGATAGAGCCCTGGTTAATGAAGAATGGGTAAAGATGTTTCCTAATGTACAGGTGAAAGCCGACAGATTTGAGCTTAGTGACCATGCTCCTCTCCTTGTGAAAATCATAGAGAAAAAGCAAAAGAGAAGACCTTTTAGGTTTCTTAATTATTGGGCAGAGTGGAAGGGCTTTGACGATATTCTGAAGGAGGTATGTGATACACACATCCATGTGAATCCTATGTTTGTCTTTGCAAAAAAAGTTATCACTGCTGAAAACAACGCTGAAAAAATGGGCAAAGGAGAAGGTGGATATTCCCAACTTGATTGCAACAATCAAAAGGGAATGTAGTGAGATTAGAAAGCTCTTGATGGCTGACCCGCTTAATGGGGACTTAATAGAGAAGGACCCAGAGTTAAGATTGATGCTTACTGATTTAAAAAAGGCCGAGGAAAAATTCTACTGGCAAAGAAGTAGGGAGAAATGGCTAAAAGATGGGGATAGAAATACCAAACTCTACCACATGACAGTGAGAAGAAGGGAGTCTTCTAATATCATATGTGAGCTGGTTGACAAAGACGGGCAGGTGGTTAATAAACAAGAAGACATTGAGGACCAAGCCGTGCAGTTCTATAATGAGCTTTACAACAAAAATCTTGAAGATACAATTGAAGAGGAGGACATAGATTGGAAGTTGAAACTCTCTAGAACCCATAACAACATTCTCACTAGGGAGGTCTCTGAGCAAGAAGTTAAAGATGCATTATGGAGCATAGGTTACAACAAATCCCCCAGGTCGGATGGGTTCAATGCTTTCTTTTATAGGATGGCTTGGGACACTATTAAAGACGATCGTATGAGGTACGTGTTATGGTTTCTTGATGGCGGTAATATGGTTAGACAAGTCAATCATGCTTTCTTGGTTCTCATTCCAAAGAAGAAGATTATGGCCTCTCTTGCTGACTTCAGACCTATTGCATGTTTCTCTATTCAATACAAGATTATAGCAAAAATCTTAGCCACAAGACTGAAGATGGTCCTCCCTTTCCTTATTTCTGAAAACCAAGGAGCCTTTATTATTAGCAGAAGTATTAGTGATTGTGCCCTTCTTGCTGATGAGTTTCTAGCTGATTTCAATGTGATGAGAGGGAGCAGAAAGCTTTTCCTAAAGCTTGATATCTCAAAGGTGTATGACAGTGTCAGATGGGATAGATTGTGGTGGATCATGCAAAAGACGAGATTTTCTGATACGTGGATTCAATGGATGCAACAATGTGTTGGCACAATAAGTTTCTCGATGCTTGTGAATGGTACATCTGCATGATTGTTTAAAGGCAGCAATGGCCTTCGACAAGGCGACCCCCTTTCTTCACTCCTCTTCACCATTGTTATGGAATACTTTACAAGAGAGCTGAAAGAAGTAGAAGATTCAAAATTGATCAAAGCATACACTGTCCATGGTATGAAGGTAATGAGCCACCTTATCTTTGCAGATGATGTCTTACTATTTCTTGAGGCCAAAGTTGAAATGTTAAAGGAGCTGAAAATTTTTCTAGGAAAGTTTGGAGAGCGGATGGGGCTGCAGATTAATGCGAATAAGACTCAACTCTATCTCTCAAAAAATTGTCACCACTTGGAAGCTAGACTGCAAGAAGCCATTGGTGTGGAGTTGGGCAAGTTCCTAAATACTTGGGCTTCCCACTTGCCGGGGGTAATCTACAGGTCAAAGACTTTGCTGAATGTATTGATAGATTGGATGAGATGATAGCGAGATGGCCTACACAGAAGACATCCATGGTGGGCCGAGCTACTCTTATTAGATCATCTATAGAGGGTCTTCTTATCTTCTGGGTGAAATAAGGTGAGATTTCGGGTGCCGTGCTTGACAAGATGGAGATGAAAATCTCAAAATTCATTTAGGCAGGTGAGTACCATCCCATGCGCTATGCTAGGATGGCCTTGCCTAAAGATGAAGGGGGTTTGCAGCTGAAAACTCCAAGGGACATCGCCAAATGGGGGACACTAAAGAGAATTATCTTGTACCAGACAGGTGGCTCTATATGGGGGAGATGGATGAGAGATAGATACCCACAAGGATTGGATTTCCAGCCCCATACCAGAGAAGGCATCTTGCACACCATTCATATGATGAGGAGTCTATGGCCGCAGGTCAAGCATCTTTTTTGTCTGAATCATGCTGGAGAATGGCACATGCTAAATCCAAAAGCCAATTTGTGGGAGATCACAAGGACAAGGGCTGAAAAAGATGAGACTATGGCTCAGATATGGGATGATAAGAAAGTTCCTAAATGGTCCACATGTGTATTCAAAATTTTACATGGAGCTTTGATGACTCTAGACAAAGTACATGAGTGGAATCGTAATATTTCTGTCACCTGTTACTTATGCAAAGAAAATCGGCAAGGAGTTCCTACTACGAATAGAGCTGAATGAAGACATAAAAAAGATGGTCAAACACTGCGCCAATAAGGAGAAGAAGCTTCTTCTGTTTGCTGCCTTGTGTTTCCATGTCTAGAATGAAAGGAATGCTCGCAAGCATGGTGGTTTAGATAGTAGTGTGAGTACTATTACTGAAAAAATTTGTGAAAATGTAAAAAAGAGATTACGTCTTAGCTAGCTATGTGAGTTGCTCACGTACACGTTGTATAGAGAGCATAGGGCTATATGTAACTCTTGACCCTCCTACTTTTGTAGGGGGGAAGTCGAAATATATTTACCTGATTCTAATACACACACATACATACATACATACATACATACATACATACATACATACATACATACATACATACATACATACATACATACATACATACATACATACATACATACATACATACATATATACATACATACATCTCTATCTCTTAGGGTTTCCCTGGTGATTCGCCAGGCGATCCCGAGAAGGAATGGCAGCCATGGCTTCTCCTAGAAGAGAGGCCTCGACCTCATCCATCCCACCATCCACCGACTCCCCTTCCAACGCCCCACCACCACCAAAACCAGGTTCTAGCTTTGCTTCTGCGGAGAACTCCTCTTCAGACGACGCTGCACCCAAAAGACTTTGGATGCACATGGTCGCGAGAACACCTGCCCAAGAGAAAGAAAGCTCCGACATGATCTTCCCAAAGGCCGCAAGGATTGGAGGAAGAGTTGTGGTCTCTCTGGAGGAAGAGGAATATAATTGAATGAAGGATATTTGGGAATTCTCCGTCGCCATCTATGTGATGGGTAAGAGACCCTTCTATCCACATTTTGTTACATTTATCAAGAGATCTTGGCACCCTAAAGGGGACTTTGATCTAATATCTAAACCCAATGGTTTCTTCATCGTTCATTTCTCTAATGAAACCAATAAGAAATCATGTCTCAACGGGGGCCCGAGATGGTTCGATAGACAGCTAGTGATCGCAAAAGACTATAAGTATGGAGATCCATTGGTTAAAGAACAATTATCTTCGATCCCTGTGTGGATTCACATCCCTTCAAATGGCAAATCTTGGACAAGGAAGGCCGCAGGCACAGTGGCGGAAGGAGTAGGTACCATCCTCCTCATAGATACAAAATCTATGGAAGGGCCAGGCACTAATGAAGCCCGGGTTCTTGTTGAAATAATGGTGGAAGAAGATCATCCAGATACTATATGGATGAGTGTCCCAAACAAAGGGGAACATCCATTCAAAATCTGCTATGATCATCTGCCCATGAAGTGCAAGACCTGTTGTGCCTTTGGACATGGAGAGGAAGACTTCCCAAAGAAACCAAAGGAAACCATCCCTCCAAAACAGAAGGAAGAGGGGTTCCAAGTCCCAAAGAAAGTTTGGAGACCCAAAACCACAAATATTCCAATCCTAGACAAACAAGTTCAAACTGAACTCGAGGAAGGAGAGGTTGCTCCTAAATCCTCTAACCAGTTCAACACGATCAACTCGGACAAGGAAGAAGAAGATCTCCTGGAGATTGAAAAATAGAAACATCTCTCACCCACAACATCACAAAAGAAAGGGAAAAGCAAGGAGAAGGCACCCCAGAGGCATACCAGGAACTCTAAAAATTAATTAGATGTTTATCTTGGTTTGGAATGTAAAGGGCGCTTGCAAACCAACCAAGAGAAGGGAAGTGCGTGAGTGGATCATGCAAAGTGAGGTCTCTATGTCTGCCATTATTGAAACCAAGATTAGAAGATGTAACTCAAGATGTGTAGCTACAATATTCCCTAAAGGATGGCAATCCATCACAAATCTTGACGAAGTAGATCTTGGTAAGATCTTCTTAGGCTGGAATCCTAATGTTTGGGATGTCAAAGTTCATCAGAAAACTGATCAAATGATCACTGTTATATGTAACATTTCGGGTGGGTTGAGAATCTGGTTCACAACTATCTATGCATACAATCTCCATTCTCAACGCAAAGATCTCTGGAAGGATATAGAGGAACTCTCAACAACTATCACAGAACCATGGCTACTGATGGGAGATTTCAACAACATCAGACTTTAGGAGGAGAAGCAAGGGGGCCATCTGGCCCATGACTTCGAGATCAAGGCCTTTAATCAAACGATTAGCATAGCAGATCTCTGTGAACTACCCATGAATGGAGACATCCAATACACCTGGAATAATGAAGGAAAGTCTGATAAATGCATTGCAAGCAAGCTCTACATGGCACTAGTTAACACCCAATGGCTGCAAGTCCTTCCGAATGCTCACATTAAGGTAGTAGGTGCAGACAGAAGCGACCATGCCCCTTTAATCATGCAAATAAAAGAGAAAAGAAAGAAAGAAAGACCTTTCTGATTCAAGAACTTTCAGACTAAATGGAATGGCTTCACTGACATAGTCCAAAGCATCTGGGCCAAAGACATCAAGGGAAATCCGATGTTCGTCTTCACAAAGAAACTCATGAAGCTCAAATAAAGGCTCAAGAAATGGTCAAGACTACACATCAACCTACCTGAATGGATTAAAGACACAAAAAGGAGCTCATAGAGGTCCGGACAGCCCTCCTCACCGATCCTCTTAATGACAATCTCATTAAAGAGGAAGCTACTCTCAAAACCCAGTTGGAAGATCTCAAAAAAGCAAAAGAAAGTTATGCATGGAAACAAAGCCGACAAGCCTGGATCGCGGATGGCGACCGCAATACCAAACTATATCACAATGCGATCAGGAAAAGAGAGGCTCACAACACCATTGCCGAGTAACTCAGAGGGGAGGATTATCAATAGCCAAGAAGATCTGGAAGTGCAAGCTTCTGACTTCTATAAGAAGCTTTTCAACAAACACCAACCGGGAACCTTCAACCATCCAAATGAAGAACTCAACTGGAGGTACAAACTCACAAACACTCACAATAACATTCTTTGTAGGGAAATTAATGCTGAAGAACTCAAGTTGGCCCTTGGGAGCATTGGGACAAACAAATCACTGGGTCTAGATGGATTCAACGCTCACTTTTATAGAGATACCTAGCACATTATAAAAGATAATCTTTTGAAGAGCATCAATTGGATCATGAATGGAGGTGATATGCTTAGGAAAGTAAATCATGCTTTCCTAACCCTCATCCCAAAGAAGAAAACTACTGCCACTTTTGTCGACTTTGGACCCATTGCTTGCTGCAATGTCCAATACAAAATACTGGCCAAAATCCTAGCAGAACGTCTCAAGCCGGTTTTACCATCGCTCATCTCTGAAGCACATGGGGCGTTCATTACTGGGAGAAGCATCTCCGACTGCGCTCTACTTGTTAGTGAATTCCTTCTGGATTTCAATGTTAAATGAGGACATAAGAAGATATGCATGAAGCTTTATGTATCCAAAGCCTTCGACAATGTAAACTGGAACAAACTCTAGCAAATCATGGAGGAAATGGGATTCTTGACCAAATGGATTACATTAATTCAACAATGTGTATCTACGGCCAGTTATTCTGTTCTAGTCAATGGCACACCCAACGACATCTTTAAAGCATCCAATGGCTTACGTCAGGGAGATCCACTCTCCCCTCTCCTCTTCACAATTATCATGGAGTACTTCTCGTAGTTGATGAGGAAGGCAGAAGAAAACAAAGAAATAGCCACATATAGTGTCTGGGGAACCAAAGTCATGAGCCACCTCATATTCACAGATGATGTATTGGTCTTTCTAGAATCAAAATCAAGATATCTTTCAAACCTCAGAACCCTATTGCACAGATTCAGAATGCACACAAGACTGCATATAAATAAAAGTAAAACCTAGGTTTTCATCTCAACCAACTGTGAAGAATCAAGAGGAGTCATCACCGAGCTTCTTCAAATGAACATAAGCTCCTTACCTATAAAGTACCTAGGCTTCCCACTGACCGGAGGCAAGCTTCAAGTAAAAGACTTCATGGAATGCACAGACAAATGAGAGGATATGATCAGTCACTGGCCACAAACTAAAACCTCAATGGCAGGTCCAATCACATTGATGAAATCTGCAATTGAAGGCCTACTAACATACTGGGTACAACAAGGGGAAATCCCTCTTGCAGTACTGGACCATATGGAGATCACCACCTCCAATTTCATTTGGGCAGGCAGCTCTCACCCAATGAAATACTCAAAGCTCGCCTTACCGAAGGAAGAGGGTGGATTTGGTCTGTAAGCACCATCAGAGATCACAAATTGGGCCACTGTCAGACGAATCATAAACTATATGATTGAAGATTCCACCTGGGCAAGATGGATGAAACGTCGTTATCCGAAAGGACTTGACTTCGATCCACCCATAAGAGAAGGATACTCATGAGTCATATGCAGGATGATCTCAATCTAGAAGCACTTTAGGCATGCTTTCTCATACAATGGGAAAGCTGTCATCACATAAGTCATTCCATGGGATCTTGTTAGACCCAGGGGCCCCTCCCAATGCACTAAATACATATGGAATGAATTTGAGGTACCAAAATAGAGTCTCTGCCTCTACCGAGCTGCTTTCAAATCCTTCCCTATGCTCGATAAGATCGATAGGTGGTATCCAGGGACAATCTCACCCAATGCTTGCTTTGTCATGAGGAAGAAGCACACTTACACCTCTTTCAACAATGCACCTTCATCAGTAGTCTATGGAAGTGGACTTGCGAGAAGAAAAGCTATCAACATGTGTAACTATTACCTACTAAACACATGATTAACAAACTGGGATCAGGTCAGAGCAAAACCCAGAGGAGAATGATGATAGCACTATCGACAGTCTACTACTACACATGGAGAGAAAGAAATGAAAGGAAGCATGTAGGCAAAGAACTTAGCATAGATATCATTGGGGGGGGGAATTTATAAATTTCTGAACTATAGCCTCAATGTATAGACAACTTTTTATGACTTTGTAAGCTAAGTAGCGATTGAGGGCTACTTTGTAATTCGTCCCAACCTAGTTGGGGATTCAAAATAAATTTACCAAATTCTGATACATACATATGCACATACATACATACATACATACATACATACATACATACACACATACATACATACATACATACATACATACATACACACATACATACATACATACATACATACATACATACATACATACATACATACATACATACATACATACATACATACATACATACATACATACATACATACATACATACATACATACATACATACATACATACGTGCGTACGTATGCTTCCACCATATCGGGCAAGAGGTGTATGCTTCCACCATATCGGGCAAGAGGCGTGTGATTCCACCATATCGGACAAGAGGTGTGTTATTCCACCATATTGGACAAGAGTTGTGTGCTTCCACCATATCAGGCAAGAGATGTGTGCTTCCACCATATCGGGCAGGAGGTGTGTGCTTCCACCATATCGAGCAAGAGGTGTGTGTGTGTCACTTACATCGGGTTACTCAAGTGTAGGGTTTTACATATCTGGTTAGACCCTTATGCTCATACCTTTTCAAACCTTCAAGGTATCAACCTACCCTGTGTTGAGTGACAACCTAGACAACTGGTTAGTCCTTTTTCAACCAACTAAAAAGTACAAAATGATAGGGGTGTGGGGTTCTAAGGTATAACAAATTTCATATCACCATATTGGGTTTCATTACCATATGGAGTTAGAGGTGCTTCAACCCGATATCAGTTTGTACCATGATGATGTCATCATCATCAAGCTCTAGATTGTCGTCCCTTACTGTTCTAGTTCATGGAAAACAATCCTATGAAACTATTAGAACTCATAGAATCATCAATCATTCAAGAAAAATTGAAATTAAAAGTAGATCAACAAGTATAGCAAGATTGAAGGTGAATAATAACATGATTGGGTTCAAGTTATATAACCCGCCTCAAGAACAACTTCAAAGATCCAAGCTCTAAAGCTTCACATTCCCAAGGATGAAGATGAACTTATCAAAGATCCAAGACTTGTTCACAACTCCTCTATTTGCAAAGAATCACCATAGATAAGAACTTGGTGAAGAAGAAAAATAAAGGAAGAATCACAACCCGAGATTCATGCTTCAACCAAGGTTGAAGATGACCATGGCTTCACATTAAGCTTAAGGCTCGAGATCTTCCTTGATCCTCAACTACTATGCATGATATCTAAGAGAAAGAGAGTTGTAGGATTCAAAAAGTTTCACTAGTAGGTGAAAGAAGTGGTATATATAATTGGGGCTCATGAGAGAGTGTATAAGAGGTGTTATCACCTTATACTACTAGGTGACACATGTCCATGCATGGGTTGACACGTGTCCATTCATGCACACATATTTATATTGACATATAAAACTCTTGGGGATAATCCAGGGATAAGATTTCGGCCATTAGTTATCTTGTTGAACAAGATATTTCAACCCAACATCATTTTATTTACAAATTGATACAACTTTTTCAAGGAAAGTTGTAAACTGATATCCGTCACCTTCTTGAGGTGCTTAACTCATCATGGAATTTTCTAAGAGTTGAAAAAAAGATATGGGACCTCCTCTATGTATTTTTGGCCGATAGGCACTCCCATATAAGCTCTACAACTCAAAACAACTCAATTAGGGTTTCAACTGTACAACTCTTCTTGGTCTTTTCATCACCAAGAATACCATCATTCAAATATGATTCAAACATAGTGTCTCTTTCTTTCTCTCTCCTCTAGATGATGATAATAGAGAGTAGGGACACTCTTGAGGTGCTAATTTGCATATCAACCCTACATTTTGGGTAAATTGCAATTTGCACCAAAATTGGTACACAAGGCACAAGCATTATTCAAACAAGCTCCAACTTGGAACTTAGGCTTTCCACAAGCCACCCCTTAGCATCATTCTCTCTCTTATGATGTTAAAGCACTTGAGTCATGTTCAAAATGTGACATATTGCAATACAACCCCTCATCTTGGGTAAATTGCAATTTACACCCAAACTATCATATAATGCACAAACAGTTTGCAAATAAACTCAAACTTGAAAATTAAACTCTCCTTGAGTCTTAATGAATTTTCAAAAAGATTTAAACGTGTTTATAAATAACTTAAGAAAAACTTCTGGGTTTATGGCATAACCCAGGTCATGGATGTTATAATTATCAACCCCTAACATGGATTTCATCCCCGAAATCTCAAGAGAAAAGAGAAGGGTACTTCCTCCTCATTTCTTCCTCCATATCTTCAATACCACAGTGATGCCAGAAAATTTTCACAAGAACTATGTCTTTCTTTTTCAACTTCTTGATTTTTCTATCAATAATTGGACCTTCCACATAGGATATATCTTCATTCAATTCTACTTCTACAAGTTGCAACACCAACTCTATATCAGGATGACACTTTCTCAGCATAGATATATGAAACACTGGATGTAGTCTATGTAGCTTAGGTGGCAACTCCAACCTATAGGAAACTTTTCCAATATGTGCTGTCACTGGGTAAGGTCCCATAAATCTAGGAGCTAACTTACCCTTTTTCCCAAATCTAAGAACACCTTTCCAAGGAGAGACCTTGAGATACACTCTGTCTCCAACTTGGAATTCTAAAGGTCTATGACGTTTATCGGCATATGACTTCTGTCTATCCTGTGCAGCCTTCAACTGTTGTTGTATTACTTTAATCTTTTCAGTTGTCTGTTGCACTAATTCAGGACCCAGAAGTTGGTATTCTCCTGTCTCATACCATCATAATAGAGATCTACAATGTCTACCATATAATGCTTCATATGGTGCCATATCGATACTAATCTGACAACTATTGTTGTAGGCAAACTCTATTAAGCTCAAGTGTAAGTCCCAACTTCCTACAAACTAAAGAACACATGCCCTAAGAAAATCCTCCAAAGTCTATATAGTCCTTTTCAGATCGTCCATATGTCTGAGGGTGAAAAGATGTGCTAAACTTTAACTGCGTACCCAAGGCTTTATGTAGTTGTTCCCAAAAATGACTTGTAAACTTGGGACCTCTATCAGACACAATTGTGACTGGAACTCCGTGTAACCGCACTATCTCATCTATGTAGATTTGTGCAAGTTTTTTAGCAGTATAGGTTGTTTTAACAGGAAGAAAATGTACTGACTTAGTCAACATATCAACTATCACCCAAATGGAATCATGACTTTTGGTTGTTCTGGGTAGACCAACCACAAAGTCTATTGTTACGTGATCCCATTTCCACTGTAGTATAGGTAAGGGTTGCAATGTTCCTGTAGGCTTCTAGTGTTCTGTTTTAACTTGCTGACACACTGGACACCACATAACAAACTCAGATATATCCTTCTTCAAACCAGGCCACCAATACATTTCTTTTAAGTTATGATACATTTTAGTACTCCCTGGATGCATTGCATACATGGATGAATGAGCTTCCTCCATAACTATATTTCTTAAGTCATTGGCATCAGGTACTACCATCCTACCATGGTACAGACTACCTCATCCTCTGACTCAAACTGTCTTGTTTCTCACTACCATACTCTGATCTGATATGCAGAATCACAATATCAACCTATTATGCCTCTTTAATATGTTGTCCCAGAATAGGTTTCACATGCATCTCAACCAATAATTCGGCTAACAACGATACTTTTAAATGTACATTTATTTGTCTCAAAGAGACAAACATGTCCCATTTAAAGCACATTAAAGAATTCAAATGTGCTTTATCTATGGGTGGAGATGAAGATTTTCTACTTAGTGCATCTGCCACTACATTAGCTTTTCCTGGATGATAATCAATTGTACAATCATAGTCCTTAGTTAATTCCATCCAACGATGTTGTCTCATATTCAACTCGTGCTGTGAGAAGATGTACTTTAAGTTTTTATGGTCTATGAAAATCTGACACATTTCTCCATAAAGATAATGCCTCCAAATCTTCAATGCGTGGACCACTGCAGCTAACTCTAGATCATACGTTAGATAATTCTCCTCATGTTTCTTAAGCTATCGATAAGTAAAAGAAACTACATGATTAGTCTACATCAGCATCTTCTAGCTCCTGGCATTCAGTCTCCATCTCTCTGTATTCTTCCTCTAGGAAACTATGTTCTTGTTGTATATCTTGCATTACCTCTTCATAGCCCTTGCGCAACATCTCTTTGTCAGCCCATATGTTGTCCCTCTCTTTTTTGAGGTCCGCCATTTCTTCTGAGATGGACTTTATAAACCCCATCATCATCGTATGGTGGTTGATCATCTCTTGTATGAACTGAGGAAGCGACTCAGTAGACCATTTTTAGAGGCATCATAGAAAATAATGCATCCCTTTCCCTGCTCAGGTAAAACCAACATAGATGTACTAGTCAACCTTTCTTTCAACAATTGAAAAGAACGTTGACACTTGTCATTCCAGACAAAAGGAACTTCCTTCCTAGTTAACCTAGTTAGGGGTAATGCTATAGAACTGAAGTCTTTAATAAACCTTCTGTAGTAACCTTCCAGACCTAGGAAACTATAAATCTTAGTTGGTGTCTTGGGCTGTTCGCACTCTACAATAGACTTCACTTTCTTAGGATCAACAAGAATACCTGAAGCAGATATAACATGTCCTAGAAAAGACACTTCTGACAACCAGAACTCACACTTGCTAAACTTAGAATATAGCTTGTGTTGTCTCAACAAATTCAAGGCTTGACGAAGGTGTTGTTCATGTTGTTGACCATCTCTACTATATATCAGGATGGCGTCTATGAAAACCACTATGAACTGATCAGGGAATGGCCAGAAGATTCTATTCATCAGCTCCATGAATGTAGTTGGGGCATTAGTTAGTCCAAATGACATAACTACAAACTCATAATGAATGTACCTTGTCTTAAAGGCCGACTTAGGCATGCCACTCTCCTTGATACGTAACTGATGATATCCTGACCTTAGATCTATTTTAGAGAACATTATTGCACCACTCAACTAGTCAAACAGATCATCTATCCTTGGCAGAGGATATTTGTTCTTTATAGTAACCTTGTTAAGCTGTCTATAGTCTATTCATAATCTCATAGACCCATCCTTCTTTTTAACAAAAAGAACTGGAACACCCCATGGCGAAGTTCTCGGTCGAATAAAATCTTTATCAAGCAACTCTTATAACTGTTTCTTGAGTTCTACCATCTCAGCAGGGGCCATCCTATAAGGTGTTTAGGCTATTGGTTGCGTATCCAGAATTAGATTAATCTCGAAATCAATCTCTCGAGGTGGAGGAATATCTGGAAATTCTTCAAGAAACACATCCTTGAATTCCCTAACAATAGGAACTTCAGAAAGACTAGGACTTTCTACTTTGGTGTCTACTACATGTGCTAAGAATGCTTCACATCCTTATCGCATCAGTCTCTCAACTATCATTTCTGATACTAGACAGGTTGGAAGAATCTTTTTGTCCCCCCCTAAAAAACCCATGTCTCATCACTGTCTGTGAACATAGCTTGCTTGGAACCACAATCCAAGACAACCTTATACTTTTCTAGGGTATCCATCCCAAGAATTACATCAAACCCTTGCATCTCAAGTGGTATAAGATCCACCTGAATGTTGTGTTCTAAAAAAGAAAGTACATACCTCCCGTAACACTACAATTCTGACTAACGAAGTTTCTAATAAAAGATTATCTTCTCTACGATTGACAGTCATATTGTAGTCATGAATCACTTCTCAAGTGATAAAGGAATGTGTAGCACTCAGATCAATCAAAACAGATATAAAGCAGGATGAAGACATCAGAATGAAACAATTTCATTTGACTTGTCACGACTCATGGATTGATCACTGCCTCCAGATGATTCATTGCATAGAATCTTGCCGTTTCCTATTTCCGACTCCATGCTCTATTATTTGGTGCAGATGAACCTGCTTGGGATGCCTGTCCATGTCCTCGTGTGCCACTGCTAAACTATTTCCTCTGAGAGCCTTGTTAACTCTGCCTCGGTGGTTGGGTTACCTCCATGTCTCTAACCGGACAATCCCATATCATATGTCCTTCCTACCCACACTCGAAGCACTTTCTCTCCTGCTGTGGTCTAGATGGTTCTGATACTGACATTGATGCCGTACTATGAGATCCACTTGGTATAAAATTATGACCTCTACCCTTGCTTGACGTCCACTGCGTCTGAGCATTGAACCTCTGTGGTGCTAATGGTGCATGAAATCTTAGTTTCTTGAAACTTCCAGACCTCTATCCCTGGAACTAGGTAGGTCCTTTCCTACTGTTAGCCTCACGTTTCTCAGTCACGGACCTCTCTATCTACCTAAATGACTCCACAAAGGTGGAAAACCTCTCTCTATTCTCTAGAGCAGCTACAAATGTGGATAACTCAACGTTCAGACCCTTTTCAAAATGCTAAATCCTCTCCTCCTCTATAGTAGCCATGTGTGGACAAAACCATAGAAGCTCCATGAACTTATCTTCATACTCACTAATCTTCATTGGTCCTTGCTTAATACGCTCAAAATGTGAGATTTTCTCACCCATATAAGTCCTGGGAAAGTATCTACTGACAAACTCACGTCGAAAGTCCTCCCATACAACCTCAACACATGGTCTCCTCCCTTCTTCAATGGCCCACCAATGGCCAACACTTCCTTTTAAAAGGTACACACCATGCCTAACTTTATCAGTTTCTGGGATGCTAAGGATTCTAAAGGCTTATTCTGGCTCAGTAAGCCATAAATCTGCATCTGCTAGGCCAGTTGTACCAACATATTCGGTGGCTCCTACGTGGCGTAACTGCTCAAAGGTCTTACCAGAACCATGTCCCTCATTGGGAACTGGTTCCCTAGGTGCTGGTGCTGTCATCCAGTCTTCCATATGCATTATTGTGGTCATGAACTGCCCAAAAAGAGCATGAAAGGTTGGGTTTTCTAGCATAGATTGATCAAGATGGGGATTCTCATGCACTGATTCCTCTCTTGCCTGATCCCTTGAACCTCCTCCTGGTGCAACAATACGGCTCTCTACAACATGTTCTTCGTGTGCTCCAACCATCTTTCAGCTTTACTTCTTCTCCTATATGAGCAGAAGTCACTATAAGATAAACTGGAGGATACTAGAATAGACTCAACAACCTTAATCCTATGTCTCTGTAGACTTAGCGAACCTTAGGCTCTGATACCAAAAACTTTGTGATGACCCGCTATCAAACCAACATCCAAATCATCACAGTAATTACACGAAATAACCATTAGCAGCAGATTAATGAAAACCATTAAAAAATTAAAACCATTTTTAAAATAGATCCATTACCAAGAAACTCTTAAGAGAAGAATAAACATCATGGTTCACATTGTACCATCTCATCTCAAGGATATTATATACCAGTTGCTTTGCCCAAACATATACATAAGAAACATAAAACCTCGAGGCATACAAGCCAAAATCTCAGATCATTTATAAAACCATTACGTACTAACTCCCAAGGACCTGAGAGTACAGAGACGACACATATGACTTCTATCTACAAGACACGGAAACCAACACACTCAACCTGACATGTTACTGCTGTCCATGTTGCTGTTGTACTCCCTCTACAATATGGTCTCTACCTCCTCGTCCACGTCCACCTAAAATGTTGGGACCAACGGGATGAGACAAAAGTCCCAACGAGAGATATAACTCTCTGCTAACAATATTATTATCACAGGTAAATAGTATAAAACTGAGCAGAGGATCTTTTATATTAATAATCAAGACTAATCACTATTTATAAGCAGAACAGAGCAATATCATCTTTTAAAGCAATGCAACTATCTATGATAGAGTAATAAATCATCTATTCACTTTATAAGGAATACAAAGAACACATATAACATCTATCCATTTAAAATGTATAAAAGTAGTGTAACATCAACCAATGTTTCTATATTCAATGCTTAATCAAATATGCTACACGACTGATTACATATTTACAATCACACTTAGGCCCAAAGGAGATGAGGTATACCGCTCATGATCCAACCAACCACGACTACGTAAAGCATCGGTACCATACAAGGTCAAAGGAAGAGTCGACTTCCAAGACCTCACATGTCTCGGTCAGTACGAGACTACTGGTAGTGACATCACATGTCAAACTACAATTAGCTTGCCAGGGTATAGTGGCATCTTTGCTATAGACTTACATCCACAACATGCACTCTCTTCAGGGAGAGATATAACAATAGTCCCTGGTATATTTTCTTCTTTGGGGAGATCACACAACAAACCCAGTATATGAGGGAAATATCACACAACAATCCCTATTTGGACGTAAGGATATTCTCACCCATCACCCCCACATATTCAAAAATATGCTCTCCGAGTTAAACTCATTTCACCATTCAGCAAATTCTGACACTGAATGGTTCTATGGCCAGGGAAACTACATGATAAGGTTCCACTTGATTAATTAGGTGCATTACATTATCTTTTAGCATCAACCAAGTTACAAGTATGAATCATAACATATGCTACAAAGAAAGGTGTAATACATTTATCAAGTACTTTTATAATCTTTGGAACATATTGAATGCATAACACTCAAGATATTAGTCCCTTATCACATTACTGGGGATTCTCATCCCTTAACATTATCATCATCATGATTGCTAGAACTGGGTATTCAAACCCTTAGTTCATCACTGAACATTGTCACCTCTTATCAGGTAACTATTACCTCTAGGTCCTCAGACCCATGTATACATTATACTTGTTGCACAAGTATTTCACATGGCTCACAAGGCCCATTTAATCTGTATCATATGAAACATCATAGCTCATACCTGGCTATGCTCATCATCTCATGATACCTGCATGGTTAGTATTTCATGATAAAAACAATATCAAGTACATATCATAACCATGAAATACAAGAGAAATACAACCTTCCCATTATTAGGGTTTCAAGTTCATATTATCAAGAATCAAAACCCTAATTCATAGCTCCACACATATTAGGTGCATACATTGATATCATAAGTATTCAATCATACTTGTTTATTCTCATCATTTATCATTAAATGATTATCACACAAAGTATGAATCTCTCTCTCATCCTCACTAGGATATTGATGACATCATACTTCATGTGTTACTCAATCAAGTATATCAGATTTGAGGTGCTTACCTCCATATTGGTTTTGAGGTGCTTACACCATATCAGGCTAGAGGTGTGTGCTTCCATCATATAGGGCAAGAGGTGCGTGCTTCCACCATATCAGGAAAGAGTTGTGTGCTTCCACCATATCGTGTAAGAGGTGTGTGCTTCCACCATATCGGGTAAGACATGTGTGCTTCCATCATATCGGGCAAGAGGTGTGTGATTCCACCATATCAGGCAAGAGGTGTGTGCTTCTACCATATCGAGCAAGAGGTGTGTGTGTGTGTCACTTATATCATGTTACTCAAGTGTAGGGTTTTGCATATCGGGTTAGAACCTTATGCTCATACATTTTCAAACCTTCAAGGTATCAACCTACCCTGTGTTGAGTGACAACCTATACAACTGGTTAGTACTTTTTCAACCAACCCAAAAGTACAAAATTATAGGGGTGTGGGGTTCCAAGGTATAACAGATTTCATATCACCATATTGGGTTTCATTACCATATCGGGTTAGAGGTGCTTCAACTCGATATCAGCTTGTGCCATGATGATGTCATCACCATCAAGCTCTAGAATTTCATCCCTTACTATTCTAGTTAATGGACAACAGTCCTATGAAACTATTAGAACTCATAGAATCATCAATAATTCAAGAAAAATTGAAATTGAAAGTAGATCAACAAGTATAGCAAGATTGAAGGTGAATAATAACATGATTGGGTTCAAGTTATATAACCCCCCTCAAGAATAACTTCAAAGCTGCAAGCTCCAAAGCTTAAAGTTCCCAAGGTTGAAGATGGACTTATCAAAGATCCAAGACTTGTTTATAACTCCTCTATATGCAAAGAATCACCATAGATAAGAACTTGGTGAAGAAGAAAAGAAAGGAAGAATCACAACCCGAGATTCATGCTTCAACCAAGGTTGAAGATGACCATGGCTTAACCTTAAGATTAAGGCTCGACCTCCTCCTTGCTCCTCAACTACTATTCATGATATCTAAGAGAAAGAGAGTTGTAGGATTCGAAAAGTTTCACTAGTAGGTGAAAGGAGTGGTATATATAATTGAGGCTCATGAAAGAGAGTGTATGAGGTGTCATCACCTTATACTACTAGGTGACACATGTCCATGCATGGGTTGACACATGTCCATGCATGCAAACATATTTATCTTGAAATACAAAACTCTTGGGGATAATCTAGGGATAATATTTTGTCCATTAGTTATCTTCTTGAACAAGATATTTCAACCCAACATCACTTAATCACAAACCGATACAACTTTTCCAAGGAAAGTTGTAAACCGATATCCATCACCTTCTTGAGGTGATTAACTCATCATGGCCTTTGACAAGAGTTGAAAAATGATATGGGACATCCTCTATGGCTTTTTGGCAGGTAGGCACTCCCATATAAGCTCTACAACTAAAAACAACTCAATTAGGGTTTCAACTATACAACTCTTCTTGGTCTTTTCATCACCAAGAATACCATCATTCAAATATGATTCAAACATGGTGAATATTTCTTTATATCTCCTCTTAATGATTCTAAGAGAGAGTAGGGACACTCTCGAGGTGCTAATTTGCATATAAACCCTACATTTTGGGTAAATTGTAATTTGCACCAAAATTGGTACACAAGGCACAAGCATTATTCAAACAAGCTCCAACTTAGAACTTAGGCTTTCCACAAGCCACCCCTTAGCATAATTCTCTCTCTTATGATGCTAAAGCACTTGAAGAATGTTCAAAATGTGACATATTGCAATATAACCCCTCATCTTGGGTAAATTGCATTTTACACCCAAACTATCATATAATGCACAAACAGTTTGCAAATAAACTCAAACTTGAAAATTAGACTCTCCTTGAGTCTTAATGACTTTTCAAAAGATTAAAACAAGTTTATAAATAACTTACTTAAGAAAAACTTCTGGGTTTATGGCATAACCCATGTCAGGGATGTTACAATACATACATACATACATACATACATACATACATATATACACACATACATCTCTCGCGATCCCTAGGGAGATGGTACCCACGCCTCCAGCCACTCTGGCTGATGGCATCCACCCCCACGCTAACCCACCCCACTCCAACCGAAACCCTCCACCAGTACCACCGAAGACCAGCAGAGTTTCCGATTCAGTGGGAGATATGAGGATACCGCCTGTGAACACTAGCGGGCGGACGATCGGAAAGGAAGGTGACCGACCAACGCAGGAAAATAGGAACGGGAACGAGGCACCTAAACGAACGGCGATTGCGTGGAATCAAATTCTGAAGCAGCCGTAGGCTAAGAAGGGCTCCATGATGTTTTCGCCGCCTAGAGAGAAAGAGGGGGAGGTCCACGTCGACCTCGACGAGGAGGAGTTTGATCGGCTCCACAATATCTGGGAATTCATGATTATGATCTACACTCTCAGCAAAAGGCCGTTCTACCGCCACCTGCTCGCGTGGATCAGGCGCATGTGGAAACCAAGAGGCTCGTTTGAACTACTGTCGTGAGAGAACGACATCTTTCTGGTCAGGTTCTCAACGGCGGCCGACAAGGAAGCAGTCCTCACCATGGGCCCGAGGTGGTTCGACCATCAATTGGTGGTGGCGAAGCACTATACCCACGGAGACGAACTGAGGAAGGATATCTTCAGCACGATTCCTACGTGGACGACAATCAAATCCTTTGGGCGGTCGTGGATAAGGAAGGCGGCGGGGACGATTGCCGCGGGAGCTGGTTGTGTTCTACATATAGACGATAGATCTCTCGAAGGTGAGGAGGCAAGAGTGCTCGTGGAACTGAAGGCTGAGAGTCCCAAGCCTAGCAAGGTGTGGCTGAACGTCAAGGGTCACGAGACGATCCCGATTACAATAGAGTATGACCATGTTCCCGTAAGCTGCATCCAATGCCATGCTTTGGGTCATGACTCGTCGGAATGCAACAAGGGAGAGAAGAACAATGAAGACCAGAAGGGAAAGAAAATCTGGAAATCCAAGGAGGTTGGCGTGGAGGCAATTGAAACTGAAGGGCAGAACAAGCAATAAGAAACGATCCTTGCAGGGGAATCAGTAGTCGGAACCAGTCAACAGAAGCATACATTTCCTATAGAAGATCCGCCAATTGTAGAAGTATCCACAGACACAAAGGGACATGAGGCAGAAGAAAACCAGAATGATTTCCCAACCCAAGGGGAAAGAGAAGAGGGGGAGTTCGTGTCTAGTGCCCGAAGGAAAGCAGTGAAGAAGACAGGAATCTTGAGAACACAAGGGGTAAGTGCCGTTCTTGATACTACAAACAGTTTTGAGGCTTTATCCGAGTCAGACCCCGAGGAGGTGAACGGCACCAAACAACAAGAGCAATCTGGGAAAGGCAAGAAAGCTGGGAAGGGGCCTTCTAGGCGAACAAGGTCAAACAAAACCCTTTGATATGTCCATGCTTTTATGGAATATCCAAGGAGGCTGTGACAGGAACAAGAAGAAGGAAATCAGAGAATGGATTGCTGCAAGCGGTCATTCAATGGTTGCTGTAGTGGAAACAAAAATAAAAGCTCATAATAAAAATCGTATTAAATATCTCTTTCCTCAAGGTTGGGAGCACATGTCTAATGTTGATTGTTCTGCGGTGGCTCGAGTGTGTGTATCCTGGAAGCCCAATGCTTGGCAGGTTTCTGTGGTACAGATGTCGGACCAACAAGTGACAGTGGACTGCGTCAATAACAGAGGTCTTCACATATGGTTGACAGCTGTGTATGGCCATAATGACGGGAAGGCAAGATGTGACATGTGGGATGATATGATTTCTATCTCAAGGAAGGCTCAGTTACCATGGATGGTTGTTGGGGACTTCAATACTGTACGGTTACAGGTGGAAAAAAGAGGCAGAAGACTAGCTATTAATGCTGATATGGATGCATTCAACCGAGCTATTGATAAAGCATGCTTGTTTGAACTACCTATTGTAGGGGGGACATCTTTACCTGGAACAATGAAAGAGGACCTCATGACAGGATAGCTAGCAAGCTTGACAGGGCACTGGTAAATGATGAATGGCTGAAAATTCTTCCAAATGTGCAGGTTAAGGCAGAAGGGGCTGACATTAGTGATCATGCACCCATATCAATCCAAATAACAGAGAAAAAGTAGAAAAGAAGACCGTTTAGATTTCTAAACGATTGGGCAGACTGGAGAGGATTTGATGATATTGTCAAACAAAGTCGGTGTATTCAGATGACGGGCAATCCCATGTACGTGTTTGCTATGAAATTAAAGAATACCAAAGAGGCGTTGAAGAAATGGGCAAAAGAAGAAGTGAATATCCCAAATATGCTGAAAGACATGAAGAAGGATTGCAAAGAGATTAGGGAAAAATTACTGGCTGATCCCTTGAACCCAAATCTTATTGAAAAAGAAAGGGAAGTGAAGAGGATGCTTGAAGACCTGAAAAAGGCTGAGGAAAAATTCTATTGGCAAAGAAGTAAAGAGAAATGGTTGCAAGATGGAGATAGGAATACAAAGCTCTACCATGTAGCAGTTAGAAGATGAGAGGCAGGCAATATCATTTCTGAACTTATAAATGCAGAAGGACAGGTGATCAACAAATAGGAGGATTTAGAGGAACAAGCCATCCAATTCTATTCCTCTCTCTACAATAAAACCTTTTCAAAAGATATTGATGATAATGAAGAGGTGGACTGGAAGTTCAAGATTAATAGCACTCACAACAACATCCTTACAAGAAAGACAAATGAACAAGAAGTTAAGGAGGCCCTGTGGGGCATTGGCAGCAACAAGTCCCCCGGTTCAGATGGTTTTAATGCTTTCTTCTTTAAAAGAATGTGGGATATCATCAAAGACGACCTACTTGCCTATGTTGACTGGTTTCTGGAAGGAGGGAATATGGTAAGACAAGTTAATCATTCATTTCTTGTTTTGATTCCAAAAAAGAAAGCTACTTCTTCTCTTGCGGACTTCCGACCCATTGCTTGTTGTTCGGTCCAATACAAAATCATTGCTAAAATTCTGGCACCCGGCTGAAAATGGTCCTTCCCTACCTTATTTCTGTCAATCAAGGAGCCTTTATCACTGGTAGAAGTATTAGTGATTGTGCCTTATTAGCGGGAGAATTCCTTCTTGACTTCAATGTCATGAGAGGAAGTAGGAAAGCTTGTCTGAAACTGGATATCTCTAAAGCCTATGATAGTGTGAGATGGGAAAAATTATGGTGGATCATGGACCAAATGGGGTTTAATGAAAAATGGATTGGATGGATGAAACAATGTGTTGGGACTACTAGCTATTCTGTCTTGGTCAATGGTGCCTCCGCATGTTTCTTTCGGGGTGGCAACGGTCTACGTCAAGGCGATTCTCTTTCACCGCTTCTGTTTGTGATGGTCATGGAATATTTCTCGAGGAAAATGCAACAAGCTAAAGAACGAAAGGAAATAAAGCCATACACAGTCCACGACAAAAAGGTTATGACACACTTGATCTTTGTAGATGATGTCCTGGTTTTTGTAGAAGCAAAACAACAATGCATAGGCAATCTTAAAAATCTTCTGGAAAAGTTTGGGCAGCAAACTGGATTGTATGTGAATGCTAGTAAAACACATAGCTTTCTTTCTAAAAATTGCCACCAAATGGAGGAAAGACTTGTTCATGAGATGGGCGTGGAGAGAGGCGAATTTCCCACAAAATATTTGGGTTTTCCACTAGCCGGTGGCAATCTACAAGTAAAGGATTTTGCTGAATGCATAGACAAAGTGGAGGAAATGATCAACAGATGGCCTACACAAAAAACATCTATGGCGGGACGTAGGACTCTAATCAAAGCTGCTATTGAGGGCCTTCTTATCTTCTGGGTTCAACAAGGAGAAATTCATGTATCATTTCTTGACAGAATGGAGATGAAAATGGCTAATTTCTTATGGGGGAGCGGACATCATCCTATGAAATACTCTAGATTGGCCTTTCCCAATGATGAAGGCGAGCTTGATTTGAAAACCCCGAGAGATATAGCTAGATGGGGTTCCATGAGATGGATTGTTTCTTACCAGGAAGGCTCGTCCACATGGGGGAAATGGATGAGAGACAAATATCCAAGGGGACTAGACTTCTCTCCAAAAACAGGAGAAGGTTATTCAAGATCCATCAACGTCATGCGAGATATGTGGCCGCAAATCAAGCATTTGTTTGTGGTTAATGTCAATGGGGAATGGAGGCTCAAAGACAAGAAGATAAATATATGGGAGGTGTCCTGTATAAGAGGCACAAAGGATCCAGTGTGTGACCAATTGTGGACTGAAAGACATGTACCAAAATGGAGTATATGTGTCTATAAGTTTCTGCATAACATACTCGCTACCTTGGACAGAATTAAAGGTTGGAACTATGACATATCTACTGTATGTTTTCTATGTGGGGAAGAGGAGGAAAACCACAACCATCTAGTGGGAGAATGTAAATTTACAAAGGAGATCTGGGAGATTATATGCAGCACTTTCAGCCTACATTTTCAGCTGTGTGCGGATCCGTGGAGGATGTTAAAAAGATGTGGAACGAGCTCAAAGAAAAATCTGCTGGTGGCGGGCCTTTACTACCATGTTTGGGAGGAAAGGAATGCGAGGAAACACCATGGAAAGTCTACTAGTGCAAATGTTATTGCTGTAAAAATTAGTAAATGCATTAGATGTAGACTAAATGTTGAATAGATGTGTGAGTTGTATTGCTGATTTGGGTGTATGGCGTTGGGCCTACATGTACTCTTGACCCCCTAATATTTTTTAGGGGGATCATCGGAATATATTTACCAGATTCTGATACATACATACATACATACATACATACATACATACATACATACATACATACATACATACATACATACATACATACATACATACATACATACATACATACATACATACATACATACATACATACATACATACATACATACATATGCCGACAAGGAGTGGCTCAAGTGGTCAAGCACGATGTCTCCTAATGAAGAGACCCAGGTATGAATCCCAGTTGCTGCCTTGATTTACCACCCTCTTGGGAGTTCGGCGTCTGCCACAGGCATGGGAGAGGGGATGAGGATAAATATTTCTCTCTTAATCCCATACATACATACATACATACATACATACATACATACATACATACATACATACATACATACATACACATGCAATACATAACACCGTGCGTCTCCTCCTAGGGTTCGGCTGGGGCTATCTCCCAGGCGATCGTCTGCTCTAGGCATGGCACCCACTTTGGCGACTAATCCGGCTGTCGACGTCCACCTCCACTCCACCCGCACACCCCCAACCACCTCCCATACCACACACCCGCAGGAAGCCCAAGCAACCGAGAGAGAGGGAATCAATGGGGTTCCAAACCCTATTGGGCCGAGGAATGACGAAAGAAAGACTACAAAGCCTCTAGTCGGGGATGCTGGGGTGATGACAATGTCTTTCCAAAAGGACTGGAACTAAGTCCTGAAGGAGCCACCACCCTACAAGACAAGCAAAGAAGAATTCCCAGTGCCAAGATGCACCGATGGCCAGATTCATGTCGACTTGGCAGCGGAGGAATTCGAAAAGATGAAGAATGTGTGGGAGTACTTGATAATGACCTACTTTTTGGGGAAGCGACCGTTCTACCCATACTTCCTCGCCTGGATCAAGAGGAACTGGAGACCAAAGGATCATTTGATTTGATCTCACGAGATAATGAGGTCTTCTTGGTTTGGTTATCCAATGCGACGGACAAGCAAACAATCTTAGATTTGGAGCCGTGGTGGTTCGACAGCCAACTAGTTGTTGCCAAGGACTATCGGTTCGGTGATGAGCTCAAACACGATGCCTTCACGACAATCCCTGTGTGGATTATGCTTGGATCCATTGGTCAGTCGTGGACTCGACGGGCGGCGGGAACCATTGCTGCTGATGCTAGCAAGGTTCTATTCATCGATGAACGATCACTGGAGTCTGACGAGGCACACGTCTTGGTGGAGATAAGGGCCGAGGAAGAACTGACTGAGCAGGTCTGGCTGAATGTTCGAGGATGGGAGGCCATGTCGGTGAGGATCTTGTACGACCACAAGCCACCCAAGTGTAACTTGTATAGGGCCTTTGGCCACCCTGAAGGGGCTTGCAATGGTGGACAGGAGAAAGACACAAAGCAAGGGAGGGTTGACGCAAAGACCTCGCAGAAGACCGTTTGGGTTGAGAAGACCAAGAGGGATGGTCCAAATGCAAAACAAGATGAAGGGTCAGCGGCTGTAGCTGAGAAGATGACCATGGCTACCGTGGTCAATGGTGAAGAGAAGGACATGTCGAATGAACAACTTGTTGTGCCTATGGACAATGTAGAGGACAAAGCCGAAGAAGACAACAACAACATAGCTACTGCGAACCAGAAGGAGGATGTGGAATTCACGCCCACATCCAGAAGAAAGGCTAAGAGTGGAATTCCTAAAACGTAAGGGGTGGGGTCTATCCTTGACTGCACCAACAGATTTGAAGCTCTAAGTGAGTCAGATGTTGAAGAGCCTGAATAGGTTGAACCAAAGAAGAAGAAAGAAGGCAATAAGAAGAAGGAGCAGCCCAGGTGTACTCGGGCAAATAAGAACCCTTAATATGCCTATTGTTATGTGGAACATCAAAGGGGGTGTGATAGAAATAAGAGAAAAGAAATTTGTGAATGGATTGGTGCAAGTGGGTCCTTTATTTCAGCATTAGTTGAAACTAAGATTAAGGAGAATAATAAACTGAGTATTGGATACCTATTTCCACAGGGATGGGAACACGTGTCTAACCTACAACATTCTGCCTTGGCTAGGGTGTGCATGGCGTGGAAGCCTAATGCATGGTAGATGACTGTGAAGATGATGTCTGATCAACATATCACTTTGGAGTGTAGGAATGTAGAAGGATTGCATATGTGTTTGACATCAATGTATGCTCATAATGATGCAATGAGAAGGAGTGAACTCTGGCGAGACTTAGCATTGATTTCTACATAGGTGAAAACTCCGTGGATGGTGATTGGTGACTTCAACAATGTCAGATTACAGGGCGAAAAGATGGGGGGCAGACCTGCTGTACGTGCTGTAATTGATGCATTTAATAGGGCCATTGACAAAGCGGAGCTAACCAAACTCCCCATGACAGATGGTTATCTCTTCACGTGGAATAATGAGCAAGATCCTGAGGATAGAATAACAAGCAAACTGGATAGAGAATTGGTTAATGAGGAATGGTTAAAACTATTTCCCAGTGTATAGGTGAAGGAAGGTGGCTCCGAGCTTTGTGATCATGCCCCACTTCTTGTACAGATCATAGAGAAAAAACAAACAAGAAGACCGTTCAGATTCCTTAACTACTGGGCAGAATGGAAGGGCTTTGACGATATACTTAAGGAAGTATGAGGAACACACATACACGGGAATCCCATGTTTATCTTTGATAGGAAATTGTCACTATTGAAGGCAACTATGAAGAAATGGGCAAAGGAGAAGGTCAACATTCCTAACTTGATCACAACAACAAAGAAGGAGTGTAGTCAAGTGAGGAAGCTCATGCTAGCTAATCCACTCAATGAGGAACCAATAAGGATGGACATGGAACTGAGGTTGATGCTTGAGGATCTCAAAAAGGTAGAATAAAAATTCTACTGGAAAAGAAGCAGAGAAAAATGGATGGAGGATGGTGACATGAATACAAAGCTCTACTACTTGGCGGTGAGAAAAAGGGAGGCTACCAACATTATTTGCAAGCTGATTGATAAAGACGAGCATGTGACTAATAAACAAGAAGACATTGAAGATCAAGCTGTGCAGTTCTATAGTGAGCTTTACAACAAAAATTTTGATGATAGGGAGGAAGAGGAAGACATATACTAGAGGTTCAAACTCTCAAGCACCCACAATAACATTCTCACAAGGGATGTTACTGAATAGGAAGTCAAAGAAGCTTTATGGAGTATTGGCTGCAATAAATCCCCTGAGTCAGATGGATTCAATGCTTTCTTTTATAGGACTGCTAGGGACACAATCAAAGATGATCTCATGAGATATGTGAGATGGTTCCTAGAGGGAGGTAATATGGTGAGACAAGTCAATCATGCCTTTCTGGTGCTTATCCCAAAGAAGAAGATTACTGCCTCTCTTACTGATTTTAGACCTATTACTTGTTGCTGTATCCAATATAAGATCATAGCAAAAATTCTAGCCACTAGGCTAAAGTTGGTCCTACCTTTCCTTATTTTTGAAAACCAAGGAGCCTTTATTACTGGCAGGAGTATTAGCGATTGTGCCCTTCTAGATGATGAGTTCCTAGATGATTTTAATGTGATGAGAGGGAGTAGGAAAGCATGCCTAAAGCTTGACGTATCCAAGGCTTATGACAATGTTAGGTGGGGAAAACTATGGTGGATCATGCAACAGATGGGCTTCTCCAGAACGTGGATAGATTGGATGCAACAATGTGTTGGCACAACGAGTTTTTCAATTCTAGTAAATGGCACATCGGATGGTATGTTCAGAGGTAGTAATGGGCTACGACAAGGAGATCCTCTCTCGCCACTTCTCTTCACCATTGTCATGTAGTACCTTACTAGGAAGTTGAAGCAAGCTGAAGATAAGAAACTGGTCAAAGCATATATGGTACATGGGATGAAGGTGATGAACCATCTTATTTTCACTGATGATGTTCTTCTATTCTTAGAAGCCAAAGTTGACATGTTAATGGAGCTGAAAAAGTTTCTAGGAGACTTCGGAAAGCAGACGGGGCTACATACTAATATGAATATAACTCAACTCTATCTCTCAAAGAATTGTCACAAAAGGGAAACCAGATTACAAGAAGCCATGGGAGTGGAGTTGGGCAAGTTACCAACTAAATATCTGGGTTTCCCACTTGTAGGTGGCAACTTACAAGTCAAAGACTTTGCAGAATGCATCGATAGACTGGATGAGATGATAGCGAGGTGGCCTACACAAAAAACATCTATGGCTGGATGAGAAACCCTTACTAGAGCAGCTACTGAGGGCATTCTTATCTTCTGGTGCAACAAGGCGAGATATCGGGTGTTGTGTTGGACGTGATGGAAATGAAAATCTCAAACTTCATCTGGGTGAGTGAATTTCATCCTATGTGCTATGCTAGGCTAGCCTGACCCAAGGATGAAGGTGGTTTACAGCTGAAAACTCCAAGAGATATTGCTAGATGGGGAACGCTCAAAAGAATTATATTGTACCAATCAAGAGGCTCTATATAAGGAAGATGGATGAGAGATAGATACCTGCAAGGACTGGATTTCCAACTAAGAACATGCGAAGGTATTTCACACACTATCCACATGATGAGAAGTCTATGGCCACATGTCAAGCACTTTATTACCCCGAGTCACACCGGCGATTGGCAAATGATAAATCCAAAGGCAGATTTGTGGGAAATCACAAGAACAAGAGCTGAAAAAGATGGGATGATGGAACTAATATGGACTACCAAACACGTTCCTAAATGGTCTGTGTGCATCTTCAAGATTCTACATGGAGCCTTAGTGATGTTGGACAAGGTGCATGAATGGAACAACAATACTTCTGTCATTTGTTTCCTATGCAAGGAGAAGGAGGAGACTCACAATCACCTATTTGGGAACTACAAATTTACTAATGATGTGTGGGAAAGAATCTGCATAGAGTTCCAACTGCGGCTAGTGCTGATTGAAGACATAAAGAAGATGGTAAAGTGATGTGGCAACAGTGAGAAGAAGATACTCCTTTTTGCAGCCTTGTGATTCCATATTTGGAATGAAAGGAATGCAGGAAAACATGGAGGCTTAGCTAGGAGTGTGAGTACCATTGTTGTGAAAATTTGTAAAAGTGTAAAAAGGAGACTACGTATTAGCTAGTTGTGTGAGTTGTTCACGTGTGTGTTGTATAGCGTGGGGCTATATGTAACTCTTGACCTCCTATAATTGCAGGGGGTAGTCAGAATATATTTACCTGATTCCGATACATACATACATACATACATACATACATACATACATACATACATACTGTCATGGAGTATTTTACAAGGAAGATGCATAGATCTGAAGAAAAGAAGGATATAAAGGCTTACACTGTCCATGACACAAAGGTAATGATGCATTTGATTTTTGCTAATGATGTTCTGGTGTTCATTGAAGCCAAACATCACTACCTGGAGAATCTAAAAGGCTTTCTGGAAGATTTTGGGAAGAAAACGGGGTTGTGTGTTAATGCAAATAAAACACATATCTTCTTGTCAAAGAATTGCCATCAGGTGGATGAAAAACTCACACAGGCAATGGGAGTTGAAAGAGGCAATTTTCCAACCAAATACTTGGGGTTTCCACTTGCATGTGGCAACCTTCACGTCAAAGATTTCACTGACTGTATTGATAAAGTGGAGGAGATGATAAATAGATGGCCTACGCAAAAGACTTCCATGGTTGGGCGTAGAACCTTGATTAAAGCTGCTATTGAGGGTCTTCTCATTTTTTGGGTACAACAAGGTGAAATTCCTAGTTCTGTTCTGGATAGAATTGAAATGAAGATTGCTAACTTTCTTTGGGGAAGCGAGCATCATCCTATGAAGTACTCTAATCTGGCATTTCCTAAAGATGAAGGAGGACTGAATTTGAAGACTCCTAGAGATATTTCTAGATGGGGTTCCATGAGAAGACTGATTGCATACCAAGAAGGCACATCTACATGGGGTAAATGGATGCGAGATAGATATTCTAGAGGGTTGGATTTTATTCCAAAAACAAGAGAAGGGTACTCTAGATCCATCAATGTCATGAGGGAAATGTGGTCGCAAATTAAACACCTGTTTGTTGCTAATAATTCTGGTGGATGGTAGCTCATAGATGAGAAGACAAGCTTGTGGGAGATGTCCCATACCAGAGGCATGAAGGACCCAGTGGGAGAACAAATATGGATGGATAGATATGTGCCCAAATGGAGCATTGTGTATATAAATTTCTGCACCATATTCTATCTACTCTTGATAGAATAAAGAGCTAGAATTATGATATATCTACTGTATTTCTGCTATGTGGGGATAAGGAGGAAACTCATAATCATCTTATGGGGGAATGTAAGTTCACAAAGGACCTTTGGGAGCATTTATGCAAAGATTTCAGTCTTCAAATTCAACTCAATGCTGATCTGAGAAGGATGCTTTCCAGATGCAGAAAAGATGTGAAGAAAAATCTCTTGTTTGCTGCCCTATACTACCATATATGGGAGGAGAGAAATGCTAGAAGACACCAAGGAAAATCCACGAATGTCACAAGCATTGCTATAAAAATTTGTAAGTGCATTAGACGTAGACTACATATAGTTTGATCACGTGAGTTGTAATGTTGATCTGGGTGTATGGCGTTGGGCCTACATGTAATCTTGACCCCCTAATAATTTTTTAGGGGGGACGTCAGAATATATTTACCTGATTCTTATACATACATACAGTTCCTCTCCTAGTGCAAATCATAGAGAAAAAGCAAAAGAGAAGACCTTTTAGATTTCTTAATTACTGGGCAGAGTGGAAGGGCTTTGATGATATTCTGAAGGAGGTATGGGGTACACACATCCATGTGAATCCTATGTTTGTCTTTGCAAAGATGTTGTCACTGCTGAAAACAACGCTGAAAAAATGGGCAAAGGAGAAGGTGAATATTCCCAATTTGATTGTAACAACCAAAAGAGAGTGCAGTGAGATTAGAAAACTACTGATGGTGGACCCGCTCAATGGGGACTTAAAAGAGAAGGACCGTGAGTTAAGAATGATGATTGCTGATTTGAAAAAGGCCGAGGAGAAATTCTATTGGAAAAGAAGCAGGGAGAAATGGCTAAAAGATGGGGATAGAAATACCAAACTCTACCACAGGGCAGGTAGAAGAAGGGAGGCTTCTAATATCATATGTGAGCTAATTGACAAAGATGGACATGTGGTTAACAAACAAGAAGACATTGAGGACCAAGCCATGCAGTTCTATAATGATCTTTACAATAAAAATCTTGAAGATACAATTGAGGAGGAGGACATAGACTGGAAGTTCAAACTTTCTAGCACCCATAATAACATTCTCACTAGGGAGGTCACTGAGTAAGAAGTCAAAGATGCACTATGGAGCATATGCTATAACAAATCCCCCGGGTCAGATGGCTTCAATGCTTTCTTCTATAGGACGGCTTGGGACACTATTAAAGAAGATCTTATGAGGTACGTGAGATGGTTTCTTGATGGTGGCAACATGGTTAGACAAGTCAACCATGTTTTCTTGGTCCTCATTCTTAAGAAGAAGATTCTGGCCTCTCTTGCTAATTTCAGACCTATTGCATGCTGCTCTATTCAATACAAAATTATAGCAAAAATTTTAGCCACTAGAGTGAAGATGGTCCTCCCTTTCCTTATTTCTAAAAACCAAGGAGCCTTTATTACTGGTAGGAACATTGGTGAATGTGCTCTTCTCGCTGATGAATTCTTAGCTGATTTCAATGTGATGAGAGGAAGCAGAAAAGCATGCCTAAAGCTTGATATTTCAAAGGCGTATGATAGTGTCAGATGGGACAGATTGTGGTGGATCATGCAAAAGATGGGGTTTTCTGATACGTGGATTCATTGGATGCAGCAATGTGTTGGCACAACAAGTTTCTTGGTACTTGTGAATGGCACTTCTGCAGGTTTATTCAAAGGCAACAATGGCACTTTTGTAGGTTTATTCAAAGGCAGCAATGGACTTCGGCAGGGTGATCCCCTTTCTCCACTCTTCTTCACCATTGTCATGGAATACTTTACAAGGAAGCTGAAAGAAGCGGAAGATTCAAAACTGATCAAAGCATACACTGTCCATGGTATGAAGGTTATGAGCCACCTTATCTTTGTAGATGATGTTTTATTATTTCTTGAGGCCAAAGTTGAAATGTTAAAGGAGTAGAAAATTTTTCTAGAAAAGTTTGGTGAGAGGACGGGGCTGCGGATTAATGCGAATAAGACCCAACTCTATCTCTCAAAAAACTGTCACCACTTGGAAACTAGACTACAAGAAGCCATTGGTGTGGAGTTGGGCAAGTTCCCGACTAAATACTTGGGCTTCCCACTTGCCGGGGGTAATCTACAAGTCAAAAACTTTGCTGAATGTATTGATAGATTGGATGAGATGATAGCGAGATGCCCTACAGAAAAGACATCCATGGCGGGCCGAGCTACTCTTATTAGTTCAGCTATAGAAGGACTCCTTATCTTTTGGGTGCAACAAGGTGAAATTCCGGGTCCCATGCTTGACAGGATGGAGATGAAAATCTCAAAATTTATTTGGGCGGGTGAGTACCATCCCATGCGCTATGCTAGATTGGCCTTGCCTAAAGATGAAGGGGGTTTGCAGTTGAAAACTCCAAGGGATATTGCCAGATGGGGGACACTTAAGAGAATTATCTAGTACCAGATAGGTGGCTCTATATGGGGGAGATGGATGAGAGATAGATACCCACAAGGATTGGATTTTTAGCCCCATACCAGAGAAGGCATCTCACACACTATTCATACGATGAGGAGTCTATGGCCGCAAGTTAAGCACCATTTTTGCCCTAGATATGCTGGAGAATGGCACATGCTAAACCCAAAGGCTGATCTATGAGAGATCACTAGGACAAGAGCGGAGAAGGACGGGACAATGGATCAGATCTGGGAAGGTATGAAAGTTCCTAAATGGACCACATGTGTATTCAAAATTCTACATGGAGCCTTGACAACTCTAGAAAAAATACACGAGTGGAACAGAAATAGTTCGGTCACATGTTACTTGCGCAAAGATAAGGAAGAATCCCACAACCATTTGTTTGGTAGCTGCATTTTCATGAAGACCTTATGGGAGAAAATTTGCAAGGAGTTCTTACTAAGAATAGAGCTGAACGAAGACTTAAAAAGATGGTAAAACACTGTGCCAACGAGGAGAAAAAGCTTCTTTTGTTTGCTGTCCTATGCTTCCATATTTGGAATGAAAAGAATGCTCATAAGCATGGTGGTGTAGATAGTAGTGTGAGTACTATTGCTGCAAAAATTTGTAAAAATGTAAGAAAGAGATTGCATCTTAGCTAGCTGTGTGAGTTGATCATGTTTCATGTTGTATAGCGAGCATAGGGATATATGTAACTCTTGACCTTCCTACATTTGTAGGGGGGAAGTCAGAATATATTTACCTGGTTTCGATACATACATACATACATACATACATACACACATATGTACGTACGTACTAACGTACATACATACATACATATATTCATACACACATACATACACACATACCTACGTACATATACATACATACATACATACATACATACATACATACATACATACATACATACATTCCTACATACATACATACATACATACATACATACACCGACAAGGAGTGGCTCAAGTGGTCAAGCACGGTGTCTCCTCATGAAGGGACTCGGGTTTGAATCCCAGTTGTCGCCTTGATTTACCACCCTCCTGGGCATTCGGCCTCTGCCACAGGCATGGGGGGGAATCTTTCTCTCTTAATCCTATATGTACATACATACATACATACATACATACGTACATACATATGTACATATACATACATACATACATACATACATACATACATATGTACATATGTACATATACATACATACATACATACATACATACATACATACATGGGCCCAATTCAGATAGAAAAGCAAGATTTAACCAGAGACCAAGATGGCGGAGCGGAACCCTAGGTAGCCTTGATCTGCCTTGGCGGCGGCCGCCATCAGCACCCCTCCGGTTGGACACCCCGTCCACCGGAGTCCACCCAGATCATCAGATCCTTTTCTTTTTCATCCTAGCCGGTGTCTGGGTAGAGATGCTGCCCTCACCGCTCCTAAGGAGGGTTACGCGTCAGAGCGTTAAATATAGGCGGGCGCAGAGCGCGGTGGTTGAACGGAGTAACAACTTCGCATCCTCTTCTACACCAACGGATGCTGTGATTCCTGATATCAGAAATATCCTCAGATCTCCCACGCGGCAGACATCGATCGAGGAGATGCAACCCATGGATAACACGATGGTGCATGATCATTTGACGAACCCTTCCTTTTCTCAGTCGGTGAATGAAGATCACACGTTGACAGTGCAACAGCCGGCTACGAGGATGGAGCAGACTCGAGGAGACATGAGTCCGACGGAGGGGAACGCAGAGAGTGGGACCGATCATCCTATGAACCCACCTAGCGGTCTAGGATTTCCCGCTGATGTTCCTATAAACACACAGACCGGTCATGGGACTCCACCGGCGTCACGCGGGGATGAACAGGTGGCCGACGAAAGTAGGATGAACCCACCGCGGATCACCGTTGCCGGAGAGCAGGATAGCATGAAGAAGAAAGGATCGGTTTATGGTATACCTAAGGATACTTGCTACAATTGCATGTCCAAAGGACATTGGCAATCGCAATGCACACGCCGACGGGTATGTTACAGATGTAAACAACCTGGACATGAATCAAGACGTTGCCGAGCAATCATCAACAACAAACCGCCAGACTTATTATCATATCAGGCATTTCCTCCTTTACCTGTCGGTATACCAGCTAGAGGCGGTAATCAACATATGGCTAGAAGGATCGAGGTTGATCTAGGTCCAGATGATGAGATGCAGAAGAGGAGAGAGTCATCTCTGTCTAAGGAAATGGATATTTCGTGGCACCCGAAGGTTCAGTGGGATGACTTGGTGAATCCAGTCAAGAGGAGATGGCCGCAAGCCCTTGATTTCTATAGATTTGCACATACAAAAGCAATTGTTTTCTTTAACTCGATAGAAGAAGCGAGATCGGCTGTTTCTGAAGGTCTTTTGGACCCATGGGGAGTGCCCTTAGCCTTAAAAATGATGGAAGGTGGACAAGATTGTCAAATTTGTGAACACTTCTGGTTCTGGGTTTCTGGGATACCTATTATATGCAGGGATAGAGACTCGATTGAAAAGATGATGGCAGCTTTTGGGGAGATGAGGAGTGTTTCTACTTGGAAGAAGCAGGAGAATGATGTCTCTGGAGTGTTGGTTGAGATGGAAGCGTTTGTGGAGGATGTCCCACAGTTCATCAACCTGAACTATGGTCATAGAAGATCATTGATCAAGATACAGATGGTGGCGCGAGGGAAAATTTCATCCCCGGAAGTGGTTCTGACTGAAGAAGGAAAGGAGATCGGCATACCGATGGACATAGTATCGGAACACATCCTACATGATCACCGGTAGGATCCTAGCAGGGACACACACATTGTGGAAGATCGGACAACACAGAGAAACGAGGAACCCGAAGTGGAGAACCGGACACATGAGCATAGATCGTCCGTTTTTGAAAATAGTAGATTGGTTATGAACCAGGAAGGATATAGAATGACACTCAGACACCGTAGCTTGGAGGACTACCTTTGTTTTGAACAAAGGGATGTACCGAACCGTAGAAGAGGAAGATCCGGAGCTGAACATACACAGAGATATAGATCGGGGCATGACTATATGGACAAATCTAAACCACGTCGACCTACGAGAAGGAGGTCTGTAGATGATGCGCATTGGATCTCAGATGATGGTTACAGTGATGGGGAACGTCATACATTCTGAAGGGTTTCTTTCGGACGCTTGGGGCACACTTTATAATTTTATGGAATTGAAGGCCTTATTTTGGAACATTAGAGGGGCTGCGAATAATCCTACACGTAGAGTCCTTGGTAACATATGCATGAGGCATAAACCGGAGATTATTTGTTTGATGGAACCTTTTATCCAAGCTGAAAGGGCGGAGGAGCTTCTTGATATAGTCCGTTTGGACTGGTTTACTGATAACGCTTCGGAAAGAGGCAAGATATGGATGTTTGTTGATCGTAGATTTGATCCTCAGGTGGTTTTCTCTCATCGCCAACATATAACTATCCACATTACTGATCCGAATGGCACACATGCTTTTTACACAGGTGTGTATGCCAGCTGCGACACTTACAGAAGGAGGGAGTTGTGGGAGTCCCTCAGGATTTTATCAGCTGACATTGGTGACATCAGATGGCAGATTGGAGGTGATTTCAATGTGGTGCGGAAGATAGAAGAGAAGAGAGGTGATACACCTCCTGGTGAGGTGGATATGTCGGACTTCAACAACTTCATTGCAGACGCAAACTTGAATGAGGCAACTTTTGATGGCAGTAAATTCACTTGGGTTAATAAACAATATCTCACTCCGATGACATGGGAGCATTTGGATAGAATTCTGCTCAATGCAGCTTGGTGTGAGGTTCATCCTGCATCAAGTTCATCTCACCTCACGCGTTTTAGGGTTTCCGATCACTGCCCGATTCTATCGTGGGCTAGATCGATGGTGACACAAAAACAACCCTCTCCTTTTGCTTTCCAATCCGCATGGCTGCTAGACCAGAGGTGTCAACCTATTATTGAAGAAGCTTGGGCCTCAGAGGTGGCGGGACATCCTTCCTATGTGTTCTATGAGAAGCTTAAAATGACAAGAAGAGCCTTGAAGAGGTGGAACAAGGAGGTTTTCGGGGACATTCATCAAAAGAAACAGGACATGGAGGATGTGGTTCATATTACTCATATGGCGTTTGATGAGAATCCTAATAGCATTAACGAACATAATCTTCTGCAGGCAGAAAAGGAGCTCCAAATGATCCTAGATCAGGAGGAGATGTTTTGGAAGGATAAGGCGAGAGTTTCGTGGTTGGAAGATGGCGAGAGGAACACTAGATTCTACCATTCCACGGTCAAGTATAGAAGAAAGAAAAGAAAAGAAAAGTTCTGCATATTATCAAACCAGACGGGCATACCATTGATGATCCTTTAGAGATTGCCAAAGAAGCTGCTTATCAGATGAAATATTTACAAGATGAAGATGTGGATATAGACTTATCCAAGTTGGATCAGTTCACGCAGTTGATTCCTGAGCTGATATCTTTAGAAGACAATTTTCTTATTTCTGCAATTCCTTCGGTGGAGGAGGTTTGGGAGTGTATGAAAGGAATGGACCCTTATACTGCCCCTGGACCGGATGGTTTTACCCTCCCTTTCTACACTCACATGTGGGAGTGTATACAGGCTGATTTCATCTCCCTGGTCAGAGAATTCTTCAGAGGACAACAGTGTCATAGAAGTCTTTTTTGCTGCCGCACGGTTTTAATACCGAAGAATGACTCGCCCGTGGATTTACAGAAAGACTTTCGCCCGATTTCCATTGAGAACTTGGCGCTGCGAATCATAGCCAGGATTGTTAATAACAGGATGGCTGAGTTCCTCCCTAAGATTATTTCGCCTTTTCAGGGGGCGTTTGTAAAGAACAGGGACATCTCTCATCATATATGTCTTCTTCAAGAACTCGCTCATGATCTTAAACAGGTTCCTCAACAGCAGAATATGATTATCAAATTAGATATGTCGAAAGCATATGACAGGATTTCTTGGGTCGTGTTGGAGAAGATCATGGAGAAATTTGGCTTTATCAAAGACACCATAGACCTTTGTTCCAGGTTCTTCAAAGAAGCATGGACGACGGTATCAGTTGGTGATTTCACTGATGGTTTTTTCTCTTTGAAGAAAGGTCTCAAGCAAGGAAACACATTATTCCCATCGTTGTTCATTATTTTTGAAGATATGTTAGCCAGAAGACTTATCCATTTACAGGAAGAAGTTGTCATTGATACTTACTTCACGAGGGGTCCCGGAACCGCACCCCCAATTCTCATGTATGCAGACAACCTGGTGATGCTTTTAGCCACGTCGAATGGATCAGTTGAGATCCTTAGACAGGTGATATATGATTATGAAAGGGCGACCGGTCAGAAGATTAATAGAACTAAGTCCGTCTGTGTTTTAGGTAGCTCGGATGATTCGGTGAGGGTTCACATCAAAGATGAGATTGGGATTGATCATATTGCTGACTCGTTGTCATACCTTGGGGTTCCTATTTCTATGGGGAGGACCTTGAAGAGAGATTTTGAATACCTGACTGTTAGAATCCAACACAGGGTGGCATCTTGGAAGGCGAGGATTCTATCATTTGCTGGTAGAAGACTGTTGATCAAGCACGTTCTGGCAAGTACTGCCATTCATACTGCATCGGCAGCAGGTATCCCTATTTCTACTTGCAACAAGTTAGAGATGATGATGTCTCGTTTCTTATGGGCTGACAGAGACAACCATGACAGAAGAGCGTGGGTGGCTTGGAACAGGCTGTCCATACCCACGAATGTTGGAGGATTGGGTTTTCATTCTCTTCGGATTACTAACCAAGCTTTCATTGCCAAGGCTTGCTGGGAGATGCTTACAGGAGAATCGTTATGGGCTACTTTCTGCAGACAGAATTATGGTTCACGAACCAGAAGTATTTCGGGACTATACCCTCCTCATTTGAAGAAAGGTGTCGGGGCGTCCCCTTGTTGGAAGAAAATTTGGGAGATGTTTCCTCTCATTTATCCGAGATGTAGATGGATTATAGGAGTTGGTGACATTTCTTTCTGGGATTCCTATTGGTGTGAAAGCAGAATGATTGTTCATGCTTTACATAGATCCGACAGAAGTATGAGATTTCTTGTCAAAGATTTCTGGTCCGAGGAACATGGATGGGACTGGCAGGCTCTGAGTATGATTATAGATGAAGACGGCATGGCGATTATCAAATGAACAGGATGTTCCCTCTCCGACGATAAAGACTTTCTCATTTGGACGTTAACAGATAATGGGAAGTTTGATATTAGATCTGCTAAGAAGCTTTTGTTTAATTCTCCTTCGGCAGATACTATAGATCTGGAAAAGGTGTGGAAGCTGGACTGTCCTAGAGCAAGTGCCATCATATGGAAGATGATGCATCGTGCAATTCCAACGGATGAAAATGTTAGACGCTGCAATATTCAGATTGCATCCAGGTGCTCGTGTTGTGATGATCCCTCGTCGGAGAATGTTATCCATCTTATGTTTGAGAGCCAGATAGTGAGGTTCTTCTGGGATAAGTACACAGCTTTGATTCAGGATCCCGCCCCACAGAATTTAGCACATCTCGTGGCTGTATGCAGTAACATATACACCCGATCTGCAAGAACTTGGTTAGCGAGCAGGTTGGCTGCCATCATTGTGGAGAGCATATGGAGGATTTGATGTCGAAGTAGGTTTGAGAATGATAGAAGAAACTTACTCATTGAATGGGAGTATATAACTATGAGAATGAACATTATGATGAAGAAGAAGTGTTTTGTGATCGAAGAAGGGCCTTATTTTTTTCAGGCGTTAGCTGATAACAGGTTGATTGAACCTTCATGGAGAGTTAGGAAGATTATGCTGATGAGATGGACTCCACCGGACATACATAGTCTCAAGATGAACCTCACCATTGGTCGAGCAGTCGACCCGGAAGGATATCGTCGAAGATGGGCGGCGGGGATAGTGAGAAACAGAAGAGGTCAGGTGTTGATGGCCTTCAGAACCTGGTTGGAGGCAGAAGATTATACGCTTGCATACTTACAAGCGTGTGTTGTGGGTCTTAAGATTCTTGAAGATAAATGTTTGAAGATTGCCTATATGGAGATAGATGATCAATGCACCTTTGATATTCTATGGGGGTCTGCTGATGCACCTTGGAAAGCTATGCCGATATTCAGAGAATTGAAAAGAAAGATCATCACGGATGATATTAATGGTTCCAAGGTTCACAAAGTAATAAACTCTATTCCTAAAGAACTAGGAACATGGGGGTCGTACATGGAGGACATATACATCAGTTCTATTCTAGAAAATCTGCCACAAAAGATTAAGGGTATGTTGATTATGGAGAGGCGCAATATTCCTTATGTTCATGTGGATAAGGGGTGATTTTGTTTTTAGTTGGGAGTGGTCTATGTATAGAGATGTGTTATATCTTTGGTTGGGGTGAATAACTGCACTTTATAAGCAGGAGTTGTACATGTTTCTTCGGTGATTTAGCCTACATGATTTTTTTTGTCTTTTTTTTAATCTTATTTTGTTACCTTTTTCAATTAAAAAAAATACATACATACATACATATGTACATATGTACAGTTAATACGCGGAAGCCCTAGGTTTAGGGTTTGAGCTCTGGTGATCTGTAGCGCGACCAGAACGTCCCCATGGGTGAGGGAGGGGATCATCCCCTCCTTGGCCTTCCATGGAACCTCCACCGAAGAAGGCTTGGTCACAAATACTTGGCGGTGCGGACTCTTATAAGAAGCACAATTATGCAGGCCCTGAGATCGTCGATGGGAAACGGTTCGTAACCATTGATGACGATACCTACGTGAAGATGGAGAAGAACTGGGCACACACCACGGTGGTGTATGTGATGGGTAAACGACCGAACTACTACCATCTTTTAGCGTGGATCAAGAGGGTCTGGAAACCCAAAGGAGGTTTTGATCTATACTCAAAACCAAACAAGTTTTTTCTGCTCAGATTCAATAATGAAGAAGATAAGCAAACGACTATCAACATGGGACCTAGATGGTTCGATAGACAACTTGTAGTCATTAAGGACTTCAAGGTTGGTGATGATCTAAAGAAGGACCTTTTCAGTTCTTTCCCTGTGTGGATCAACATGCCGAGCCTCGGTAGAAATTGGTCTGAGAAAGCTATGGGTATTGTGGCCAGTGGGGTGGGTAAACTCCTCCGCATAGACCTTAGATCTCTCTCGCAAGAATCATTGGGGGAAGCCCGGTCACTTGTTGAGATTGAAGCAGATGAAGATCCACCTAAACAAATCTGGGTGAACATCCCGAATAGAGAAGCTATGCCAGTGGATATTAACTATGAACATGTTCCTGACAGATGTTGCGATTGCAAGAGCTTTGGCCATGGCGACAAAGACTGCCCAATGAAACCAAGAGTAGAGGAACCAGAAAATGAAAGGCCCAAGACTCGTGAGTGGCAGGTAGTTGCTAATAGAAGAAATAGAAATAACAATATGGAGAAGGAGTCGTCAGAACCTGAGAGGGTGCCGGAGAAAGCAGCAGAAGAAGCACCTGCAAAAGAAAAAGAACCTGAGAGGGTGCCGGAGAAAGCAGCAGAAGTACCTGCAAAGGGGACAACCACTGATACATCTGCGAAAGGGGCTAGTGAGGCCAAGATTCTAGATGATAATGAGGTGGAGATTGTGAATCCGGAGAAGGATGGTGGAATCCCAGAGAAGGAGGCGCATACAAATACGAAAGGGAAAGGTCATAGATCAAAAAACAAAGAAGCACGGGGTGCTGGCATTGGAGGTAAAGAGTCACGCAAGACTCGATCTTCCGGTAAAGGTAATTAATGACCTTCTACATGGTGAATGTTCGTGGTTTAGGGAAACCACGAAAGAAGAGGGATGTGAGGGATGCTATCAGGAAAATAAAGGCATCGATGGTGATTCTGGTGGAGACGAAAATTAAAAAAACATATAAAGAATCCATGAGGAAGCTATTCCCTAATAGCTGGAAGTTTCACTCTAATCATCAGTATGATGATAATGGTCGCAACTATATAGGTTGGGATCCTAAGTCTTGGGATCTTAACGTTGTTAATGAAGATGATCAACAAATTACTGCTGAAGCTTGCAATAAAGGGGGTCTTCGCATAGTCATTACTGCTGTCTATGCTAGGAATCTCATGCAACAAAGAACGGACCTTTGGACGAAATTGACGAATATATCTGCTCAGATTCATGATCCGTGGATTACCATTGGTGATTTTAATAACATTAGAAAGAGGGAAGAAAAGGCGGGAGGCAGAGAGGTGTTGCCTGAAATTCTTAGTTCGTTTAACTCTACAATTGATAATGCAGGTCTTGTCGAGCTTCCTATTGTTGGCGGGGAGATCTTCACCTGGAGCAATAAATTGGCCAAATCCAAACGGATTTCGTGCAAGCTTGATAGGGCGTTGGTCAGTGAGGATTGGCTAGTAAAGTTCCCTGGAACTAAAGCTAAATTACTCACTTCCAAATTCTCAGATCATTCTGCTATTAATGTGAGCTTACGGAAGCCGTGTAGGAAAACCCGTCCCTTCAGGTTCCTGAACTTTTGGCAAGAGTGGCATGGTTTTGACACCCTTATCAAACAAGCTTGTAACACTGAGGTAATCGGCAACCCTCTCTTTTGTTTCAACCAAAAAGTCAAAAATCTGAAGAAGGAGCTGAAACTATGGGCGAAGAAGCATGTTAATCTCGCAAATCTTCTACAACAAGAACACAATGAAATGGATGATATTGGTCGTGCTATCAGGAAAAATCCCCTAGATGAGAAACTGATTCAGGTTGAAAAATGTACTCAAGATCGCATTAATTCCCTTGAAAAGGCGGAGGAAAAGTATTACTGGCAGAGGAGCAGAATGGACTGGATTTCCAATGGTGATAGGAATACAAAACTATACCATTCAACAGTCAAAAGGAGAGATGCTTTGAACTCTATTTCTGAAATTTACAATAGTGATGGAGTATTTCTTAATGATGAAGAAGCTATTGCTAGTGAAACAATAAAGTTCTTTGATGATCTCTATAACCAGAATCATTGCTCCAGTGATTTTGATAACACTGGTTGGGAGAGAATTGTCAATGATGAAGACAATGACATGCTGTCCAAAATTCCTGACATGACTGAAATTAAAAATGTTGTTTGGTCCATTGGTGCATCCAAGAGCCCAGGTCCAGATGGATTTAATGGTTTCTTCTATCGTGAAAATTGGGATATTATCTATACTGATCTCCGTGCAGCTGTTAATGGTTCTTTAATGGTGGCAATATGGTTCGTCAAATCAATCATGTGTTCCTTGCCCTTATCCCAAAGAAGGATATCATTTCTTCACCGAATGATTTCTGACCTATAGCATGTTGCTCCATGCTATATAAGATCATCACAAAGATAATTACAATCCGCCTTGCTCCACTTATTCCCAAGATCATATCACCTTGTCAAGGTGCTTTTATCAAGGGTAGAAGCATACATGATTGTTCTCTCCTAGCAACTGAGTTTACTTTAAATTTCAATGTGGCTCGCAACTCTCCTTCAGCTTGTGTCAAGTTGGACATCACAAAGGCCTACGATTCTATTCAATGGCCTTACTTATGGAATTGCTCACAGAATCTGGGGTTCAGGGATGAGTGTATACACCTTGTGCAGCAGTGTGTGTCGACTCCTTCCTTCTCAGTTCTTCTCAATGGTGCATCTGAAGGTTTCTTTAGGAACTCAAATGGCTTACGCCAAGGTGATCCCTTATCTCCATTGCTGTTCACAATTGCTATGGAAGGCCTCACAAAGAAGCTCATGAAAGCTGTTAGTGATAAAAAAGTTCGTACATATACAATCAGGAATACTCCAGTGCTCTCTCACTTACTCTTCGCAGACGATGTTCTTATCTTCTGTGAAGCTAGAAGTAGAAGTCTGAAAAATCTAAAAAGTTTACTTGATGAATTTGGTAGAGAATTAGGGATGAAGCTAAATACACTCAAGTTGAATATCTTCTTTTTGAAATTTGTTGTGAATAAACAGGAGCTGGCAGACCAACTTGGAGTGCAGCTTGGTTTCTTGCCAACGACTTATCTGGGTTATCCTCTGGTAGGGGGCAATCTCAGACGAGTTAACTTCAACGCTTGTCTCGATAAGCTGAATGATATGATAACTAAGTGGCCAGGAACTAAACTATCCTTCTCGGGTAGACTGGTACTGATAAAAAGCTGTGCTATGGGGCTCATCCAGTACTGGATGTCCCAAGGGGAGGTTACTAAATCTACTTTACGTAGAATGGAAATTCTAATGGGGGATTTTCTATGGGGATCATCTATGCATCCTGCTTCATGGGAGCGTATATCTTTTCCGGTTGATGAGGGAGGCCTTGGTCTGAGAAAACTTGATAATCTTGCTGACTTCTATACAATGAAGAAAATGAAGAACCTACTTAAGGGAGAGTCTATTTGGGCAAGGTGGATGATAACTAGATATGGTATTAATGACTTCAGTCAGCCTGACCACAGATGGGGTTTTTCCACACAGTGGAGAAGGATCACCAAGATATGGCCAATGTTCCAGGAAACTTCAGATGAGGCTCTTTGGGACATATGCAGACAGAAACAGGCCAAAGATGTTGCTGCTGAGAACATCTGGAGTAGCAAGCATAATCCAAGATGGAGCTTTACAACTTTCAGAGCATACAAGAATTACTTTCCTACGAAGGATAAGATACTGAAATGGAGTCCAAATGTGGAGGTTAGGTGCTGTTTATGCCAGACGCAAGAGGAAACAGCCATCCATCTTACTTCTGATTGCAAATGGTGGAAGTACCTATGGGGTAGATCCACTCTGAAATGTGGTATAGTGTCTGCAAGTATGCAACAGTGCTTGCGTGACCTGAAGGCTTCTAGACAGGAAGACAGTATCATCATACTGTGGGCGGTTACTCTCTGTTGCCATGCTATATGGACAGAGAGAAATTCCAGGATCCATGGAGGCAAACCTCGAGATGAGTTGGCGATATTCAGTAAGATGGAGAAAGAGATGCAGATACACTATAAGACATATCATAGTGTATTACCTAATGTATCGAGAAATTTAATTCATAATTGGGAACTTTGTAAGTACTAATTATAAGTATTGGGTATCCATGTAAGACCTAGGTCTTGAACGTTTCATCTTTGTTACTACACGTGTTGGGTGTAGTATGTAATTTTGTCCCTCTTTGAGGGTCAGGAATATACTTACCAGGAATTTCCGATATGTACATATGTACATACATACATACATACATACATACATACACACAGACACATAGACACACAGACACACACACACATACACACACATACAAACACATACATACATACATACATACATACATACATACATACATACATACATACATACATACATACATACATACATACATACATACACACATACATACATACATACATACATATGCATACATGCATACATACATACATACATACATACATACGTACACACATACATATGTACATACATATATACATACATACATACATACATACGTACATACATATACATACATACGTACATACATACATACATTCCTACATACATACGTACATACACCGACAAGGAGTGACTCAAGTGGTCAAGCACGGTGTTTCCTCATGAAGGGACTCGGGTTCGAATCCCAGTTGCCGCCTTGATTTACCACCCTCCTGGGCATTCGGCCTCTACCACGGGCATGATGGGGGGAGAAATCTTTCTCTCTTAATCCTATATGTACATACGTACATACATACGTACGTACATATGTACATATACATACATACATACATACATACATATGTACATATGTACATACATACATACATATGTACATATGTACATACATACATACATACAAACATACACACAGACACACAGACACACACACATACATACACACACATACATACATACATGCATACATACATACATACATACATACATACATACATACATACATACATACATACATACATACATACATACATACATACATACATACATACATACATACATACATACATACATACATACATACATACATACATACATACACACATACATATGTACATATACGTACATACATACATACATACATACATACATACATACATACATACATACATACATACATACATACATACATACACATACACCGACAAGCCCCCTCCGTCTCCTAGGGTTTCTCTGGCGACAGCCAGAGCGATCCTGAGAAGGACCGGCGATCATGGCTTCCTCCTCGAGGTAGGCCAATCCATCCACCCCACCAAATGCTTCACCCAACACCCCACCCGCAACCCAACCTTCCCAACCACCAAAAAACCCTACCTTGGAAAACCCTGAGAAGAACGGTGCCAAACAGAGGAAACTTTGGATCGATGTCGTGAAGAGAACCCCTGCACAAGAGAAGAAAACTTTGAGTTTTCCCAAACCAAAGAAGAAGGACGGCAAGGTGATCGTGGATCTGGATGCAGAAGAATACAGACGCATGAAAGATGTCTGGGAATTCTCTGTATCTATCTACGTCATGGGAAAAAGACCTTTTTTTCCACATCTTCAAGCCTGGATTCGTAGGGTTTGGAACCCTAAAGGAGACTTTGATCTTCTATCAAAGGAAAATGGATTCTTTTTGATCAGGTTCTCCAATGTAGATGACAAAAAAGCTAGCTTGAATAGTGGTCCACGCTGGTTTGACAGTCATCTTGTTGTTGCTAAGCACTATGACTATGGTGATGAATTAATAAAGGAAGACATGGCTACCATCCCTATTTGGATCCGAATCCCTTCAAACGGGAAGACATGGACGAGAAAGGCTGCAGGCACGGTTGCCTCAGGTGTGGGGAAAGTCTTGCACGTGGAGACTAGATCCATGGAGACATCTGGTGCAGATGAAGCAAGAGTCCTAGTTGAGATCGAAGCAGAAGAAGAAACTCCGGATAAGGTCTGGGTTAATATCCCGGGAAAGCAGGAGATATCCTTCTCTATAAATTATGAATACCTACCAAAAAAGTGTTCCCATTGCTGCGCTTTTGTCCATGGAACTGAGGATTGCCCTAAAGGCGAGAGAGATAAGGGGAAGGAGAAGGAGTCCAGCGACGGATTCCAAGTCCCTAAGAAGGTCTGGAAGCCCACTGCCACAAGTAAAGAAGCTGTCAAGGAGACGGAAGAAGGAGAAATCCCAAACCCGGACGCAAACCCATACAGTGTGCTAAGTGATTCAGATCATGAAGAAGAAGAAATAATAGCATCCATAGAGGCAGATAAAACCCCGCAAACCTCCCAGAAGGAAAAAGGAAGCCAATCGAAATCTAAAGGAGGTGAGAAAGGAAAAGAAAAGGAGCCCACAAGGCGAACTAGGAACAATAAAAGGACTTAATGTCTGTTCTCTCCTGGAACGTTAAAGGAATCAACAAGATTACAAAGAGAAGGGAGGTCAGGAACTGGATTCGCTCCAGTGGAGTTTCTTTAGCTGCAATTATTGAAACAAAAATAAAGAGATGCAATTCAAAGTATACAGACACTGTTTTTCCGAAAGGCTGGACACATATAAATAATCTGGAGGAAGTGGATCTAGGACGAATCTGTCTTGGATGGAACCCAAATATTTGGGAAGTCAATACCTACAGAAAGATGGATCAGATGATTACTGCTACCTGCACTAATAAGGGAGGTCTGAAGATGGTTTTCTCTGCAATCTACGCCTTCAATCACCATAAACAGAGACAGAGTTTATGGAGGGATATTATCGATCTATCAAAGACCATCAAGGACCCTTGGATCCTGATGGGAGATTTTAACAATGTCAGACTTCAAGAAGAGAAGCAAGGAGGTCGACTAGTTGAGGAGGCAATCCTAAAATCGTTCAACTATGCAATCAACATAGCTGATTTATGTGAACTACCCATGAGTGGAGAGGAAGTGTTCACGTGGAATAATGAGGGCAAACCTGAGAAGCGCATTGCAAGTAAATTAGACAGAGCCCTTGTAAACACTACATGGCTCAATCAACTACCCATTGTTCAAATCAAGGTAGCTAGCGTTGACACCAACGATCATGCTCCTCTAATCACGCAGCTTAATGAAAAAGAAAGGAAACCTCGCCCTTTCCGTTTTGTGAATTTCTGGACTTCTTGGAAGGGTTATGATGAGATTCTAGAAGAAGCCTGGCAAATTAAAGTTGAAGGCAATCCGATGTTCATATTCGCCAAGAAGCTTATGCATCTAAAATAGAAACTGAAAATCTGGTCCAAGGAGTACGTCAATATTCCAAATTTGCTGGAAGGAACAAGAAAGGATCTAATCCGTGTAAGAAGTCTTCTGCTGACTGAGCCTCTAAACACCAACCTAATTGAAGAAGAACTTAATCTTAAGAAGATGCTGGAAGATTTCAAAATAGCTGAAGAAAAGTTCACATGGCAGCGAAGTAGACAGAAATGGATCTCAGATGGGGATCGCAACACCACCTTATATCACAATGCCATGAAGAAAAGAGAAGCTCAAAATGCAATCACTGAACTTGTCACACCTGATGGAGATATGGTGAATAGTCAGCGGGACCTCAAAATCCAAGCTACGGACTTCTATACAAATCTCTACAATAAACCCTTGAATGACAATCTGGAGGAAGAAGACGATCTTCAATGGCGAGCAAAACTTAATAATACTCACAATAATTTCCTTTGCAGGCCTATTACTGAAGATGAAGTAAAAGAAGCTCTATGGAGCATTGGCACAGATAAATCCCCAGGCCCAGATGGTTTCAACTCCCCTTTTTATAGAGAAGCTTGGAACATAATTAAAGATGACCTATATCGAAGCATCAAATGGATTATGGAAGGAGGAGCAATGCTGAGGCAAGTAAACCATGCTTTCCTGGTTCTTGTTCCGAAGAAGAAAACAACTATGTCGCTCACAGATTACAGACCAATAGCTTGCTGCAATGTTCACTATAAAGTCCTTACCAAAATTCTCGCTGAACATCTGAAAGTGGTGCTTCCTATTCTCATCTCGGAACAGCAGGGTGCTTTCATTTCAGGCAGAAGTATAGCAGATTGCGGGCTGCTTGCTGGGGAATTCATGGCTGATTTCAGAGTCAAACGAGGACATAAGAAGATAGGCCTGAAGCTGGACGTTTCAAAAGCTTTTGACAGCGTTCGTTGGGAAAAACTCTGGTGGATTATGAATCAGTTGGGATTCAGAGATAGCTGGATAAAGATAATCAAGCAATGCGTTTTCACTCCTAGCTTCTCAGTATTGGTTAATGGAACACCGAATGGCATCTTCAGAAGCACCAATGGTCTGAGACAGGGAGACCCATTGTCGCCGCTCCTCTTCACGATCCTGATGGAATACTTCACCCAGCTGATGAAGAAAGCTGAAGAAAAGAGAGACATCAAAACCTACACAGTACATGGTACAAAGGTCTGGAGTCATCTAATATTCGCTGATGATGTTCTGGTCTTCCTTGAAGCTAAACCACAATACCTAACTAATCTCAAAAACCTTCTTCTCAAGTTCGGCAAGCAGACATGATTACACACTAATCAACAAAAGTCACAGATATTCATGTCGGATAATTCCATGCATCTAAAAGAAACCATTGAGGGAGTCCTTGAGATTGAATGCATCACCTTGCCCACAAAATACCTGGGGTTTCCCTTGGCAGGAGGCAACCTACAGATCAAAGATTTCACAGACTGTACTGACAGACTGGAAAACATGATAGCTCGTTGGTCCATTACCAAGACCTCAATGGCAGGAAGAATTGTCCTCACCAAGACGGCTATAGAAGGTTTGCTGATCTATTGGGTACAACAAGGGGAAATACCAAATGCTGTCCTAGATCGAATGGAGATGACAATCTCAAATTTCATTTGGGCTGGAGGTACCCACCCAATGAAATATGCAAGATTGGCACTGCCAAAGGAGGAAGGAGGTGTGGGACTTAGAACACCACACGAAATAGCCAACTGGGCTAATGTCAAAAGAATCTTTGCTTACAACCATGTGATCTCTCCTTGGGCGAGATGGATGAAGGGAAGATATCCAAAAGGACTTGATTTCATTCCAAACACAAGAGAAGGTTACTCACGGGTGATTAACAGAATGATGATGATCTGGCAACAAATAAAGCATCACTTCACCTTACATATGGAACCATTAACAAATGTTACTTCTGCGGAGGATCTGAAACACATGAACATCTTTTCAATATGTGCCCCTTTATCAGGAATCTATGGAAATTGGTCTGTAGCAGTACTGAATCAACCCTCATTCAGCTTCATAACCCTAGAGAGATGATCACTCTTCTAGGGAAGGATACTGGACAGAGAAAGAAAAAGTTACTGCTCCTCTACTCCGCCACCGTCTTCCACACTTGGAGGGAAAGGAATGATAGAAAGCACAATTCCAAAACGAGCAACATAGAAGCAATAAGTAAAAAGATTTGTAAAGTTTACAAAAGTAGACTCAATGTATAGGGAGTGAGTTGTTATAAGTTTTTCTTCTTGATATGAGTATAGTAGTGAAGGTGGACTACTATGTAATTTGACCTAACTATGTTAGGGACTTCGGAATAAAATTTACCCAATTCCGATACATACATACATACAACACAATACATACGTACATACACATAACCCGTCTCCTTCCTAGGAACGCGCTCTGGCAACTCGCCGTGCGATAGGTCATGGAACGGAGACCATGACGGGAGGGACTCCCTCTCCCATCATCCACCCCACTAGCGGCACCCCCACCCTAATCCCTACCCACTTCGATACCCTAGCGCCTGGCCCAATGGCTCAAGGCAAAGCATGTGCCGATGCCGCTACCTCGATAGTTGATATGACAAAGGAAGGAGGCCCTAACCCTAAGTGGGCTTCAACTAAGGTGGACGGTTCTAACATCAATGAAAGTGGAAGGGTTGATTCCTGCAACAACGAAAACATGGGGGACTCGACAGCTGCTGCGATCAAGGATGGAGAATCGAACCCTAGGAAGACTGCACTTGGAGCGGACGAGATGACTCTCATGGCAAGGAGACGTGAGTGGTCACATGTCATCAAACAACCAACACCGAATGAAGGCAAAGAAGGATTCCCAGAGCCAAGGCGCAAAGGAGGCAAGGTGCTAGTTGAGTTGGAAACTGAGCAGTTTGAACAGATGCAAAATATCTGGGAAATCACAGTCATGACATACATTGTGGGAAAACATACGTTCTACCCCCACTTCAAGGCCTGGATCACAAGAACATGGAGGACAAAGGGTAGTTTCGATCTGCTCTCAAGGGACAATGGTGTCTTCCTTGTGAGATTCACCCATTTGGCAGACAAAAAGGCTATCATGGACCTCATCCTAAGGTGGTTTGACTCCCAATTGGTGGTAGCGAAGGACTACAACCATGGTGATGAACTGAAGAAGGAAGTTTTCTCCACCATCCCAGCCTAGGTATCACTAAAATCCTTTGGACGTTCTTAGACGAAGCGTTCAACATGTATGATCGCTGCGGTTGTTGGAAGAGTGCTCCACGTTGATGAGAAATCACTGGAGGCAGAGGAAGAAAGAGTGCTTGTCGAGTTGAATGCTGAGGTGGAGACATCGGAGGTCATCTGGCTGAATGTGAAGGGTCAGGAACCCATCCCCATTCTGATTGTATTTGACTATCTCCCAACCAAGTACTCATGGTGCTGATCGTTTGGTCATAAGGTATCTCTTACTATATTGTATCTTTTCCTTACTTATACTTGACTTTGGTATATCTATGGTACCACGTCTATTTATTTGAAGTTTATAATACAACATGTATATCATTCCAAACTTGGCAGAGCAGTATATTCAAAACATTGTAATATTCTGAGTAATCATCATACTATACATATAGGTAAACTAAAATTCTTAAATAAATAGAATACATGTCAACTTGGCACTTTATACACTAGAATCATGCAATTGAACTGTTAAGCATCACCACATCTCATACTGAGAACATTGATATCACAATACTTGATTCATTAAACACCCTAGCCTTAGGGTTTCATTTAACTCATTCATTTATCAATTGGCTCTCATAAGGATTTCATACAACATAAACATTCACTGAATAAAGACTATTTTCAACAAATCATATACAATAAATATATGTATTAAACCTTGGAACTGAGCTGAATTTGGGTTTCCATGCTATTTGCTGAGATATCATGCATCAAGAATAAAATTGAATAAATAAAGTCTATCATGTCAAGAAAATCCCTTCAAATGGATTTCACGATATCTATTCGTAAATATCCAACTTTCCTCGCATCTAGGGTTTCACCCTCTTTACTGAGATATCAAAAAAACACTATTCACCTTAAATGAAATTCAAGATAGTATCTGACATATATGTACTATGAATTTAAATAAACAATCATTCATAACCAAGGGGATCCAGATAAACAAATTTCTCTATTTAATTATACAACAATTTCAGTCATAGACAAATTCCCTATATTTCAATTTTACTCTTATAACCTCTGTGAATACTTAGGGAATTCTCATTAGGATGTATTGTATACATTTATAATATGATTTTATCATTTTAAATTCATCAAACAGAGGGAGAATCCATTTCATATCATTTTGCAACAGCTTAGATCAAACACACAATTCAGGATTTGTAGTCGCATACTAAGCAATTAAAGATTATGGATGATTTAACCAATTTTAGTGCAATATACTATTTAAAGGAACTTCCCACTCACCCTAATGTGTGAAAATACCTTAAAAACACAGCTCATCCCTGAAAATCTCGATCTTATATCAAATCCCTAGCAATTCACCTGATTCTTCTTCCTTTCAACTCGGAAACCCTAGAAATGAGGGATTATGAAGAAAGAGTGAGAAAAGGGGAAGTTTTGATACCATTTCAGATCAAATTAGAGGAGGGACGGAATCTTGACATGTGAGAGAAGATTCACCATGAAAGTCTATGCAAAGAAGCTAAACTTACTTGATTTCATCATTCCTCAGACCGCAAAACCCTAGGTCAGCATCTCCATCAATTTCTCCTCTCAAACCCTAACTCTCCCTCTCTCTCTAGGATTTCATTTCTCTGGTTTGAATCACGAATTATGAGAGCTCCTTGTGTGTTAGGTTTACCACATAGAGCAATTGAGCTGCTTGGGTAAATTACACATTGACCCCTCACTATACTTTCTCATATTTCAGCTGAATTTTCTGTCATAAAAATATTACTATAATTCGTCTACTGATAAGGTCTAAACGCATCCAAAAATTAAGAAAATTTTAAATGTTCTTTATGATTTAGTTTCAGATCTCAAGTTAAAATTTTAGACCATTTGGACTTACCAATAAATAACTAAAAATAAAACACTACACTGCTAAAAAGCACTCTGTCAACATTTTGGTCGAAGTATAGTTCGACCGAGAACCACATTCAAAGAACACTCAAATATTCTAATTTTTTTCTAAAATTTGAAAAATCATTTACGACACTACTATCTTGATCAAATTCCATATTCATGTACTATCAAAACCCTAATTTTTTGTCGATTAGGGTTTACATTTCTCAAACCCTAAATCTTTAAACTAAAATCATAGTTAGAGTTTCTTCTTAGGTTTGAAACATCACAATTGATCTACTATCATTAATCAAGTCTAAACGATGTTCAATCTAATCAAGCATGTAATCATTTAGGTAAACCCTAGTTTACCAATTAAGCACAAATGTGGTCATTACAATTCTCACCCCCTTAAAAAGTTTCGTCCCCGAAACATAAATACACATACAAAGTATATTCAAAGTTTATTTTTTAGCTTCTGAAATCTTACATGTCATTACATTCTTGTATTTTATACTGGAATATAGTTTTCAATGTTAAGTCCTTTATTTTTTTTCTAATCACAACATGTTAAAATAGTTCTCAATGATAACAAACAAATTCTCTATGCCACAATCAATCATAGAGTAGATAGAGAAGCAACCATTTTAATATTTTCATACTCTTGAGGTGTTACCTCAACATTGATAATCTGATCCAACCATCTCAATTCATACAACTCAATATGTACTATTGTTTTATATTACCTCTGAGTCACAAAAGAGAGTTCACCATGTTGTTTTGAATATTACTATTATGCTACTCAAATAGAAAATTAGACTTGAGTTGGAAGACTAGATTCAATAGAAATTGTACAATACTACTCACGACATCCCCATTGCATCATGGATGCATAAGGTGAAGCATTACCATCACATTCCATATTATTCTCAAGTATGAACCAACACATAATTCAAGGTGTAACCATCAGGTTATAGCATACTAGGGTTTCAACAACAGTAACAAAGTACTCCATTATTGTATTACTCATTCAAGGACTATTCATACCCAATTACCATCACTTATTTATATTAAAGCTAAGTATAACAATCTATACCTCATTAGGGTTACATATCAATACAATATGGTTATCATCCCTTCTATTCATATTAGTGAATAGGTAAGACTACCTTATTCAGGGTAACCCTTCATTTGTTCCATCATCATTCAACCCATATCACCATACCAAATTGTACAATACTAAGATGGATTACTGGTATGAATGACTACAACTATCAGACACCTTTAATTAACATATTTCTTGCACATGTACAACTGAAATCATATGTAAAATAAATTTACATCCCTTAATATACCTTCAACAAATTATACTTCTAAAAACAAATTCATATATTACTAAAAGCCATTGTTTTCTCTTATCTCTCTCCTCATTCACTACTACTTACTTTTTGCCACTTATTCTTCTCATTTTAATCATGTAGATTAAACATTCCTAAAATTGAAACATACAAGGTATAAATAGATTATTCATCATTCTTGCTATCACTTCACAAATTTATCTCATATCGCACTTCACTCATATTGTATTTCTCCTTTTTGTTCAAAACACACTTGTTACATTTCAAATTTATATCTTACTCTTTGATCCAAATCAATTCCATATTGTTTATCTACTTTTTAGATTAGCTAGGATTACTATCAGTGCTAGTTTACTTTTCATAGTACACATCTCATGATCTTGTTTTATAGAGATGCTAGTATTCAAGGTCAAATCACTAGTTCCATCCCTTGAACTACTACAACTCTAAACATTCTAGGGTTTGGTCCTTATCAGAAGCATGACGTTATTGTGATGTGACTTTTCTCCCTTAATTTGAAATTCAAACTTTGGATCTCACAAGTTTTACTAAGGTCTTTCTTATCTTATCAATTGAGTTTTCTTTCTCTTACTTTAACTATATAGATAGATTACATTCTCAATTTACCCCACTAGAGTTTCATCATCATATTGTGTGTCATTATTACATTCACTAGAAGTCTCTACCGTGGTGGTTATGCATCATATATGATTCATTTTCTTATCACTTCATTCCCACATTGCTTTCATTAAGGAAGATATGAAAGACAAGATGATTCTAAGACTTATAATTCTTATCTTCAAACATTCCCTTAATACATTTCTCATATGTAGGTTTAGTTAGTTATCAACAAGGATACTTGACTAATTAGTACTTGATTGAATATCCTAACCTCTTTCTTTTATAATATATATTACTCCACCATGTTTCAAACCCTTCCCTACTTTCCATAATCCTCTTACCATATACTACTCTTCCACCTGTCATCTTTAACTTCTAATTTGTTTCTTATGATCATGTTGCTTATTCATGTGTATGCTCACGTATACCATGTTGAACATATTTCTTTTTATCCTTCTACTAATGTGAAGTTGAAATTCTAAATCAATAATCTCTCTACTAGCTTCAACTCATGTTTAATACATTACATATCCTTCATTTTAAATCAAACGACTCATGCATGGGTCGAACTTAGTATCTCTTTCAATCAAGTTTTTCCCTCCTGAATATAGTCTAACTTTGTATGTCTTATTCATTGGTTAAGCTACAATTTTGTTCTTCTTTTAGAAACTAGTTTGGTGTTCTTTAGAGACTTGGAATCCAAAGGTAGTAAGGTTGAATGTATTAACTTCACAATAAAGGTATACATTCCATGCTCTCAATTATATCATAACCCTCATTCCTTAATCAAGCTCATTATTTCCAACATTTCTCTTTGTTTCAACTAAGTTTCTTATCCTAGTCTTATGATTTACATGTTCATCCAATTCTCTTTACTTCAACTCTTCTGAAGACTCTTTACTTCTATGTACTTATCGTATACTTAACTCTTTTCTTCTATTTTCCCTTTTCTTTGGAGTACATAAAAACATTGTACTCGATTATATAGTCCATTCCTCATGATTGATTCTTACTATCTTGGCCCTTACATACTTTTCTCATATATATATTTTTTCAATATTTCATATTTAAAGTTCATATAATACTAGTCATTAAACTTAATCTGAACCTTATGTCATGTTCCTTTATTCCCAATTAAGGGTTTCTCATATGAGGCCCTAAAGTTAGATCTCAGATATCAGTTCCAACTGATTCTTAGCTATTCTAATCTTTCCCATATGTTTCAACATCTTAGTGTATGTACATTCTCACTATGATGTGGGTCTAATTTATTCAGAGTCTACTCTTATTATATTTTCAATAGGAGTCATTAGATCCTAGTAACGCATCCTGCCAGCCAGACCAGGCCAAACCTGCAGTCCTGAAGCTAAGAGCTACTTAGGATTAACTAACTCCTATTAATCTCAAACATGTGGAAAAAAATATCCACTTAGGAAAGCTCATTCAAAGATCATTTCTAGCCTACTTGATACAGAGAATGTAATCAATAAATGCTACAACTGCATAGTGTACAACAAATCTTAAAGACCCATATATATTTCAAAATACTAAATATCTAAATTCAAACATATAAGAGCATTTCTATTTATTTCCAATAAAACAACAATATGAAATGAAAGTTCTATCTCATTTTATATTTATGCTCTTAATTCATGTTACTTATCCTTTTTCTAACCCTAATATTTCTAGGGTTCCTCTCTAGCCCATCCTTCCACCGTATACCTGGCCAGGGTATACATGAATGAATAGACATAGTAGCTTGATATTGGTTGATCCAAGTACTCAGATACCGGGCCAGGATATCCAAATACTCAAATCCCCAGAGCTAATATCAAAACATCTCCTATATGCCACACTTATGATTCTAACTTACTAACTTAATGGTCCCTGACAACTCAACCTAAGCTCTGATACCAAGTTGTTACGCCCCGATCTCACAATTACCATTAATCATGAGATTAGGGCAAAAATTGAGGATTTAACATAATACAAAGATCACCCTTAACTTTTTCTTCTTTTTCAAACTCTTTGTTTTTCTCACATTTAACCCATAAACTAACTTTACAAGGGAATCTAAACATTGATTTCTCTAATCTGATTTCAACAATAAAAATGCATGCATGAACATTCATTATGTTTCTCATACTTTTAAGCACATAAGACTTGCTGATTCGCATATATTGCTAAAAGAGGAATAATGTTATACATAATCATTTATAACTCTCTCTTATTTCTTTACAAGGACCTAGAGTGGCAAGGACCGACTGAACTTAACTATACTCAGACTTAACTCTTATGGTAGATCTACTCTGATGCTTTGACCTTCTTCAAGTCCACGTGGTTTCCCTAAAAATTTTGAGTAGAGGGGTGATCCTGCTCGCTCAGTGAATGAGTACTTCAAAGAAACAAGCTAAAGCACTGATATAATTACATATATACTTTTGAGCAACTGATATCAATTATAACAACAGTATGCTTTAAAGAGACTGATCATTGACAATCATAAATATGGCAGGATACTCTAGATATCAACAAGAGTAAATCAATATATGAGCATGCTTGATTAATTTCAAAGAGAACTAATAATTTAGAAACATACAAAGAATAATTACTAGGAAACTATACTCAAATCTTTCTTAGCCTATCTTACTTATAAGAAACTCTTTAAAACTTATATTATCATATTTTAGCTTATGCCCTGATCATATGTAGTGTACTCTACATATGAAGACTCGCAGCGAACTACGATCTCACCGTACAAGACTTAGCTTAAAACCCGTGAAGATAAACCTAGAACTTAATCTGGATCTGCTTCACTCGAACCGTCACGTTTGACTAAGGTGGCTAAATAGCTCACCTTTAACTGGACCTCTCATTCTGGGCTGAGTACACAGGTGGAGGATCTGAGAAGCTCTATGGTCCTCATCTTGGTACGCTCTATGGGTACCTCTGGTTTACCACCAGGAACTCTGGTTCATGTTGGGTAACCTATCTTCTCTTAGGAGACTTCCTCAAGGGCTTCGTCTCCCCACATGCTCTGTGGGTGCGATCCGATCCCCTATACTGGTTACTTCCAGGGTGGATTGTTTCCTCCCTACAGTGCAGACATCTATAAGGAATCTACGGTGTTCATGGCACCTATGTCTATTATTTTATTATTCTTGGAAAGCTCTTACTATATTGTATCTTTTCCTTACTTATACTTGACTCTGGTATCTCTATGGTACCGCACCTATTTATTTGAAGTTTATAATACAACATGTATATCATTCCAAACTTGGCAGAGCAGTATATTCAAAACATTGTAATATTCTAAGTAATCATCATACTATACATACATGTAGACGAAAATTCTTAAATAAACAGAATACATATCAACTTGGCACTTTATACACTACAATCATGCAATTGAACTGTTAAGCATCACCACATCTCATACTGAGAACATTGATATCACAATACTTGATTCATTGAATACCCTAGCCTTAGGGTTTCATTTACCTCATTCACTTATCACTTGGCTCTCATAAGGATTTCATATGACATAAACATTCACTGAATAAAGACTATTTTCAACAAATCATATACAATCAATATATGTATGAAACCTTAGAACTGAGCTGAATTTGGGTTTCCATGCTATTTGCTGAGATATCATGCATCAAGAATAAAATTGAATAAATAAAGTCTATCATGTTAAGAAAATCCCTTCAAATGGATTTCACGACATCTATTCATAAATATCCAACTTTCCTCGCATCTAGGGTTTCACCCTCTTTACTGAGATATCAAACAAACACTATTCAACTTAAATGAAATCCAAGATAGTATCTGACATATATGTACTATGAATTCAGATAAACAATCATTCATAATCAAGGGGATCCAGATAAACAAATTTCTCTATTTAATTATACAACAATTTCAGTCATAGACAAATTCCCTATATTTCAGTTTTACACTTATAACCTCTGCGAATACTTAGGGAATTCTCATTAGGATGTATTGTAAACATTTCTAATATTATTTTATCATCTAAAATTCATCAAACATAGGGATAATCCATTTCATATCATTTTGCAATAGCTTAGATCAAACACACAATTCAGGGTTTGTAGTCGCATACTAAGCAATTAAAGATTATGGATGATTTAACCAATTTTAGTGCAATATACTATTTAAAGGAACTTCCCACTCACCCTAATGTGTGAAAACACCTTAAAAACACAGCTCATCCCTGAAAATCTCGATCTTATATCAAATCCCTAGCAATCCACCTGATTCTTCTTCCTTTCAACTCGGAAACCCTAGAAATGAGGGATTATGAAGAAAGAGTGAGAAAAGGGGAAGTTTTGATACCATTTCAGATCAAATTAGAGGAGGGACGGAATCTTGACATGTGAGAGAAGATTCACCATGAAAGTCTATGCAAAGAAGCTAAACTTACTTGATTTCATCATTCCTCGGACCGCAAAACCCTAGGTCAGCATCTCCATCAATTTCTCCTCTCAAACCCTAACTCTCCCTCTCTCTCTAGGATTTCATTTCTCTGGTTTGAATCACGAATTATGAGAGCTCCTTGTGTGTTAGGTTGACCATATAGAGCAATTGAGTTGCTTGGGTCAATTGCATATTGACCCCTCACTATACTTTCTCATATTTCAGCTGAATTTTCTATCATAAAAATATTACTATAATTCATCTACTGATAATGTCTAAATGCATCAAAAATTTATGAAAATTTTACATGTTGTTTATGATTGAGTATCAGATCTCCCGTTAAAATTTCAGATCATTTGGAGTTACAATAAATAATTAAAAATAAAACACTACATTGCTGAAAAGCACTCTGTCAACATTTTGGTTGAAGTATAGTTCGACCGAGAACCACATTCAAAGAATACTCAAATATTCTGAAATTTTTATCCAATATGCATGATTGAGTTATCCATATCATATACAAAATTCAATTAAATAAAAATTTGTAGAAAATATGAAAAATCATTTACCACACTGCTATCCTGATCAAATTCCATATTCATGTACTATCAAAACCCTAATTTTTTTTCCGATTAGGGTTTACATTTCTCAAACTCTAATTCTTCAAATTAATATCATAGTTAGAGTTTCTTCATAGGTTTGAAACATCACAATTGATCTACTATCATTAATCAAGTCTAAACGATGTTCAATCTAATCAAGCATGTAATCATTCAGGTAAACCCTAGTTTACCAATTAAGCACAAATGTGGTCATTACAATTCTCACCCCCTTAAAAAGTTTCATCCCGAAACATAAATAAACTAACAAAGTATATTCAAAGTTTATTTTAAGCTTCTGAAATCTTACGTCATTACATTCTTGTATTTTATACTTGAATGTAGTTTTCAACGGTAAGTCCTTTATTTCTTTTCTAATCACAACATGTTAAAACAGTTATCAATGATAACAAACAAAATCTCTATGCCACAATCAATCATAGAGTAGATAGAGAAGCAACCATTTTAATATTTACATACTCTTGAGGTGTTACCTCAGCATTGATAATATGATCCAACCATCTCAATTCATACGACTCAATATGTACTATTATTTTATATTACCTCTGAGTCACAAAAGAGAGTTCACCATGTTGTTTTGAATATTACTATTGTGCTACTCAAATAGAAAAATAGTCTTGGGTTGGAAGACTAGATTCAACATCAATTGTACAATACTACTCACGACATCCCCATTGCATCATGGATGCATAAGGTGAAGCATTACCATCACATTCCATATTATTCTCAAGTATGAACCCACACATAATTCAAGGTGTAACCATCGGGTTATAGCATACTAGGGTTTCAACAACAGTAACAAAGTACTCCATGATTGTATTAGTCATTCAAGGACTATTCATACCCAATTACCATCACTTAGTTATATTAAAGCTAGGTATAACAAGCTATACCTCATTAGGGTTACATATCAATACAATATGGTTATCATCCCTTCTATTCATATGAGTGAATAGGTAAGACTACCTTATTCAGGGTAACCCTTCATTTCTTCCATCATCATTCAACCCATATCACCATACCAAATTGTACAATACTAAGATGGATTACTGGTATGAATGACTACAACTATCAGACACCTTTAATTAACATATTGCTTGCACATGTATAACTAAAATCATATATAAAACAAATTTACATCCCTTAATATACCTTCAAAAAATTATACTTCTAAAAACAAATTCACATATTACTAAAACCCATTGTTTTCTCTTATCTCTCTCCTCATTCACTACTACTTAATTTTTGCTACTTATTCATCTCATTTTAATCATGTAGATTAAACATTCCTAAAATTGAAACATACAAGGTACAAACAGATTATTCATCATTCTTTCTATCACTTCAAGAATTTATCTCATATCACACTTCACTCATATTGTATTTCTCCTTTTTGTTCAAAACACACTTGTTACATTTCAAATTTATATCTTACTCTTTGCTCCAACTAATTTCCATATTGTTTATCTACCTTTGAGATTATCTAGGATTACTATCATTGCTAGTTTACTTTTCATAGTGCAAATCTCATGATCTTGTTTTATAGAGGTGCTAGTATTCAAGGTCAAATCACTAGTGACATCCCTTGAACTACTACAACTCTAAACATTCTAGGGCTTGGTCCTTATCAGAAACATGATGTTATTGTGATGTGTCTTTTCTCCCTGAATTTGAAATTCAAACTTTGGATCTCACAAGTTTTACTAAGGTATTTCTTATCTTATCAATTGAGTTTTCTTTCTCTTACTTGACCTATACAGATAGATTACAATCTCAATTTACCCCACTAGAGTATCATCATCATATTGTGTGTCATTATTACATTCACTAGATGTCACTACCATGGTGGTTATGCATCATATATGATTCATTTTCTTATCACTTCATTCCCACATTGCTTTCATTAAGGAAGATATGAAAGAGAAGACGATTCTAAGACTTATAATTCTTATCTTCAAACATTCCCTTAATACATTTCTCGTATGTAGGTTTATTTAGTTATCAACAAGGATACTTGACTAATTAGCACTTGATTGAATCTCCTAACCTCTTTCTTTTATAATCTATATTACTCCACCATGTTTCAAACCCTTCCTTACTTTCCATAATCCTCTTACCATATACTACTCTTCCACCTGTCATCTATAACTTCTAATTTTTTTTCTTATGATCATGTTGCTTATTCATGTGTATGATCACGTTTACCATTTTGAACATATTTCTTTTTATCCTTCTACTAATGTGAAGTTGAAATTCTAAATCAATAATCTCTCTACTAGTTTCAATTCATGTTTAATACATTACATATCCTTCATTTTAAATCAAACGGCTCATCCATGGGTCGAACTTAGTTTCTCTTTCAATCCAGTTTTTCCCTCTTGAATATAGTCTACCTTTGCTACACTTTTGTTCTTCTTTTAGAAACTAGTTTGTTGTTCTATAGAGATTTGGAATCCAAAGTTAGTAAGGTTGAATGTATTAACTTCACAATAAAGGTATACATTCCATGCTCTCAATTATATGATAACCCTCATTCCTTAATCAAGCTCATTATTTCCAACATTTCTCTTTGTTTCAACTAAGTTTCTTATCCTAGTCTTATGATTTACATGTTCATCCAATTCTCTTTACTTTAACTCTTCTAAAGACTCTTTACTTCTATGTACTTATCGTATACTTAACTCTTTTCTTCTATTTTCCCTTTTCTTTAGAGTACATAAAAACATTGTACTCGATTATATAGTCCATTCCTCATGATTGATTCTTACTATCTTGGCCCTTACATATTTTTCTCATATTTTTTTTTCCATATTTCATATAATACTAATCATTAAACTTAATCTGAACCTTATGTCACGTTCCTTTATTTCCAATTACGGGTTTCTCATATGAGGCCCCAAAGTTGGATCTTAGATATCAATTCCAACCGATTCTTAGCTATTCTAATCTTTCCCATATGTTTCAACATTTTAGTATATGTACATTCTCACTATGATGCAGGTCTAATTTATCCAGAGTCTACTCTTATTATATTTTCAATAGGAGTCATTAGATCCTAGTAACGCATCTTGCCAGCCGGACCAGGCCAAACCTGCAGTCCTGAAGCCAAGAGCTACTCAAGATTAACTAACTCCTATTAATCTCAAACATGTGGAAAAAAATATCCACTTAGGAAAGCTCATTCAAAAATCATTTCTAGTCTACTTGATACAAATAATGTAATCAATAAATTCTACAACTGCATAGTATACAACAAATCTTAAAGACCCATATATATTTCAAAATACTGAATATCTGAATTCAAGCATATAAGAGCATTTCTATTTATCTCCAATAAAACAACAATATGAAATGAAAGTTCTTTCTCATTTTATATTTATGCTCTTAATTCATGTTACTTATCTTGTTTTTAACCCTAATATTTCTAGGGTTCCTCTCTAGCCCATCCTTCCACTGTATACCTGGCCAGGGTATACATGAAAGAATAGACAGAGTATCTTGATACTGGTTGATCCAAGTACTCAGATACCGGGCCAGGATATCCAAATACTCAAATCCCCAGAGCTAATATCAAAACATCTCCTATCTGCCACACTTATGACTCAAACTTACTAACTTAATGGTCCTTGACAACTCAACCTAAGCTTTGATACCAAGTTGTTATGCCCAGATCTCACAATTACCATTAATCATGAGATTAGGGCATAAATTGAGGATTTAATGTAATACAAAGATCACCCTTTAACTTTTTCTTCTTTTTCAAACTCTTTATTTTTCTCGCATTGAACCACATCAACAAATTTACTAGGGAATCTAAACATTGATTTCTCTAATCTGATTTCAACAGTAAAAATGCATGTATGAACATTCATTATGTTTCTCATACTTTTAAGCACATAAGACTTGCTGATTCGCATATATTGCTAAAAGAGGAATAATGTTATACATCATCATTTACAACTCTGTCTTATTTCTTTACAAGGACCTAGAGTGACAAGGACTGACTGAACTTAACTATATGACTTAACTCTTATGGTAGATCTACTCTGATGCTTTGACCTTCTTCAAGTCCATGTGGTTTCCCTAAAAATTTTGAGTAGAGGGGTGAGCCTACTCACTCAGTGAATGAGTACTTCAAAGAAACAATCTAAAGCACTGATATAATTACAAATATACTTTTGAGCAACTGATATCAATTATAACAACAATAAGCTTTAAAGAGACTGATCATTGACAATCATAAATATGGCAGGATACTCTAGATATCAACAAGAGTAAATCAATATATGAGCATGCTTGATTAATTTCAAAGAGAACTAATAATTCAGAAACATACAAAGAATAATTTCTGGGAAACTGTACTCGAATCTTTCTTAGCCTATCTTACTTATAAGAAACTCTTTAAAACTTATATTATCATATTTTAGCTTATGCCCTAATCATATGTAGTGTACTCCACATATGAAGACTCGTAGCGAACTACGATCTCACCGTACAAGACTTAGCATAAAACCCAGGAAGCTAAGCCTAGAACTGAATCTGGGTCTGCTTGACTCGAACCATCACATCTGACTAAGGTGGCTAAATAGCTAGCCTTTAACTGGACCTCTCCTTCTAGGCTGAGTACACATGTGGAGGGTCCGAGATGCTTTGTGGGCCTCATCTTGGTACGCTCTGTGGGTACCTTTGGGTTACCACCAGGGTCTCCGATTCATGTTGGGTAACCTATCTTCTCTTAGGAGACTTCCTCAAGGGCTTCATCTCCCCGCACACTCTGTGGGTGCGATCCGATCCCCGTATAATGGTCCCTTCCAGGGTGGGTCATTTCCGCCCTACAATACAGACATCCATAGGGAATCTACGGTGTTCAGGGCACCTATGTCTATTATTTTATTATTCTTGGAAAGCTCTTACTATATTGTTTCTTTTCCTTACTTATACCAGACTCTGGTATCTCTATGGTACCACGTCTATTTATTTGAATTTTATAATACAACATGTATATCATTCCAAACTTGGTACAGAAGTATATTCAAAACACTATAATATTTTGAGTAATCATCATACTATACATACAGACAAACTAAAACTCTTAAATAAATAGAATACATGTCAACTTGGCACTTTATACACTAGAATCATGCAATTGAACTGTTAAGCATCACCACATCTCATACTGAGAACATTGATATCACAATACTTGATTCATTGAACACCCTAGCCTTAGGGTTTCATTTACCTCATTCACTTATCACTTTGCTCTCATAAGGATTTCATACAACATAAACATTCACTGAATAAAGACTATTTTCAACAAATCATATACAATCAATATATTTATGAAACCTTGGAACTGAGATGAATTTGGGTTTCCATGCTATTCGCTGAGATATCATGCATCAAGAATAAAATTGAATAAATAAAGTCTATCATGTCAAGAAAATCCCTTCAAATGGATTTCACAATATCTATTCGTAAATATCCAACTTTCCTCACAAGTAGGGTTTCACCCTCTTTACTGAGATATCAAACAAACACTATTCACCTTAAATGAAATCCAAGATAGTATCTGACATATATGTACTATGAATTAAGATAAACAATCATTCATAACCAAGGGTATCCAAATAATCAAATTTCTCTATTTAATTATACAACAATTTCAGTCATAGACAAATTCCCTATATTTCAGTTTTACTCTTATAACCTCTGTGAATACTTAGGGAATTCTCATTAGGATGTATTTTATAAATTTCTAATATGATTTTATCATCTGAAATTCATCCAAACAGAGGGAGAATCCATTTCATATCATTTTGCAACAGCTTAGATCAAACACACAATTCAGGGTTTGTAGTCGCATACTAAGCAATTAAAGATTATGGATGATTTAACCAATTTTCATACAATATACTATTTAAAGGAAGTTCTCACTCACCCTAAGGTGTGAAAACACCTTAAAAATGCAGACCGTCCTTGAAAAACTCGATCTCATATCAAATCCCTAGCAATTTACCAGATTCTTCTTCCTTTCAACTCGGAAACCCTAGAAATTAGGGATTATGAAGAAAGAGTGAGAAAGGGGAAATTTTGATACCATTTCGGATCAAATCAGAGGAGTGATGGAATCTTGACATGTGAGAGAAGATTCACCATGAAAGGAAATGCAAAGAAGCTAAACTTACTTGATTTCATCATTCCTCGGACCGCAAAACCCTAGGTCAGCATCTCCATCAATTTCTCCTCTCAAACCCTAACTCTCCCTCTCTCTCTCTAGGATTTCATTTCTCTAATTTGAATCATGAATTATGAGATCTCCTTGTGTGTTAGGTTGACCATATAGAGCAATTGAGCTGCTTGGGTCAATTGCACATTGACCCCTCACTATAATTTCTCTTATTTCAGCTGAATTTTCTGTCATAAAGATATTACTGTAATTCATCTACTGATTAGGTCTAAACGCATTAAAAAATTATGAAAATTTTACAATTTGTTTAATATTTTGTTTCAGATCTCCAGCTAAAATTTTAGATCATTTGGAGTTACCAATAAATAAATAAAAATAAAACACAACACTACTGAAAAGCACTATGTCAGCATTTTGGTCGAAGTGTAGTTCGACCAAGAACCACATTCAAAGAACACTCAAATATTTTGAAATTTTTCTCCAATATGCATGATTGAATTATCCATATCATATCCAAAATTCAATTAAATAATTTTTTAGAAAATATAAAAAATCATTTACCACACTGCTATCCTGATCAAAATCCATATTCATGTACTATCAAAACCCTAATTTTTTGCCGATTAGGGTTTACATTTCTCAAACCCTAATTCTTCAAACTAAAATCATAGTTAGAGTTTCTTCTTACTTTTGAAACATCAAAATTGATCTACTATCATTAATCAAGTCTAAATGATGTTCAATCTAATCAAGCATGTAATCATTCAGGTAAACCCTAGTTTACCAATTAAGCAGAAATGTGGTCATTACAATTCCCACCCCCTTAAAAAGTTTCATCCCTGAAACATAAATACACAAACAAAGTATATTCAAAGTTTATTTTAAGCTTCTAAAATCTTATATGTCATTACATGCTTGTATTTTATACTTGAATGTAGTTTTCAACGTTAAGTCCTTTATTTCTTTTCTAATCACAACATGTTAAAATAGTTCTCAATGATAACAAAGAAATTCTCTATGCGACAATCAATCATAGAGTAGATAGAGAAGCAACCATTTCAATATTTTCACACTCTTGAGGTGTTACCTCCACATTGATAATCTGATCCAACCATCTCAATTCATACGGATCAATATGTACTATTGTTTTATATTACCTCTGAGTCACAAAAGAGAGTTCACCATTTTGTTTTGAATATTACAATTGTTATACTCAAATAGAAAAATAGTGTTGAGTTGGAAGAGTAGATTCAACAACAATTGTACAATACTACTCACATCATCCCCATTGCATCATGGATGCATAAGGTGAAGCATGACCATCACATTCCATATTATTCTCAAGTATGAGCCCACACATAATTCAAGGTGTACCCATCAGTTTATAGCATACTAGGGTTTCAACAATAGTAACAAAGTACTCCATGATTGTATTAGTCATTCAAGGACTATTCATACCCAATTACCATCACTTAGTTATATTAAAGCTAGGTATAACAAGCTATACCTCATTAGGGTTACATATCAATACAATATGGTTATCATCCCTTCTATTCATATGAGTGAATAGGTAAGACTACCTTATTCAGGGTAACCCTTCATTTGTTCCATCATCATTCAACCCATATCACCATACCACAATTGTACAATACTAAGATGGATTATTGGTATGAATGACTACAACTATCAGACACCTTTAATTAACATATTTCTTGCACATGTACAACTGAAATCATATGTAAAACAAATTTACATCCCTTAATATACCTTCACCAAATTATACTTACAAAAACAAATTCACATATTACTAAAAACCATTATTTTCTCTTATCTCTCCTCATTCACTACTACTTACTTTTTGCTACTTATTCTTCTCATTTTAATCATGTAGATTAAACATTCCTAAAATTGAAACATACAAGGTACAAATAGATTATTCATCATTCTTGCTATCACTACAAGAATTTATCTCATATCACACTTCACTCATATTGTATTTCTCCTTTTTGTTCAAAACACACTTGTTACATTTCAAATTTATATCTTACTCTTTGATCCAAATCATTTCCATATTGTTTATCTACCTTTCAGATTAGCTTGGATTACTATCAGTGCTAGTTTACTTTTCATAGTGCAAATCTCATGATCTTGTTTTATAGAGATGCTAGTATTCAAGGTCAAATCACTAGTGACATCCCTTGAACTACTACAACTCTAAGCATTCTAGGGTTTGGTCCTTATCAGAAGCATGATGTTATTGTGATGTGACTTTTTTCCCTTAATTTGAAATTCAAACTTTGGATCTCACAAGTTTTACTAAGGTCTTTCTTATCTTATCAATTGAGTTTTATTTCTCTTACTTGACCTATACAGATAGATTACATTCTCAATTTACCCCACTAGAGTTTCATCATCATATTGTGTGTCATTATTACATTCACTAGATGTCTCTACAATGGTGGTTATGTATCATATACGATTCATTTTCTTATCACTTCATTCCCACATTGCTTTCATTAAGGAAGATATGAAAGAGAAGATGATTCTAAGACTTATAATTCTTATCTTTAAAAATTCCCTTAATACATTTCTCATATGTAGGTTTAGTTAGTTATCAACAAGGATACTTGACTAATTTACACTTGATTGAATCTCCTAACCTCTTTCTTTTATAATCTATATTACTCTACCATGTTTCAAACCCTTCCTTACTTTCCATAATCCTCTTACCATATACTACTCTTCCACCTGTCATCTTTAACTTCTAATTTTTTTTCTTATGATCATGTTGCTTATTCATGTGTATGATCATGTATACCATGTTGAACATATTTCTTTTTATCCTTCTACTAATGTGAAGTTGAAATTCTAAATCAATAAACTCTTTATTAGTTTCAACTCATGTTTAATACATTACATATCCTTCATTTTAAATCAAACGGCTCATGCATGGGTCGAACTTAGTTTCTCTTTCAATCAAGTTTTTCCCTCCTGAATATAGTCTACCTTTGTAGGACTTATTCATTGGTTAAGCTACACTTTTTTTCTTCTTTTAGAAACTAGTTTGTTGTTCTATAGAGACTTGGAATCAAAAGGTAGTAAGTTTGAATGTATTAACTTCACAATAAAGGTATACATTCCATGCTCTCAATTATATCATAACCCTCATTCCTTAATCAAGCTCATTATTTCCAACATTTCTCTTTGTTTCAACTAAGTTTCTTATCCTAGTCTTATTATTTACATGCTCATCCAATTCTCTTTATTTTAACTCTTCTAAAGACTCTTTACTTCTATGTACTTAGCGTATACTTAACTCTTTTATTCTATTTTCCCTTTTCTTTGGAGTACATAAAAACATTGTACTCGATTATATAGTCCATTCCTCATGATTGATTCTTACTATCTTGGCCCTTACATACTTTTCTCATATTTTGTTTCCATATTTCATATTTAAAGTTCATATAATACTAATCATTAAACTTAATCTGAACCTTATGTCGTGTTCCTTTATTCCCAATTAAGGGTTTCTCATATGAGGCCCCAAAGTTGGATCTCAGATATCAGTTCCAACTGATTCTTAGCTATTCTAATCTTTCCCATATGTTTCAACATCTTAGTATATGTACATTCTCACTATGATGTGGGTCTAATTTAACCAGATTCTACTCTTATTATATTTTCAATAGGAGTCATTAGATCCTAGTAACACATCGTGCCAGATGGACCAGGCCAAACCTGCACTCTTGAAGCCAAGAGCTACTCAAGATTAACTAACTCCTATTAATCTCAAACACGTGGAAAAAAATATCCACTTAGGAAAGCTCATTCAAAGATTACTTCTAGTCTACTTGATACAAATAATGTAATCAATAAATGCTACAACTGCATAGTGTACAACAAATCTTAAAGACACATATATATTTCAAAATACTGAATATCTGAATTCAAACATATAAGAGCATTTCTATTTATCTCCAATAAAATAACAATACGAAATGAAAGTTCTATCTCATTTTATATTTATTCTCTTAATTAATGTTACTTATCTTGTTTCTAACCCTAATATTTCTAGGGTTCGTCTCTAGCCCATCCTTCCACTATATACCTGGATAGGGTATACATGAAAGAATAGACAGAGTAGCTTGATAATGGTTGATCCAAGTACTCAAATACCGGGCCAAGATATCCAAATACTCAAATCCCCAGACGTAATATTAAAACATCTCCTATCTGCCACACTTATGACTCTAACTTACTAACTTAATGGGCCATGACAACTCAACCTAAGATCTGATACCAAGTTGTTACACCCCGGTCTCACAATAACCATTAATAATGAGATTAGGGCATAAATTGAGGATTTAACGTAATACAAAGATCACCCTTAACTTTTTCTTCTTTTCCAAACTCTTTGTTTTTCCCGCATTGAACCACATAAACTAACTTTACTAGGGAATCTAAACATTGATTTCTCTAATCTGATTTCAACAGTAAAAATGCATGTATGAACATTCATTATGTTTCTCATAACTTTTAAGCACATAAGAATTGCTGATTTGCATATATTGCTAAAAGAGGAATAATGTTATACATCATCATTTACAACTCTCTATTATTTCTTTACAAGGACCTAGAGTGACAAGGACTGACTGAACTTAACTATACTTAGACTTAACTCTTATGGTAGATCTACTCTGATGCTTTGACTTTCTTCAAGTCCACATGGTTTCCCTAAAAATTTTGAGTAGAGGGGTGAGCCTACTCGCTCAGTCAATGAGTACTTCAAAGAAACAATCTAAAGCACTGATATAATTACAAATATACTTTTAAGCAACTCATACCAATTATAACATCAGTAAGCTTTAAAGAGACTGATCATTGACAATCATAAATATGGTAGAATACTCTAGATATCAACAAGAGTAAATCAATATATGAGCATGCTTGATTAATTTCAAAGAGAAATAATAATTTAGAAACATACAAAGAATAATTGCTGGGAATCTATACTCGAATCTTTCTTAGCCTATCTTACTAATAAGAAACTCTTTAAAACTTATATTATCATATTTTAGCGTATGCCCTTATCATATGTAGTGTACTCTACATATGAAGACTCATAGTGAACTACGATCTCACTGTACAAGACTTAGCTTAAAACCCGTGAAGCTAAGCCTAGAACTAAATCCGGGTCTGCTTGACTCGAACCACCACATATGACTAAGGCAGCTAAACAGCTGACCTTTAACTGGAACTCTCCTTCTAGGCTGAGTACACAGCAGGAGGGTCTGAGACGCTCCGTGGGCCTCATCTTGGTACGCTATGTGGGTACCTTTGGGTTACCACCGAGATCTCCGATTCATGTTGGGTAACCTATCTTCTCTTAGGAGACTTCCTCAAGGGCTTCATCTCCCCGCACGCTCTGTGGGTGCGATCCGATCCCCGTATACTGGTAGCTGCCAGGGTGGATCATTTCCTCCTTACAGTGCAGACATCCGTAGGGAATCTATGGTGTTCAGGGCACCTATGTCTATTATTTTATTATTCTTAGAAAGCTCTTACTATATTGTATCTTTTCCTTACTTATACTTGACTCTGGTATCTCTATGGTACCACATCTATTTATTTGAAGTTTATAATACAACATGTATATCATTCCAAACTTGGCAGAGTAGTATATTCAAAACACTGTAATATTCTGAGTAATCATCATACTATACATACATGCAAACTAAAATTCTTAAATAAATAGAATACAAGTCAACTTGACACTTTATACACTAGGATCATGCAACTGAACTGTTAAGCATCACCACATCTCATACTAAGAACATTGATATCACAATACTTGATTCATTGAACACCCTAGACTTAGGGTTTCATTTACCTCATTCACTTATCACTTGGCTCTCATAAGGATTTCATACGACATAAACATTCACTGAATAAAGGCTATTTTCAACAAATCATATACAATCAATATATGTATGAAACCTTGGAACTGAGCTAAATTTGGGTTTCCATGCTATTCATTGAGATATCATTCATCAAGAATAAAATTGAATAAATAAAGTCTATCATGTCAAGAAAATCCCTTCAAATGGATTTCACGATATCTATTCGTAAATATCCAACTTTCCTCGCATCTAAGGTTTCACCCTCTTTACTGAGATATCAAACAAACACTATTCACCTTAAGTGAAATAGAAGATAGTATCTGACATATATGTACTATGAATTCAGATAAACAATCATTCATAACCAAGGGGATCCAGATAAACAAATTTCTCTCTTTAATTATACAACAATTTCAGTCATAGACAAATTTCCTATATTTTAGTTTTACTCTTATAACCTCTGTGAATACTTAGGGAATTCTCATTAGGATGTATTGTATACATTTCTAATATGATTTTGTGATCTGAAATTTATCCAAATAGAGGGAGAATCCATTTCATATCATTTTGCAACAACTTAGATCAAACACACAATTCAGGGTTTTTAGTCGCATACTAAGCAATTAAAGATTATGGATGATTTAACCAATTTTCATGCAATATACTGTTTAAAGGAAGTTCCCAGTCACGCTAAGGTGTGAAAACACCTTAAAAATGCAGCTCATCCCTGAAAATCTCGATCTCATATCAAACCCCTAGCAATTCACTCGATTCTTCTTCCTTTCAACCCGGAAACCCTAGGAATGTGGGATTATGAAGAAAGAGTGAGAAAAGGGGAAGTTTTGATACCATTTCAGATCAAATCAGAGGAGGTATGGAATCTTGACATGTGAGAGAAGATTCACCATGAAAGGCTATGCAAAGAAGCTAAACTTACTTGATTTCATCATTCCTCGGACTGCAAAACCCTAGGTCAGCATCTCCATCAATTTCTCCTCTCAAACCCTAACTCTCCCTCTCTATCTAGGATTTCATTTCTCTGGTTTGAATCATGAATTATGAGAGCTCCTTGTGTGTTAGTTTGACCATATAGAGAAATTGAGCTGCTTGGGTCAATTGCACATTGACCCCTCACTATACTTTCTCTTATTTCAGCTGAATTTTCTGTCATAAAAATATTACTGTAATTCGTCTATTGATAAGGTCTAAATGCATCAAAAAATTATGAAAATTTTACATGTTGTTTACTATTGAGTTTCAGATCTCCATTTAAAATTTCAGATCATTTGGATTTACTAATAAATCATTAAAAATAAAACACTACAATACTAAAAAGCACTCAATCATCATTTTGGTCGAAGTATAGTTTGATTGAGAACCACATTCAATGAACACTCAAATATTTTTAAATTTTTATCCAATATGCATGATTGAGTTATCCGTATCATATCCAAAATTCAATTAAATAAAAAATTTGTTGAAAATATGAAAAATTATTTACCACACTGCTATCCTGATCAAATTCCATATTCATGTACTATCAAAACCCTATTTTTTTTCCGATTAGGGTTTACATTTCTCAAACCCTAATTCTTCAAACTAAAATCATAGTTAGAGTTTCTTCTTAGGTTTCAAACATCATAATTGATCTACTATCATTAATCAAGTCTAAACAATGTTCAATCTAATCAAGCATGTAATCATTCATGTAAACCCTAGTTCACCAATTAAGCACAAATGTGGTCATTACAGGTAGTGAAGGAAAAAGGGGCGAAGAGGAAGGACAACAAGAAGGAGCCGAGCAGGAGAACCATGTCTACAAAAAACCTTTGATATGTCCATGTTCCTTTGGAATATTAATGGTGGGTGTGACAGGAATAAGAAGAAGGAAATCCACGAGTGGATTGCTGCTAGTGGTCACTCTTTAGTTGCCTTGGTAGAAACAAAAATAAAGGTACAAAATAGCAATAGTATTAAATACCTTTTTTCACAGAGATGGAACCACGTGTATAATGTTGAATACAGTGGAGTTCCAAGAGTCTTTGTGGCATGGAAGTCTAATGCCTGGAAGATGTCAGTGATACAGATGTCAGATCAACTTGTCACGGTTGATTGCAGGAATAATGGAGGACTACAAATATGGATGACAGCCGCATATGGTCACAATGATGGCAGATCCAGATTAAATTTATGGAGATACTTGGTTTCCCTATCTAAGAATGTAAAATAACCATGGTTGGTAATAGGTGATTTTAATGTGGTTCATCTACAGGCGAAAAAAGGGGGAAAAGACTTTCTTTGACTACAGAGGTGGATGCTTTCAATCAGGCTATTGATAAAGTGGGTCTGTATGAATTACCCATGTTGGGTGGGGATTTGTTCACATAGAATAATCACTAGTACAGAAATGGTCTATAGCGTCGATTTTTTAAGCCTATAGCGTCACTTTTCAGCCGACGCCTAAGTGGTCGTCGCTACAGAAATTGCTCTGTAGCGTCGGTTTTTTTAACCCAAAAAAACCAACCTTGTATAGTAAAAACCGACCCTATAGGCTTTCAAAAACTAAACCCAAATGAGAAATGAAATTGTACATGAACCCTATAACGTCGGTTTTTTAATAAATAACTGACTCTAAAGATTATTTCTAAGGACCTATAGCGTCGGTTTTCTTTAAAAAACTACCTTATAGGTGTCTTGGCCGTTCTGCGTAGAACGGTCATGCTGTATAAAATGGCCATGTTGGGATGAGGTAGAACGGCCATGCCACCTAGCACGGCTGTGTTGGTTTATATTAGCACGGCCGTGCTACACGGCACAGCCGTTCTACCATATCTCAACACGGTCGTTCTACGCGGCACGACCGTTCTATCTCATCCCAACACAGCCGTTTTATGCAGCACGTCCATTCTATGCGGAATGGCTAAGACACCTATAAGGTCAGTTTTTTAAGAAAACCGACGCTATAGGGTCGAATTTTCTTTTTTAAAATTTCTACAGAAACTGAACAGAACAAAACAGAAGAACAAGAATAAGATATGGGAGAGGGGAACATTGATGCTCAACCATCACCATTCTAAACCACACATTCATAACAAAAATGATTCATATATTGAGTTGAGTACACATAGTCACATCATAATTTACAAAATGATAGATTGCAAGTCTGAGATGATATTAAATGTCAGATACAAAAGTAAATATGAAAGAGTACTGAAACCACATACATAAATGGCACGTAACTGACATATTTATTCCAATGCTATATTGACTTCATTTAGAAAAGCATATGACCACTCTTCTCGGAATTCATTTAAGTCCTCACGTGTGTAAGGATGAGTTGTAAAGATATGTAATAGAAAATGAACATGCTAATATTTTATAAAATGACTACAACTCACTTGTAAATTTATGATGTTATTCTTTATTACCTGATCTATAGTTTGAATGTCATTTGATGCTTGTTTGACAATAGCTTGCATATATTTCATTACATAGTAACCACAAGCCCAGTCATTATTTTATATAGGACACTACAAATAATGAATTATACTTAATGTTAGTAACTACTATAAATAGTAGACTATAAGAGTTGACATATAAGATTTGAAAATTAATACATATAAGACTAAGCAGTTGTCAAAGTAGCTACCTTGACATTTTTCAAAGTCAATGTCTTTAATTTTGTGGGTATATGTCCTCCGCCTTCACGAAAAGCTTTTATACCCCTATCAATTAAACGATAGTTGGTAAAATAGAAATTCTAAACAGAAATATCATGTTGAAGCATTGACAATATTTATGCTTACGCCATAGCTGGCAATTTCAATTTGTGACCCTACCATCTTTTGTGCCACCTCCTTAGTTGCAGGGTTGATAATTTCACCTGCTCGATTCTTTCTAGCATCAATCCATGTCAAGTGTCGGGGTGGATGCTCAACTTGAGTTGTACTAGATTCTTCTCCAGAAGAGGATTGCTTCTCTTGTAGTTGGCATCGGAAGGCATAACCACCGGGCCCCAAGCGATGGTCATGCACATTTTTGGCCCATCTTTCCTTTTAAGCCTGGTGGATAGCCTGATCATTTAAAATGAGATATTGTAATTCAGACTTGGCAATCATGTATAAAAAGATTCACCTCCTTAATTGTATAAAATTAAAGACTCATACAATACATCACAATCTTTATTACTTGAAACTCTCCCAATCTCCTAGCTGCAACAATTGTTTCCCACACCTCAGGATCTATAAAAATATATACATTTGTTGCTTTCTTCTTTTGTTTAGGATTATCTATAAATTCCCTTGCGAGATATGTCTTAAAACCCCTCCATCGTACACCACAACGTTGTAGCACTCTTTTCTTGTGATCTTTTTCATTTAGATGAAAAACACCCTATACATACAAAAGAAGCAATTAATAATGTTGTTTTGAAAAGCAATCAATTCCAAGCAAACTAAATTAGAATCAATAGATAAAAAAACATATTAAAATAATATCACTTCCACTCACAGATATATCTTTCCATATGAGGTCTTTTTTGGCATTAGGAACATCATGCCAATTTTTTATATCTATTGGCATGTTACTGCGCATGGTCGCCCCTATGTAATGCTTGAAAGCACTAGCATGTTCCCCAACAGGTGCTCCTGTGATATCAAACTGGACTGGCAATTTGTCCCCTTTAGCCCTGAGCTCCTACAGCCTACGCATCAGTGTGGGACCTCTACTTTTCTTAGCATCACCACTACCATCCTCATGGTGCTCATGCTCATGCTCAAAATGTTCATCTTCACTCACCATTTTAGAATGTGCAAGTATACATGATAAAAAAATAAGTGATAATAAAAGAACAAGTGATAAGGTATACTAGCTTGAATGATAATAAAATAAATAATTCAAAGAATACATGCCTCTAGTATTGGTTGAGTTGTTAGTCAAGGAAAATTCCTTCAGCATGGTCTTGACGTTTATAATATTCATCAGTGTTATCTTCAACATTTACACTTGGCAAACCAACTGAGAATGGACTGGAATCATCATACTTTTCGTAGTATTCTTCTTCATTTATAGGATCTATAGTAAATTGTCTTTTTCCATGAAGAACGACAGACCAATTTTTATTTTCCAGGTCATCAATATAGAATACTTGTTTTTCTTGGTCTGCCATGATGAATGGCTCATCTTTCTCACCAATGTTTTCAAAATTCACCAATATGAAACCCAACTCATCCACTAAAACTCCTTTGTTGTTGTCAACCCAATTACACTTAAAGATAGGAAATCAAAAATTTGTATAGTCCATTTCCCATATGTCCTCAATGACGCCGTAATATGACATCTCAACTTCATGTGGTCTTTTATCTTTGACACTAGCAAAATACAACGAACAAGCTTGAACAGTGACCCCACTATTTTGAGCTACACTACTTTCATCTTGACGCTTTGTGTAGTATGAAAATCCGTTTATGTCATAACCTTCATATGAAATGACATCCATTTTTGGCTTAAAGGCGAGCCATTTTATGTTCTCAGCAACATTATTCGGTGATTCAGATAGTTGATTAAATACTTTCTCTTCAAACCACCTAATAAATGTTCGATTATGCTCTCTTGCAAGCCACATTGAACTGGATCACGGATGATTTCTCTTGATAAGATCATTGTGTTTTGTGATGTAGCTACTAACTTCATCGATGTTGTGTAAAATATACAAATGCACTTGTTCCCACAACTCACGAGTGATTCCTTTCACTCGTCCTCCCAAAGTTCCTTTGCCATAATAAGATTCAGTGTGATGCGAATTTTTTAGATCGCTAGAAGTTTCATTGCAATTCAAAAAATCATTGCAAAAGTCCATCACCTCCCTAGCCACGTAACCCTCAATAATACTCCCTTCAGGACGATAACAATTCCGAACATCACCTTTAAAAACACTCATGTAGCGTTCAAATGGATATATCCAGTGTAAGAAAATTGGACCCAACATCTTCACCTCCCTTGTAATATGTACTACAAGATGAACCATGATATCAAAAAATGAAGGAGGAAAGTACATTTCAAGCTGACACATGGTAACAATTACATCTTTCTATAGTTTATCGATAGTATCAGGATGTATCACTTTGTTGCATATTTCATTGAAGAAGAAATAGAGTCTTGTGATTGCAAACCTTACATGCTTCGGTAATATAGATTGAATAGCCACAGGTAAAATTTGTTGCATTAAGGTGTGACAATCGTGAGATTTGAGACCTATCAGTTTCAGATCCTTCATTGATACCAATCTACGAATATTAGAAGAGTATCTTTTTGGAACCTTAATATTATACAAGCACTCACAGAAAGTCTTTTTCTCCTTCTTTGACAAAGTGTAACAAGCTGGTGGTAAATATGTGCGGCGACCCCTGATCTCCACTGATAATTCTTTTCTTATACCCATTAATTCTAAATCTTTTCTAGATTTGATGCCATCTTTAGTCTTTCCTGGTATGTTCAATAGCGTACCGATGATGCTATCAAAAATATTTTTTTCAACATGCATGACGTCAATGCAGTGTCTAATTGCCAAAGATCTCCAATAAGGAAGATCCCAGAATATTGACCTCTTCTTGTATAGAGATTTGACACATGCGAGTGTATGACTACTTGAACTCTTTCCAAATTCATTAACAATATGTTTCACCCTATCATATACAAAATTTCCTGGTACAGGTTTAGGAGCACTTCGTTCCTCAGTTGACCCATTAAAGGTTTTGTGTTGCCTTTGATAAGGATGCACTGGTGGGAGAAATCTCCGATGACCAAGATATATGATTTTACCACCATGTTTTAGTCTGATTGAATCAGTATTTTCCTCACAAATAGGACATGCTTTGTAACCTTTTATGCTATATCCATACAAATTTCCATAAGATGGAAAGTCATTAATCATGCAAAACAACGTAGCACGCAAACTGAAGGTCTCTTTACGTGAAGCATCATATGTCATAATACCTTCTTCCCATAGTTTCATTAGGTCATCTATTAGAGGTTGAAGGTAAACATCAATATCATTTCCAGGTTGCTTGGGCCCTAATATCAATATTGACAACATGACATACTTATTTTTCATACACAACAAAGGAGGAAGATTGTATATAACAATCATAACAGGCCACGTGCTATGTTGGCTGCTTAATGTACCATAGGGATTCATTCCATCTGTACAGAGTCCAAGTCTTAAGTTTCTTGGTTCTTTACCAAATTGAGGGTATAATAAATCAATTTTCTTCCATTGTGGTGAATCAGATGCATGTCGTAGGACACCATCATCATTGGCCTTTTAACTCCCCATGCCAAGACAATTTTTTTGCATCTTCTGTATTAGCAAATAAGCGTTGAAATCATGGTATTATTGGTAGATACCACATCACCTTGACAGGAGAGCCATTTTTAGCCTTAGCTGAATTTGTGGTCTTATACCTTGACGCACCACATTTTGGACAATTTATTAAATTACTATAGTCCTTATGAAATAACACCCAATCATTTGGACATGCATGAATCTTCTTAGCCTCCATTCCCATTGGGCACATTATTTTCTTTGCTTGATATGTTGAAATTGGAAGCTCGTTGCCTTCAGGAAGAATTTCCTTTAACAAAGACAACAGTGAAGTGAAACTCTTATCACTCCACTAGTTTTGAGCTTTAAGAGTATATAATCGCATCACAACACTCAACCTCGTGAACTTAGTACAACCTTTATATAAAGGTTTTTCAGCATCATGGACAATGTTTGTAAATAAAGAAGGTGGATCGACATTGTCCCGACAACTACGTAGCATCTCATCAACCATATCATCCTGAATGGGGTCATCCTAAATCGGTTCATCATTGAAATTATCATCATTATCTATATCTTCTATGCCACAACTTGTATGATCCCATTGCATATGACATGATTCTTAATTTCCTCAGCAGTATCAACTTTCAAATTGTTACCACAATGTCTACATGGACAATAGAACCTATCTGTAGGTAGTTTCCTATGTTCCTCAGCAAATATGATAAATTCATCAAGACCTTTGGCAAACTCTGGACTACAATGGTTCTTGATAGACATCCAACTTCGATCCATTTTATATATCACATTAAAAAATAATTATAAAACTAAGCATTTAATATTGATACTATAAGCTATAAGTTTTTATTGATAGGAAGTTAATTACTTTTATAGTAAAGTGTATCACCTATCCCATTTTTGAATATTTAATCTCACGAGTAACTGTATAATGTATTTTTAGTTTTGAAGAAAATTTCAGCAGCATTTCCCCTAAGTTCTCCATGTACACCGATGTAAATGATAAATAACCACTCACATATGTACCCAGAGAACAAATGAGGAAATACTACTAAAATTTTCTTCAAAACTAAAGATACATTATACAGTTACATCCTAAGTGAGATTAAATATCCAAAAACAGTCCCAAACTGGGGACTATCCAAAATTTACTCCTATGAGTAAATTTTGAACGGGTTTCTAAGTTAATACATGCATAAATGTATTATTGTCATATTTATATATTAAGTTAAACATCATGCATCGATGATCTCATATATAAACCCTAAAGTGTCAATCTGAGAATACACAATGTCTACCCTCATATTCTGGAATGTATATATAATGATTACATATGTGATTGATAACAAAATGTAGATATGAATGAATACATATTTTTATTATTGGTTGATTTACTAGTCAAATAAAATGGCACATTGGGAGAGTGAGAATGTTATACCTCACTTGTAAGCTGAATAAGAAATATATGCAAGTCAACAACAAGTCAATAGCACCTGCAACAACACAAATGCACGATTCAATTATGTTATAATGTATTAATTAGGGGTCAGTATATATCAATTTATAGGAGCAGTAACAAATTCAAAATTGACAAATTTTGATGATTCTGCAACTCAGCCAACACGGACGTGTTGGGCAGCACGGCCGTGCAAACAACATGGTCGTGTTGCCCAACACGGCCGTGTTGGCTGAGTTGCAGAATCATCAAAATTTGTCAATTTTGAATTTGTTACTGCTCCTAACACGGTCGTGATGCCCAGCACGGCCGTGCTACCTGGTCAGTTGCTTGAAAGTAAAATGTAAACGGAGGAGTGATGAGGCAGCAGAGAGAAATACCTTGAGAAGAATCGGTCGGTGAGTGAGCTTGTGCGGGAAAAGAACCAGAGAGAGATGTGCACGGCCTTTGCAACGCCTAAGGCATCGTCGCCTTTCAAGGAAGAAAGTACTGGAGAGAGATGCAACATCATCGTCGTCGTCGTCTAAGGAAACAGCGCCAGAGATGGTGGTAACGAGCGTCGTCGTTGCTGGAGATGATTGTAAGAAGCTTGGGCATCGTTGTCCAAGGAAAACAGCACTAGTTTGCCTCTTTTCGGACAAGGAGATGGTTGTGAGAGGTCACCTTTGTAGAGGCGGTGTTTCTTTTCTTCGGGCGTGGGAGCGGAAACGGGGAAGAAGCAGCGACAAATGGCAACCTAAACCTTACTATCGGGCTGCTATGTACAATAATAGAATACCTATAGCGTCGATTTTCGGTAAAAACCGACCCTAAAAGTCTACTAAAAAAATGTTGCCCGGACTTAACCTATAGCGTCGATTTTTTAAGATAACCGATGCTATAGACCTGACTTATAGCGTGGGTTATCTTAAAAAACCGACGCTATAGGTAAAGTCCGGGCACCATTTTTTTAATATACTTTTAGGGTCGGTTTTGTACTAGAACCGACGATATAGGTCAGCATCTGTAAGGTCGGTTATATATAAAAACCGAATCTAGAGTTCCACAGCGGTGCCCACATTTTTTGTTGACCCTATAACATCGGTTATTTTAAAAAACGGACCCAATAGATCGAGGCGCGAAGCCAAAATTGTGTGAATTTTTGCAGCGGGAAACCTATAAGGTCAATTTTTATGATAAAACCGATGCAGTAGTCTATTAGGTCGATTATTCTAGTAAAAATGATGCTATGGGCAGCGACGTTACTGGCCAAAAATGTAGTAGTGAATGAAAGGGGATCGGAATACATGATAGCAAGCAAATTAGTCAGGGCTCTAGTGAATAATGAGTGGCTGAAAATTCTTCCTAGTGTTCAAGTGAAGGCAACATGTTCTGAATTAAGTGACCATGCACCTATCTCAGTTCAGATCACAAAAAAGAAACAGAAAAGGAGGTTGTTCAGATTTCTAAATTACTGGGCTGATTGGAGAGAATTTGATGAGGTCATAAAGAATAGTTGGGGTACTCAGGTGAGAGGGAATCCAATGTATGTCTTTGCTAAATTGATGGAGAACACCAAGATTGCACTTAAAAAATGGGCAAAGGAAGAGGTGAACATTCCAAATATGTTAAAGGAGGTGAAAAATGAATGCAAAGAAGTTAGAGAAAATCTTTTGACTAATCCCTTAAATCCTATTTTAATTGAGAAAGATAGGGTCCTGAAAAAGACAATTGAGGAGATGAAAAAGGTAGAGGAAAAATTCTACTGGCAACGAAGCAAAGAGAAGTGGATGGAAGATGGGGACCAGAACACCAAACTCTATCACACGACAGTGAGAAGGAGAGCGGCAGGTAATATTATTTCTGAATTGATTGATGCTGAAGGGAGGGTGGTCAACAAACATGAGGACTTAGAAGAGCAGGCCATAAATTTCTATACGTCATTATATAACAAGACATTTACCAGTGACATAGAAGATGATGAGGATGTGGAATGGAAGTTCAAACTCTCAAGCACACATAACAACATCCTTATGAGAAGAACCAATGAGCAAGAGGTCAAAGAAGCAGTGTGGAGCATAGGTAGCAACAATCACCCGGGTCTGACAGTTTCAATGCTTTCTTTTATAGGAAGACTTGGGATATTTTTAAAGAAGACCTAGTTGCTTACATGAGCTGGTTCCTAGAAGGGGGACATATGGTTAGACTGGTCAATCACTCTTTCCTTGTTCTTATTCTGAAAAAGAAAGTCACCTCCTCTCTTGCTGATTTTAGACCCATAGCATGATGTTCGGTATAATATAAAGTTATTGCAAAAATAATGGCTGCTAGATTGAAGATGGTTCTTCCCTATCTTATTTCTGCAAACCAAGGGGCCTTTGTGATGGGTAGAAGTATCAGCGACTGTGCTCTTTTGGCAGGGGAATTTCTATTGGACTATAATGTCATGAGAGGGAGTAGGAAAGCATGCTTAAAACTGGATGTCTCCAAAGCTTATAACAGCGTCAGATGGGAAAAATTATGGTAGATCATGCAACAGATGGGATTTAATGAACAATGGATTGAATGGATTAAACAATGTGCTGGGACCACTAGCTATTCTATCCTGGTTAATGGTACATCTGTTGGTCTATTTAGAGGCGGCAATAGGCTGCTCTAAGGTGACCCCCTATCACCTCTTCTTTTTGTGATTGTCATGGAGTACTTTACAAGGAAGATGCAACAAGTTAAAGAATAGAAAGAAATCAAGCCTTATACAGTTCACGGGATGAAGGTAATGGCACATTTGATTTTTGCAGATGATGTTATGGTTTTTATAGAAGCAAAACAACACTATCTGGAAAATCTTAAAAATCTTCTGAAAGAGTTCAGGAAGCAGATGGGGTTGTGCATAAATGCAAACAAATCACATATCTTTTTGTCTAAGAACTGCTACCAGATGGAGGATAGGCTTGTTCAGGCTTTGGGCATAGAGAGAGGGAGTTTTCCAACAAAATATTTGGGTTTCCCTTTAGCCAGAGGTAATTTTCACGTCAAAGACTTTGATGAATGCATTAATAAAGTGGAAGAAACGATTAATAGATGGCCGACGCAAAAGACATCCATGGCGGGATGTATGACGTTGACAAAGGCTGCCATAGAAAGACTTCTTATCTTCTGGGTACAACAAGGTGAAATTCTCAGTTCAGTCTTGGATAGAATGGAAATGAAGATGGCAAATTTTCTACGGGGAAGTGAACATCATACTATGAAATATGCTAGATTGGCGCTTCTAAGGGATGAAGGAGGTCTGAATTTGAAAACCCCGAGGGACATTGTTAAGTGGGGAACTATGCGAAGGATCATCACATTCCAAGAAGGCACTTCTAAATGGGGAAGGTGGATGAGACATAGATATCCAAGAGGGCTAGATTTCACACTGAAGACAAGGGAGGGATATTCACGTACCATAAATGTCATGACAGAGACTTGGCATCAAGTCAAGCACTTGTTTGTTCATATGAACGACACAGGTGGATGGAGACTAGGGAACCAAAAGATATGCATTTGGGAGGTTACTCGCTCAAGAGGTACAAAGAACCCGATAGGAGAATATATTTGGTCTGGTAGATATGTGCCAAAATGGAGTATGTGTGTATATAAAATTTTGCACACTGTTCTTGCAGCTCTGGATAGGATAAAGAGTTGGAACTATGATGTTTCTACTTTATGCTTGCTATGCAAAGAGGGGGAGGAATCCAACAACCACCTTGTGGGAGAGTGTAAGTTTACAAAAGAGATATGGGAGATTTTATGCAGGGAATTGATATTACAAATTCAGTTGTCTGATGATCCAAAAAGAAGGTTATCCAGGTGCAGAGATGATGATAGGAGGAAACTTATGTTTGCTGGTCTATGCTATCACATATGGGAAGAGAGAAATGCCAGAAGACACCAAGGATCTACTACTGATGCTAAGAGGATTGTTGTAAAAATATGTAAATGTGTGAGACGTAAATTACACATTAGTTAGAAGTGTAAGTTATTTTCTATTTTGGATGTATGTCGTTGGGCCTACATGTACTCTTAACCTCCTATAATTTTAGGAGGATTTCAGAATATATTTACCTGATTTTGATACATGCATACATACATATAAGCTGACAAGGAGTGTCTCAAGTGGTCAAGCATGGTGTCTCCTCATGAAGGGACCCGGGTTTGAATCCCAGTTGCCGCCTTGATTTACCACCCTCCTAGGCGTTCGGCCTCCGCCACGGGCATGGAAGAGGGGGGAGGGGAGAAATATTTCTCTCTTAATCCCATACATACATACATACATACATACATACATACATACATACATACATATACATACATACATACATACATACATATGCACGCCGACAAGGAGTGGCTGAAGTGGTCAAGCACGGTGTCCCCTAACAAAGGGACCCAAGTTCAAATCCCAGTTGTCGCCTTGATTTACAACCCTCTCGGGCATTTGTCCTCCACCACAGACTCTTAATCTGATACATACATACATACATACATACATGGCAATCACTAGGGCGATCCTGAGAGGGACCGTCGGCCATGGCGGCCACCACCACTGGCCAAGCCTCACCATCCACCACCATCCCACTTACCAACCCATCCAACCCACCACCCAATGACCCTGACCCCAAGACAAGGAAGTAGAGTGAAGGAGGTGCAACGAAGAAACCATGGACAATGATAGTGAAGAGGACACCCACATAGGAAAAGGAGTGCATAGAGTTGATCTTTCCTAAACTGACCAAGAAGGATGGTAAAGTGACAGTGGATCTTGATGCGGAGGAATATGGATGTATGAAAGACATCTAGGAACTCATGGTCTTGATCTATGTCATGGGGAAACAGCCGTTCTAACCCCATCTTCTTGCTTGGATCAAGTAGGTATGGAGCCCTAAGGGAGAGTTCGACGTCATATCTAAGGAAAACAAATTCTTTTTTATCCAGTTCTCTAATGATATGGACAAGAAGTCATGTCTCAATAGTGGGCCTAGATGGTTGTATAGACATATGGTGATCGTGAGGCACTATGCTTTCAGTGATTCCCTGGTAAAGTAGGACATGTTATCACTGCCTATCTGGATCCACATTCCGTCTAATGGGAAAACTTGGACCAGGAAGGTAGCCGACACGATTTCAACGAGAGTTGGAAAGGTTCTACATGTTGAAACGAGGGCTATGGAGATGGCAGGCATAGACAAATCCAGAGTCCTGGTGGATATTGAAGCAGAAGATGATATGCCAGATAAGGTGTGGGTGAATGTCCTTAGAAAGGCAGAAATCCCATTCAATATCAAGTACAAGTCTTTACCCAGGAAATGTTCAAGATGTCGTGCTTTCAAGCATGGTAATGATGATTGTTAGAAGAACAAGGAGGTTAGTACTGAGAAGGATGATCAAGGTTTCCAAGTTCCCAAAAAGACTTGGAAGGTAAAGCGGAGCAACCCCAAGAATGCAGAAGCTAGCACCTCAGGAAGCAATGACAAAGAGGAAGGGGAGATACAGGACCAATCGAACCCTTTCAACGTCCTAAGTGAGTCTGAGGTAGAGGAAGAAGAGATAATGGAGACAACGAAGAGCCTAAATTCAATAAGGAAGGACAAATAAAGAGAGAAAGGCAAAGAGAAGGAAATAGGGAGGGAGAAGGAGAAGGAGCATGGTAGGCGCACCAGGAACAAAAGATAGTTACCTATGCCAGTACTCACCTGGAATGTCAAAGGGGTTTGTGACCTAGACAAAAGGCGTGAGGTCAGGAACTGGATTAAATCCTGTGGTGTGTCCATGGCAGCTATTCTAGAAATGAAAATAAAGAGGGGAAATATCTGATGTGTTGCATCCATCTTCCCTAGGGGGTGGAACTATGTATCTAACCATGATGCGGTGGATCTAGGTAGAGTATGCCTGGGAGGGAACCCAAATGTGTGGGAAGTAGAGGTGATTGCTAATCTAAACCAGATGATCAGCTCTATATGTAGAAATAAGGGTGGTTTCAAGGTGTGTTTCTCGGCAGTGTATGCATTCAATCTACATTCCCAATGGAAGGCACTGTGGAGGGATCTAATGGAACAATCAAAGAAGACAAATATCCCATGGTTGATCATGGAGGACTTCAATAATGTGAGGTTACAAGATGGTAAAAGAGGAGGATGACTGGTCCCTGAAGTAGTGTTAAGGTCATTCAACCAAATGATCAATTTAGCTGAATTGTGTGAGCTCCCTATGCAGGGGCATGAAACCTTCACGTGGAACAATGAAGGCAAACCCAAAAGGAGAATCACATGCAAACTTGATAGGGTACTTGTTAACAACATGTGGATTGATTGCTTGGGAAATACGAGCATTAAGGCAGGCATTGCCATTGGTGATCATGTTCCACTGGTTATGCAATTGCAGGAGAAGTCAAATAAAAGGAGACCATTTAGGTTTGGTAACTTCTAGATGGGATGGAAGGGCTATAGAGAAGTGGTAGAGGCGAGTTTGAAGGACCCAATCCAAGGCACCCCTATCTATTGCTTCGTGAAGAAACTATTGAGATTGAAGAAAGATCTTAAATCACGGTCTAAGGAACATGTCAACATCCCCAAGCTCATTGAGGAGATGAGAAAGGAAATGATTGAGATAAAGAATCAGGTTTTAAAGGACCTGTTGAACTAGGCCATCATCGAGAGCGAGTTGAAGGTGAAATATATGCTCAAAGACCTGAAGAAAGTGGAGGAGAGCTTCATGCGGCAAAGAAGTAGGTAGATGTGGATACATGATGGAGATAGGAATACAAAGTTATACCACAATGTGGTGAGGCAGAGAGAAGCATTGAAAACAATCTCTGAATTAGTGGGTATGAATGGAGAGGTCCTAAATAACCATGAGGATCTAGGAAGGAGGCAACTGACTTCTACACAAAACTATACAATAAAAACTATACTAAATAGGTTGCATGGGAAGGCAAGGAGCTCAGGTGGAAATACAAGCTAACCACATCACATAATAACATCTTGTGTAGGTAGGTCAATGAAGAGGAGGTGAATGAAGCCCTCTGGACCATTGGAGTTGATAAATTGTCAGGCCCAGATGGGTTTAACACCCACTTTTATAGGGATGCTTGGGAAATTATAAAAGATGACCTATGTGAATCTGTGAGATGGTTTATGGAAGGTGGATGTATGCTCAGGAAAGTGAATCATGTGTTTCTGGTACTCATCCTGAGAAGAAGATGATGACATCTCTGGTAGATTTTAGGCCAACAACATACTGCAATGTTCAATACAAGGTCATAGAAAAACTCCTTATTGAGAGGTTGAAGATGGTGATGCCAGTTTTTGTTTCAGATAACCAGGGTGCGTTCATCTTTGGGCGAAGCATCAACGATGGTGCTCTACTTATGGGACAGTTCCTACTGGACTTCAATGTCAAAAGGGGCCACAAGAAATCCAACTTGAAGCTCGACGTCTTCAAAGCATAAGATAGTGTGAACTGGAGGATGCTATGGTGGGTGATGGCCCAAATGGGATTCCAAAACAGGTGGATCGAGCTGATGAAGCAATGTGTCACCACAACGAGCTTCTCAGTGCTAGTGAATGGATCTCCGAACACCACCTCCACCACTAACCCTAACCCTAGTTTGAAGACAGAGGACCCAAATAAGAAAGCAAGTGACAACCCTAGCCCTAGAGTGGGGGGCGTCGTAGGGGAAATTGAGGGCGAGGAGGACAATGCATGATGAGGCGTTGCAATGGAAGATGGCCATCAAGGCGCTGTGAATGACAATGCCCGATGCAACCTCATGAGGGAAGACATTCGATAGGGAGTTGTAAAGAATGACGCCCGACACAATTTCGTGAGGGATGATGCCTGATGTAGCATCGCAATGGAAGACGAACGATAAGGTGAAGTAAAGAACGACGCCCGATGGGGCATTTTGGAGGAAGGAGGAGAGCCCAACATAGGTAGAAGAGCATGGACGCAAGTTCTAAAACAACCGTTGGGAAGTAACAAGGATGTGCAATTCCCACAGCCAAGGCGTTAGGAGGGCCAGGTCCATGAAGATTTGGAGGTGGAGGAATTGGAATGCATGAAGGATGTTTAGGAGTTCACAGTGATGGTGTATGTGCTGGGAAAGCACCCCTTCTACCCTCATTTAAATGTGTGGATACAACTTACATGGCAGCCAAAGGGAACCTTCGAACTGCTATCAAGAGAGAAAGACATCTTTCTTGTTCGCTTCTCCAATGTAGTAGACAAACAAGCAATTGTCAACATGGGGACGAGATGGTTTGATGCCCAACTTGTGGTATCTAAAGACTATCATCATGCAAATGAGCTGAAGCAGGATACATTCACTACAATCCTAGCATGGTTAACGCTCAAGTACTTTGGTAGAGCGTGGATGAGGAAGGCTGCTGGAACGATTGTGGCAGGTGTTGAAAAGGTAAATCACATTGACGAGAGATCACTCGAGCATGAAGAAGCAAGAGTATTGATTGAAGTGAATGTTGATCATGAGATGATAGACACGGTATGGCTGAATGTATGTGGACACGAGCCCATCCCAGTGCAGGTTCAGCCAGATTATATTCTTCCAAAATTAAGTGGATGTAAAGATTTTAGACATACTGATAGCAACTGTGATAAGAAGGGGGAAGACAAAGGTGCTAAAGGTCCTAGGCAAGAATGGAAGGAGAAAACTAAGCTTGTACCTGATTCTAGTATGGAGGGGAACACTAGCATGGAACATGGGTCAAGCTAGCAATGGAGGGGATGGCCTGGGGAAAGCAGTACAAATGAAGAAGAGCCAGCAACGCCTCACTAGGAGTCAGACAAAGCACATGAGAAAGATGAAAATGGTAACCCAGACACTGAGAAGGAATAAGGAGAGTTTGTTGCTTATACAAAGAGGAACAGCTTCAAGAAGAATGACATTCCCAAAAACCAAGGAGTAGGCAACATTTTGGACACAGGAAATAGCTTTGAGGCATTAACCGACTCAGATAGTGAAGGTGTTGTTGTACCGAAGAACGATAAGAAAGAAGACAAGAGGAAGGATAACAAGGAGCCGAGTAGGAAAACTAGATCCCAAAAAACCAATTTATATGTCCATGCTGCTATGGAATATTAAAGGGGGTGTGATAGGATCATGAAGAAGGAAATTCAGGAATGGATTGCTACTAGTGGTCACTCTTTGACTACATTGGTGGAAACAAAAATAAAAGGAAAGAACAAAAACAACATTAAATACTTGTTTCCACAGGGATGGGAGCATGTATCTAATGTAGCATACGCTGAGGTGGCTAGAGTCTGTGTCGCTTGGAAATTGAATTCTTGGCAGGTGATAGTGATACAGATGTCAGATCAGCATGTTACAGTAGACTGTAGAAATAATGGGGGGTTGCAGATGTGGGTGACAATGGTGTATGCTCATAATGATGCAAAGGCTAGATTGAACCTATGGAAGGAGCTGATTTCTATCTCTAGATAGGTAACACTATCATGCTAGGTGATTGGAGACTTCAATAGCATCCAGATGCAGGTAGAGAAAAGAGGCAAAAGACTAGATTTAAATGCATAGATTGATGCTTTCAACCATACTATAGATAAAGCTGGTTTGTTTGAGCTAGCAATGAATGGTGGTGACATCTTCACATGGAACAATGAAAGGAGCCCAGGAGACAGAATTACAAGCAAGCTAGACATAGTACTAGTGAATGATGAATGGCTACATATTTTTCCTAAGGTACATATGAAGGCAGGTGGGTCTGAACTAAGAAACCACATTCCTGTCTCAGTCCATATTACAAAAAAGAAGCAAAAAAAGAAGACGATTCTAGTTCCTAAACTACTGGGCTGATTGGAAGGGATTAAATGATATTGTTAAAGAGGCATGGAATGTGTAGGTGATAGGGAACCCAATGTTTATTTTTGCAAAGAAGCTGGCAAACAAAAAAGAAGCGCTTAAAAGATGAGCTAAGAATGAAGTGAATATCCCAAATCTACTAGTGGAAATAAAAAGAGAATGTAGAGAAGTCAAAGGAAAATTATTATGTGATCCACTCAATGTTGATCTGATAAAAAAGGATGACGACCTGAAAATGATACTACATGACTTGAAGAAAGTAGAGGAAAAGTTCTAATGGTAGAGAAGCAGAGAGAAGTGGATGGAAGATGGGGATAGAAATACCAAACTGTACCATACTACTGCTCGGAGAAGGGAGGCAGACAATATTATTTATGAGCTAATTGATATGGAGGGAAGAGTACTAAAAAACATGAAGATCTAGAAGAGCAGGCCATAAATTTCTATTCCTCTCTATATAAGAAAAATTTTGTGGAGGAAATAGAAGAGGAGGATCTGGAGTGGAAATTCAAGCTCACTGGTAGGCACAACAACATTCTCACAAGAAAGACCAATGAGCAGGAAATCAAGGAAGCAGTTTGGAGTATTGGAAGTAATACATTTTTGAGCTCAGACGGTATCAATGCGTACTTCTATAAGAAGACATGTGACATCATCAAGGAGGATCTGACTGCATACGTCAATTAGTTTCTGGAGGGTGGAAACATGGTGAGACAGGTCAATCATTCTGTTCCGGTACTCATTCCCAAGAAAAAGGTGACTTCCTCCCTTGTTGATTTTAGACCCATTGCATGATGTTCAGTACAATATAAAATCATTGCAAAAATTCTGGCTGCTAGACTGAAGATGGTACTCCCTTTTTTATGACTGAGAGAACCCATCCCGGGCGAAGCCGACATAGTAAACTCTTGAGGCATGAGAGGAAGTGGTCCGGTCACCCCCCTCCCGTGCCTAATCAGTGTGAATTGTCGTTCGCAAAGTGCCTTCGGTGAGGTTCGAACCTGGGTCCTTCATTGGGACTTACCGAGCTCTTACCACCCGGGCTTTTATGGCCAGAAAAATGAGTTGCAGTTGTGGGGGTTGGAACACATGACCTCCAACCAAAGTTAAGGAGCACACACCACTAGACTAGAAGCACCTCGTTGAAGCTGGTACTCCCTTATCTCATATCTGTAAACCAACGAGCCTTTGTGACAGGAAGGAGCATCAATGACTATGCTCTCTTGGAAGGAGAATTCCTACTAGATTATAATGTTATTAGAGGAAGCAGGAAGGCATGTCTCAAACTGGATGTGTCCAAAATATATGATAGTGTTATATGGGAAAAGCTATGGTGGATCATGTGACAAATGGGGTTTAGTGAACAGTGGATCAGCTAGATGAAGTAGTGTGTTGGAACTACTAGTTTCTCTATTCTGGTCAATGGCACATTTGTAGGAATGTTCAGAGGTGGCAATGGGTTGTGCCAAGGGGACCCTTTGTCTCCTCTCCTCTTTGTGATTGTTATGAAATACTTCACACAGAAAATGCAGATTGTAGAAAAAATAAAGGAGATAAAGCCTTACACTATACATGGCACAAACGTGTTCACTCACCTAATATTTGTAGATGTGTTGGTATTTGTAGAAGCAAAACAAAACACTTTAGGGTTCCTACATAGTCTACTAAAAGATTTTGGGAAAGAGATAGGGATGTGCATGAATGCAAGCAAAACACACATCTTTTTCTCCAAAAATTGCAGCAAAGTGGAAGACACGTTACTAGAGGTAATGGGTTTAGAGAAAGGAATGTTACCTACAAAACATTTTGGCTTTCTGCTTGCTGGGGGCGACCCGCAGGTAAAGGACTTTGCTGATTGTATGGATAGACTAGAGGAAATGATCAACGGATGGCCATCAAAAAAGACATCCATGGTGGGGAGAGCAACTCTGGTACAAGCAGCTATAGAGGGGATTCTTATTTTCTAGGTGCAACAAGGAGAGATTCCTAGTTCGGTCCTGGACAAAATGGAGATGAAGATGTCAAATTTTCTATGGGAAAGTGACTACCACCCAATGAGATATGCAAGACTGGCTCTACCTAAGGAGGAAGGTGGCTTGAATCTAAAAACACCCAGAGATATAGCAAAGTGGGGGATAGTACGGAGAATCATAATCTTCCAGGAAGGCTCCTCAACATGGGGGAGATGGATGAGAGAGAGATATCCTAGAGGGTTGGATTTTAAATCAAAGACAAGGGAGGGATACTCATGTACCATCAACGTCATGACAAATTTATGGCAGCAACTTAGACATTTCTTTGAACCTCACGCTCAAGGGACATGGAGGCTTAAAGACACAAAGATGAGTCTATGGGAAATAAAACAGAAAAGGGAAGCAAAAGACACATGTGTAGAACAGATAAGGACGAGTAATTTTGTTCTGAAATGGAGCATGTGCGTCTACAAAATTCTGTATAGTACATTGGTCACCCTGGATAAGCTACGTGGATGGAACTATGATGTCTCAGTGTAGTGTTGTTATGCAAGAAGGAGGATGAGTCCCATGATCATCTGGTGGGAGGATGTAGTTTCACAAAGGAGGTTTGGAGGATTATATGTGAAGAGTTTCAGCTACAATCCATGCTACAAATAGACCCGAGAAAAATGGTAACAAGCTACATAAGAGAGGACACAAAGAAGAATTTATTTGCTACTCTCTGCTATCATATTTGGGAGGAATGGAATGCCAGAAGATACCACAAAACAACTAAAAATGAAAGGAGTATTGCTATAAAAATGTGTAAATGTGTTAAATGTAAGTTACACATTAGATAGCATGTGAGTTGTTGCTCCTTTTTATTTTTGAGTGTATGGCATTGGGCCTACTTGTAACTCTTAACCGTCTACTTCTTTGGTAGGAGGAAGTCAAAATATATTTACATGATTCTGATACATACATACATACATACACACATACATATATACCTATAATCATAGTTTCATAATTCATATCCTACGTTTTATGTAACATCATTTAATTTAATTCATTCTTCCATTTGGGTTAGTTCATTCATGCATCATTAACCCTAATTAATCAATTTTAATCAACTACACAATATTGAAGAGAAATTATTGAACTAAGTTAAATTAATCACTAACAAGAGAGAAATAAAGCAATATTAATTAATTAAATTCATTCATGCATCATTATCCCTAATTAATCAATATAAATCAACTATACAATCTTGATGAGCAAGTATTAAACTAAGTTAAATCAATCACTAACAAGAGAGAAAGAAAGCGATATTAATTAATTAAGTTCATTCATACATCATTAACCCTACTTAATCAAAATATACTTTTGATTAACCACTCACCGCAATGGTGGAGAAGGCGGTGGTGGTGATGGTGGCGGTGGCGGCCGGAGGTGGAGGTGGAGGTGGTCACAGCTAGAGAAGAAGGAAGGTGGGGCTGTGATAATGGCTGGAGGTGAAGCAAACTATGGTGGTGGCGACTAGAGCAGGATGGAGTGGTGGCCGGTGGATGGAGCTGAGTGGGAAGGATGGAGTGGCGGCCGGTGGCTGGAGCTGAGTGGCGGTCGGTGGCTGGAGCTGAGTGGCGGCCAGTGGCAGTGACTGGAGCAGGCTAGAGCGGCATCCTCCCAATCTCCTCAGGTGATGAAGCTACTCAGGCGGCGGCGGCCCCCCAAGCTACTGTTTGGAGGAGGTGAGAAGCTACATCCCCTACGACTGGCGAGCAACATACGACTAGAGGAAGTGAGTGGAGCGGCGGTGGCAAACCTTCGAGCTACGGAGGTGGCAGTGGGGATCACAAATCACTAGAGAAAAAGTAGGTCAATCACAATGAAACATAGAATTGTAGATAGTTTGTTTCACGCAGGTGTTATTAAGTTACCCATAGTCATCGGTTGTTTTAAAAAATTGATGACTAACTCCTATAGTCGTCAATTACTGGTGGAAAACTAACTAAGTTCAAATCTAAACAAAAAAAGTCACCCTCCTTTAGGGTTTTAGTCATCGGTTGCTAATATAGTTTGACATAGTCGTCGGTTACCAATAGAAAAGTTGACATATATATACATATCGAAACAAAAAATTTTGATCTACCGTTAGGGTCATAGTTTTCGGTTGTCCAATAAAAACTGACGAAGAAGGAGCAAATTGGGGGGGATGTTTTCACAGGGAAATGGTGTGAAAACACCTAGTCATCAAATTCTAGTAAACAACTGACGTTATAGTCCCATCCTCTTAAAAAAAGTTTGTCTCACAAAGGGTGATTAGTCATCGGTTAGTTGACAGAGCCAACGACTATTGAGGGGATAATTTTTTCCACGGGGACATGACGTGAAACATGTGTCGTCAGTTTTAGCAAAAATCAATGTTGGATTGAAAATTTTGGAGGCAAATTTTTTTCCCTAGAAAATTGCATTTCATAGGTAATTTTAGACGTCGATTTCTTTGAAAATAAATTGACGTCAACGTAAAAGAGGAACATGTGTCTTTTATAAATCGGTAGGACTTCACATATGGTGACAGTTGTCTTAAATAACTGACTTCGTTGTTCTTTGGCGTCAGTTTTTTTTTAACAGATGTCATCTAAGGTGATGTTATATGTCATTTCTATACTAGTGAGGCCAACAACTCAGCGGTGTCTTGGCCCTACTATAGTTAATTTAGTCCAATATATCTACATGCAAATAAATTTTAGTAATGTGATGATTGATTGTGGTAAGGTTTGTTGTTTATTGGATTATTTATACTGCGTCATTCTTTTGGAAATTCCTCCTCTTGTTACTTCTCATTGCAACTTACTTAATTTTAATGGCCCCTTTTTTATGGGAACATCTTACTTTACATTTGAAATAAATAATGTCCTAGTTAATCCACTAATTTACATACTCTGTTTTACTAACTCATACTTCTCTATTTCCCATCATGGGTGATGTTCCCTACCACCCAGGTGGAGATAAATCTGTAGACATCCCTGGTGAAGGATAAGAACTAGCAGACCCAGGAGTTGAAGATAATGTGCCATAGTGATTCAGCCCTATTTTAGGGCTCAATCTTGTGTTATATTGCTCCTCAATCACTTCTATACATGTTACATCACATGCTTTTCCTTCCAATATGCTCATTTGTGTAAAATGCACTTATGGACATTATTTGCATGTTTTTCAGACATTTGGACCACATCTGATGGAAGAGAGAGAGGAGTGATACTAGGGTTTCTCTACCCTTAGAGAGGCCCAAAGTGAAGTCTGATGCTCCCTCAACCTACCCCTAGTGTCCATAGACCCATTAAAGAAAAGGTGTCCAAGAAAATCCAAAGAATAGAGTCAAAGTGTTGATCCAGGACCCAGCACGGCCGTGGTACCACAGAACGGCCGTGCTACATCACTTACAAATCAACAGGTTCAACCCCAAGTCAAGCAGAAAGCACCACGGCCGTGTAGCCAAGAATGGTCATGCCAGAGACAGACACCACGGCCGTGTTGCACAAAAGCAGAACGGCCATGGCACAGCACCACGGCCACCATTTCCTATCCCACCACGGCAGTGCCACCCAGCACGGTCGTGCTACCTCAGACCACCATGGCCGTGGTGACCACCACGGTCGTGCCAGTTTCAGCCCAAAACTAACCACCAACCTGACTTTTGATCATTTTATTTAACACAGTCATTCTGATCCACCACGACCGTGCTCACCTCTACCCACCACAACTGTGGTGACCCACCACGGCCGTGCTACTCACAAAACCTACCCATTTTTCACTACTTTGCCTATTTTGCCCCTACTTGACCTAGTGCTTCCCCCCACACCTATATATACCTAGGTGGCGGATGGGGCACGGGGTTTGCTACCTTCCACCACCTCCTAGCTCCCCTTTTTCACCCCTTAGCCATTCCACTCCATTTCCGCCTCCATTCCACTCCATTTCACCATTTCCACTACCAAAACACTAGATTATACTAGTTCCTACCCATAATCCCCTTCATTCTACACCCTTGCACCTTAGAGGAGAGAGGAGGTCATCTTGCAGCATCTGGAGAGGAGTATTCCTTCATCTACAACGACCTCCATGGCTTCTTCTACCTCTTTCTCCTTTCTTTTTGTATTTTCCATTTCTATGAGTAGCTAGGCCCCCTTGGGTGGGCTGTTTGGGGGAAATTATGTTACTTTAATACCATGTTGGGGGGAAATGACATGTAAACATTGTAATTCCATTTGTTAATGATTATTTTCTTTTTGCATCTCATTCTCCATGAATTGCTTGTTGGTTTTTGTGTGAAATCACCTAGGAATTTAGGCAAATATCTCATATGTGTGAATTTTGGGATTTGCCCCTAGGTCCAATTCTTGAATCCCTAGGTTGCCTCCCATCTTCCTACATCCTAATCAATCTCCCTAAACCTAAGTGAGAGATCTAAGTAGCTAGATTAGATAATTCTAGTGTGATTAGCATGGAGCCTTCTCAAGGCTAGAATGTGGGGGAATTGGGGTCTAAAACCCTAATTTCACCTCCCCATTACTACCCTCAGCCCCTAATTGTCCTAGGAATGTCTAATCTAGAAACCTAGACTTGATTAGACTATACTTGAATTGAACCTAATCCCTAACCCAATTGAGCCTCGTAAGGGTAGTAGGGGGTGTTAGGGACTAGTTCCCCTACACACAACCTAGCATATCCATGGCCAGTTAGTAGCTTAGGTTAATTCATTAGACTTTAACTTGTTGTTTGGTTTGGATATTCTAAATGGAATCATAATGTTCATATTTCACCCCCCAACTTAAGTGATAAGTTCATACCCTTAAACAGCCCATACCTCTCTTTATTGCTTAAAACCCTAGTTTTGTGCTTGCTTAGCTTAGTTAGCTCGTTCCTTGCTCAGTTAGCTTCTTGCTTGGTTCTTGCCTTGTTCATGTTAGTTTAGCTCTTTAATTGCTCTTTTACTTCTCTCTTGCTTGCCTTAGTATAATTTGCCTTTTCATACCTATATTAATCCTTTCTTACTTCTTTAGCTTTAATCTAATCTAGGGTTAACTTAGTCTTCATTCCTACCTTTAATTGTTCGTTTGTTCTTAATAATTTAACAATCAAAACAACCTACAAACCCTTAACCCTAGTCTCCATAGTAGGAACCTAGTGAAACTATACCTAGCTCTAGTGCCCCCTCTTCTCCCTGTGAATCGACCCTATACTTGCCACCTTCCTATATTACGACACGACCCCGTACGCTTGTGTCCATGTTGCATCTATTGCGGGTGTAGTTTTTTTAGTGTGCATAGGTGTTGAGTTAGGTTTTATAAATATCAAAAGTGAATCCATAGTGTGCTTCCGTCCATGGGTTGCATCTATTCAAAACTCCAATTGAGTAGCGTGTAACACCATTGGCTGGAGCGCACCAAGCTTTCTGGCGTCGTTGTCGGGGACTCGAGGCGCTCTCCCTAGCTAGTTAGTTTTGCTTTGACTTTTCCTACTTCCCTCATCATTGATATTCTTTATTCAAATTTCTTTGCATTCTTTGTGTATATTGGTTTATTAACTTGCTTTCTTTTGTTTGGTTGTGCTTTGTGCATGTGACAAGCCATTTGGGAGGAAACAAGATGGAAGGCCAAAATGCACTTCACAAGCCACTTCAAGACTACTTCATGCCTAGCAACTATAAATCACCAATTGCTAGCAGGGTTGATCAGATGCTAGGGGAGCAATTCTCCATCCCTCCAGGTCTTCTTGGGCTCCTGCCCATCTTCTATGGCTCAGAGAGTGAGAACCCCTACAAGCACTTGGACTACTTTCTTGAAGTATGCTCCACCTTCAGGATGCCAACAGCAAGTGATGATACAATCAGGCTGACTTTGTTCTCCTTCTCTCTCAAAGACAAAGCCAAAGAGTGGTATGATTCAAGAAAGGACATCATGAATTGGGGAGAGATGAAAAATGATTTCTTGAGTAAATTCTACTCTATAGAAAAGCTAACACAAATGTGGCGTGCCATAGCAAGTTTTAGTCAAATAGATAATGAGTGATTCCACAAGGCTTGGGAGAGATTTCAAAAGATGTTGAGAGAATGTCTACATCACGAGATCCCTTTGTGGCAGCTAGTTCAGTCCTTCTACTCCGGTCTATCTCATGCAAGTCAAGCTATAGTGGATTCTTCTTGTGGGGAAGTTTTTATGGCTAAACCACCTAAAGAGACATGGCCCTTGTTTGAGAGTTTGGCTAAAAGTTCAAGGATAAAAGCTTCTAGTATGGTTAGTGGCAGTGACCTATCTTTTGGTGTGACATTTCCAACTCATGATGATTCAAGCCCACAATTGATGGAAATGTTTGGTGAAATGGTGAGCTTCATGAGAAACCAAGTGACCAAACATCCTTGTCATTCAGTCAATGCTATTGAGTTCTATGGGGAAGAAAAGAAGACACCTCACTCCTATAGCTATCAGGAACCACAAAGTCCCACATATAGCTCAAGGTTTGAGGAAGAGGTTCTCTCTAGATTGAAAGTATTTGATGATGTTCAAAGAGATGTTGTAAGGTTAGAAGAGAGAATAGAGCAGCTATCTTCCATAATCGCTCTCCAAGAAGAAAAATTGTCTTCAAAACCCATCATGAGCCACCATGAAGCAAGTGACATATGCCTTCTTCCCACGTTTTCTATAGTCCACCCCCCATGCAAGTACATCCCATTCACTCCTTCCAAGGTTATTCCAAGCCCTACACTCCTCCACTACCTCCCTCACCTCAAATTTCCCAAAACTTCACTTTCCAACCCCAATTCTCTCCTCCCCCTCAATTCTCTTCTCCACCTCAATTTCAAACCCAAGTGTCACCTCCACCTCCCCCACAACCACAACATGCTCCCCCTCTCCACCATGAGCAAGGTAGTGATGTGACAGTTCTAAGGAGTGGAAAGTCTCTTGAGCATCCCATAAGTCAAAGAAAGGTTGATAAAGCGAAGCAAAGGCAGCCAAGTGGTGATATTGTGATTGATATTGCTGAAGATGATGTTGTGATACTGCATGTTGAGTTTGGGATTCCATGTGAACCACCACATATCCCCTTTGGAGGTCCTACAATCCCTATTGTTCCACCTCATGTTCATGCAAGTACGACAAAAACTAGTGATCCTCCATTCATAGAAGCACTAGATGAGCCACCGAAATTGAAAAGGAGGCAAAAGCACAATGTTGATATTCTTGAGGTTTTTCGCCAAGTGAAGGTGAACATTCCACTTTTGGATGCTATCAAGCAAATCCCATCATATGTCAAGTTCCTCAAGAACCTATGCACTGTGAAAAGAAGATCAATGAGGAGGATTCCAAAGAAGGTTAGATTAACTAGACAAGTGAGCTCCATCATACAACATTCCCTTCCCGTGAAGACAAAAGACCCAGGAGCCCCACTTATACCTAGTTACATAGGGGGACATTGCATAGATAAGTCCTTACTTGATTTAGGATCTAGTGTGAATTTGATGTCATACAATGTCTGTGTTGAGCTGGGCTTAGGCAAGTTGAAGCTGTCACATTGCACTCTCCAGTTGGTGGATAGATCCATAAAAGTGCCTACGGGTAGAGTGGATGATGTCTTGGTGATGATAGACAAAGAGAAAGGTGTGGTGTTCCCGGAAGATTTCATTATGCTAGATATGGAGCCAGAGGATAGGAAGATTCCCGTTATCTTGGGAAGGCCGTTCTTATCTACAGCTGATGCTGACATTCATGTGCACAGTGACACTATGACAGTCTCATTCATGGACATGAAGATCAACATCAACATGTACAAGACCCCAACCCGGCAAGTCCGAGATAGGGATATTGGACATGATCACTTCACAAGTCCAAACGGGCATTTGAGAGGATGCCAAGGTGAAGAAATTGGTAATGATTATTGTGATGAAAGGGATGAGGAAAATAGATTGAGTGCAAATGAGAGATGCATGTTTTGCAAGAATGGACACATGAGAATTCCAAACGGATGAATGAATGAAGAATCAGCAAGAAGCCTAGTTGAAGGCAAGAAATACAGCGCTTGTGGGAGGCAACCCACCTAGGTTTGGGAATTTTTGACCCAACCTTACATTTTTTATACTTTTGCTTTGTTTTTAAAATTTTCCAAGAAAGCACACCCACACTTGTATTTGATAGTTTTTGTGCATTTTTGAGATGGGTAGGTAAGAATAGAGTGAAATGAAGAAGAATAGATGAAATTTTGACAAAGAATCATTGGAAGATCAACTTGAGATCAAAGCTTTGATGTTTGAACAAGATTTGAGTGTCATACTACATTTACAGTGCCCACCACTGTCGTGGTGACATGGAACGGCCGTGGTGGTGCACTCACTTTCAACAGAAAAATCATCAGAAATTGGGAAAATCAACTAAGTATAGAACTGGGGCAGCACGGCCATGCCGCACAGTACGGTCATGCCGCAACCCGATTCCAGCAATTTTAAGTCAGATTTTGCAAACTTTCTATTCACTTGTTCATTTCTCCGAAGAACAGAATGGTCGTGCTCCGCGTCCTAGTGCCCGTGTAGCATTCCACCCACCCTCTACATCCCTTGAATCCTCACCAAACCACCCCCAAATCATTCCCAATCATTCCCCTACCATTTCCACCACCTTAATCTCCGGATTCCACCAATTTCCATCCACAAAATCATCATTTTCTCTCCATTCTGCCCCAACAGCCCCGTTCTTCGGAGAAATATGAAATTTGTTAAATTTCACCTCCATTTTCGAGCAAGAATGAAGAAGTTTTCTAAGAAAGCAGTGGAGAAGACTAGAGGTGTCATACCCTACCAAAGGAAATCAAGGAACAGCCACCCCCGGTTGATGTAGGCCGAATTGGATGCCATAGTGGATCCTAATACAGAAGAGGTCTCCGCACAGCCATAGCAGGGGACACCGTCGTCGTTGCAGCCGCTGTCTGCTTCCCGGCCCTCTGTCTCATCTAAGAGACCTTCAGCTTCAGCTGCACGGTCGTCTATTTCTTTGGCAGCACAGCCACAGCCTGAGCTGCAGCCATGACCATGTCAGTGGCTCATGCTAGATGATGAAGAAGATGTAGATATGCTAGATATTGAGCAGCAAGCGATACCACAACAACATCCCCATCCACAGCCCAAGGTTACTACCAGAAGGAAAAAGGAGCCTAAGCACCTGGAGTGCTTGACACGCAAAGTATTAGCGACTCGCTGTGCATGCCAAGCAATAATGGAGGCTATGGGCTTCTACGCCTATTTCCAGTGCCTGATGGAGAAGATGGGATTGTTTGAGATCCTTATGCAGCAACAAGAGACTGACATTGAGCTGACTCAACAATTTTTTTCTACGATAGAAAAAGCAACTGATGATGGCGAGAATGCCATTAAAGTAATGATTAGGGGCAAGAGGTGGAAGATAATATCAAAGCTACTAAATCAGATTTTTGCCCCGAGTGAAGAGATGGCAGCCCTCCTAGATGGAGGAAGGACAGAGAATGATTCCAGTTCCACATATCCAACAATGTGGAAATGCTTCACCGGCCAAAGTACCTTTGTAGCGGGGAAATCCAAGATGAGTGCCATCCATAGTCCATTCCTCCGCTATATTCAATAGGTGTTAGCAAACACCATCTTTGGCAGGTACGAGAACCAAGGTAGCTGTACAAAGAAATATCTTTTTGTACTTGGTTGGATCACTAAGGAGAGGCATGTGAACCTTGGGGTGTTACTTATTGAGCATATGAGGACAATCTCATCCAGGAGCACAAATCCTTTTGTAATGGGAGGGATAGTGACGTCGACTGCCACTACCTTAGGACATGACATGATAGGCTACACAAAGGCAGATAGAGGAAAGTTGGTTGACTTGCACTACTTGGCTCGCTCTTCCATGATTACAGTTGGGGATCAGAAGATCATCTACCAAGCCAACCCACCTTACCCAGGAGTCACCTTGGAGTTGCCTTACCATACTCCACCCCTCATGGCACAATATGGACCCACACATGATTTTTGGAAAAATTGAGGAAATATGAGGAGGAGAACCCAAGAGGAGATAACATCCATGAGGTGGTTTTTGCAGGGGGTCTAGGAGAGCCTTCACAGGCAGCTGATCTAAGACGAGTGGTGGAGGAAAGAGTGGCACGACGAGTGAGGCAAAGAGAAGAGAGGATAGGGGCATCAAAGCCACAACAACCCTCAGTGAATGCATATGACATGGCCACCATTCATGCATAACTGGAGGGCATTCAGGCGACGCAGGACAGAATACTATGGGAACAGGAGGGCATTCAACGGATGCAGGATGCCATGTGGTTGGACCATCAGCAGATGCACTACCAGGTCAACCATCTTTACCAGTTTCAGAATGCCCAGGCCCAGAGGAACCCACAGTGGAGTGAAGATTGGTGGAGTTCTTTTTCAGCTTTTCAGGACATATATCCACCTCCACAGTCAGACTATTGGAGTGCCTATTACAGGCAGGGAGGAGCACCTCTACCACCACCATAGTGATCGTCTACCCTATCATCCTAGACTTTAGTGTCATGCTGAGGACAGCATGATTCAAAAGTTTGGGGTGGTAGGGCGGTATGCCCTTGTTCTACTTTCACTCATTTTGTATCTCACCTGCTATTTACTTTTTGTTTGGTGTTTTTCACATTTTTTCTTATTTTGATATCTAGTTTAGAAGTTTACTGCTTTGCATACATGCATTCCATGTAGTTTACTTTCTTGTCATTTTTGCGTAATTTTCAAAAAAATTGCTCTTTTTGCCATGCATTGCATATCATGTAGATTTTTGGTAATTTTTGCATGTTTTAGCTAGGATTTGCTTGTTTACTATTTTCAGTTCAATAATATATATTTAGATGTGATTGGAGGCAACTTGGCACCATTTTGGCCAAATTTGCCCAAATTTGAGATTTCTTATCTAAAAAGTGTGTTTTGACCCAATTTCTACTGTTTTGAGTAAAAATGATGACCTTTGACAAATGCAAGTGAACTATCATTGTTTGTTGCTAAGTGGTATCAATGTTTGACTTTTTACATGTGCATCACCTCTCTTAGGATTGTGATTGATTTGGTTGAATTGTGAGTTGAGCAAGATTTGAACGCTTAGTGTTTGTGGAATCACTTGATTGATATATCAATTTCATCTTGTTCACTCATGTGGTGTGATATATAGGATGAAGTATTGGATTAATTTTCATGCATGATGTCTTATGTGGAGAATCATACCAATGACCCCTCTTTGACCCAACTATTCACTCACAATCTTCTTCCCCCGCCCCCGCCTCATGAAAGGATGCCAAAGTGCACATATCAACCGTGGCCACCTCCAAAAGTTTGGGGTGACCACATCTACATCTCATCGCTTCACTCTCATCACCATATGCCCTATCCACTCTAAGGGCAAAAAGAAAAGAAAAATAAAAGTAAAAAACAAAATAAAAGGATGCTCATGTTTAAGAGCATTCAAATAAAGAAAAGATGAGCGTGTGAAAACACTCCAAAATCTTACCGCAACCCTTTCTTCCACTTTCATACCTATTGAGCTAGGAAACATCAAACCTAGCTCATTTTGCCATTTTCCACAGCCACATGGGTCATTTGGTGTGATTTGAAACATAAGACAGAATGCATGAATGTGAAACAATACTCCTAGTCATCCTTGATTAACTCCACCATGAAACGGTTTACCCGGAAATTTATGGAAGAAATATGGATAACTTGTGTATTCTATGCGCTATATTTGAAGTTCATATGCTTTGTGCTCTTTTCATGATTGGATTGTGAAAGCAGGAGAGGAGAGAGGTGAAATGCATGTACTCACTCACCTTTGATCCCATTCAGAAATAATCATCTTTTACATTGCATTTGTCATTTCTTTTTTGTGGAAAATGTGTAGAGAGATTGAGTTAGAGTATACTTGAGGACAAGTATGTTTCAAGTTTGGGGTGGTGATTCAGCCCTATTTTAGGGCTTAATCTTATGTTATATTGCTCCTCAATCACTTCTATACCTGTTAGATCACATGCTTTTCCTCCCAATATGCTTATTTGTGTAAAATGCACTTATGGAAATTATTTGCATGTTTTTCAGGCATTTGGACCACATTTGATGGAAGAGAGAGAGAAGGAGTGATCCTAGGGTTTCTCTACCCTTAGAGAGGCCCAAAGTGAAGTCTTATGCTCCCTCAACCTACCCCTAGTGGCCAGAGACCCATTAAAGCAAAGGTGTCCAAGAAAATCCAAAGAATTGAGTCAAAGTGTTGATCCAAGACCCAGCACAGTCATGGTACCACTGAACAGTCGTGCTAGGTCACTTACCAATCAACAAGTTCAACCCCAAGTCAAGCAGAAAGCACCACAGTCGTGCAGCCAAGAATGGTTGTGCTAGAGACAGACACCACGGCCGTGCTACACAGAAGCAGAATGATTGTGGCGCAGCACCACGACCACCATTTCCTAGCCCACCACGGCCACCATTTCCTATCCCACCACGGTCGTGCCACCCAGCACGACCGTGCTACCTCATACCACCACGACTGTGGTGACCACCACGTTCGTGCCAGTTTTAGCCCAAAACTGACCACCAACCCGACTTTTGATCATTTTATTTAACATGGCCATTCCTATCCACCACGGTCGTGCTCACCTCTACCCACCACGGCCGTGGTGACCCACCACGGCCGTGCTACTCATAAAACCTACCCATTTTTCACTACTTTACCTATTTTGCCCCTACTTGACCTAGTGCTTCCCCCCCCCCCACACCTATATATACCTAGGTTGTGGATGGGGCACGGGGTTAGCTACCTTCCACCATCTCCTAGCTCCCCATTTTCACCCCTTAGCCATTCCACTCCATTTCCACCTCCATTCCACTACATTTCACCATTTCCTCCACCAAAACACTAGTTTATACTAGTTCCTACCCATAATCCCTTCATTCTACACCCTTGCACCTTGTCGGAGAGAGGAGGTCATCTTACAACAGCTGGAGAGGAGGATTTCTTCATCTACATCGAGCTCCATGGCTTCTTCTACCCATTTCTCCTTTCTTTTTGTATTTTCCATTTCTATGAGTAGCTAGGCACCCTTGGGTGGGCTGTTTGGGGGGAAATTATGTTACTTTGATACCATGTTGGGGGAAAATGACATGTAAACTTTTTAATTCTATTTGTTAATGATTATTTTCTTTTTGCATCTCATTCTCCATGAATTTCTTATTGGTTTGTGTGTGAAATCACCTACGAATTTAGGCAAATTGCTCATATGTGTGAATTTTGGGATTTGCCCCTAGGTCCAGTTCTTGGATCCCTAGGTTTCCTCCCATCTTCCTACATCCTAATCAATCTCCCTAAACCTAAGTGAGAGATTTGAGTAGCTAGATTAGATAATTCTAGTGCTATTAGCATGGAGCCTTCTCAAGGCTAGAATGTGGGGGAACTGGGGTCTAAAACCCTAATTTCACCTCCCCATTACTACCCATGGCCCCTAATTGCCCTAGGAATGTCTAATCTAGAAACCTAGACTTGATTAGACTCTACTTGAATTGAACCTAATCCCTAACCCAATTGAGCCTCGTAAGGGTAGTAGGGGGTGTTAGGGACTAGTTCCCCTCACACAACCTAGCATATCCATGGCCAATTAGTAGTTTAGGTTAATTCATTAGACTCTAACTTGTTGTTTGGTTTGGATATTCTAAATGGAATCATAATGATCATATGTCACCCCCCAACTTAAGTGACAAGTTCATACCCCTAAACAGTCCATACCTCTCTTTATTGCTTAAAACCCTAGTTTTGTGCTTGCTTAGCTTAGTTAGCTCATTTCTTGCTTAGTAAGCTTCTTTATTTTTTCTTTCCTTGTTCATGTTAGTTTAGCTCTTTAATTTCTCTTTTGCTTCTCTCTTGCTTGCCTTAGTGTAATTTGCCTTTTCATACCTAGCTTAATCCTTTCTTGCTTCTTTAGCTTTAATCTAATCTAGGGTTAACTTAGTTTTCATTCCTTCCTTTAATTGTTTGTTTGTACATAATAGTTTAACAATCAAAACAAACTACAAACCCTTAACCCTAGTCTCCACAGTAGGAACCTAACGAAACTATACCTAGCTCTAGTGCCCCCTATTCTCCCTGTGGATCGACCCTATACTTGCCACCTTCCTATACTACGACACGACCCCGTGTGCTTGTGGGTGTACTTCTTTTAGTGTGCGTAGGTGTTGAGTTAGGTTTTATAAATATCAAAAGTGAATCCACCATGTGCTTCTGTCCGTGGGGTTGCATCTATTCAAAACTCCAATTGAGTAGCATGTAACACCATTGGCTGGAGTGCACCAAGTAGTTCGTAACTTCTGAGATGGCTTGGTTATGCACTGCCATTGATACATTTAGTTATAGTTCTCTTTATTTTCCTAGTTGACATTAGAACTATCATTGAGACTATTTTTGTACATGTAATAATTTAGTTACTTTCGTTGTTATACTTTTATCTACTCTCGATAAACCATCCAAATGAGAATAATTTGGCACCCCAACTATCTGATTGAGGTGAATAAGTATATGGGTTGTGCTTGTTTATTTTCAAATTAATAGTAAGGAGTGGTCCCTTATGGGACTCTTTACATATTGTAAATTATTTGATTAATAATAAAGGCAATCGTCCAATTCTCTTTGTTAGTTAGTTATGAGATAATGATGTAACACAATAAATGTCTAAATAATGATATTACTCAATGATATATGTATTTTAGTTGAGGATCTGAATGATAATATCATACAGATGTCAAGAGTATATGCGTTCTTGTTATTTCCCTAGTTGGATGTTATTGTAGAAGTCTAATAGACATCAATAACACTTAAGACTAGAGTGTGCTTTGGTTGATGACAAGATCTCATTAGTCATGATATGTGATATCAAACCAAGCACATAGATACTTGTTGGAGAACGGTGTATTGGATAGGTCCACCTTGAGAGTGACACATGGAACCATGATTGGTAGTCAGAGTCATCTCTCATAATGATTATGGTGATTGTGGTTCTTAGACCTAAAATCACTACACTCATCGCATGTCGTTCGGTGTGCTTTACCATCATCCACTGTGATCCTAAATAAGGGTTTCCTTAAAGGTGGGGCTCGGGTGCACTGTAGCACATGGGGATGAATGTGAGTGATTTAGATGGGATTTGTCCCTCCTACAAGAGTTTGATATCATGGACACTTGATAAGCGAGATTGAGATATGCATGGTCATGTAGGTGTGAGTCAATATGTGATATTGAGCTTACACGTATCTCATACAGTCTTCTCTAGCTCAAGGAATATGGATTGAATGTTGAAGAGGATGAAGATTCCATGCCTCGATTTCAATATAGATATCAAAGACAAAGGAACTATACATTCACTATAACAGTAGTCACAGATAATAGGTTAAGTTGTTCTCCAACTTCTCCAATTACTTGGGTAGCAATGAAGTCTTTCTAGATACCAATCATTGCTTGTGAAATCATAACATGATTATAGATATCACTTCCAATGTAATGTGGAGCCTACCGGGTCACACACATAGGATGTGATTGGAATAGGAGTATAATTGTCGATGTGATTGGAAATATTCAGAATCAAAATGATTACTAAAATGTTTAGGTAATCTACTACAATAATATTGGAATATAATTTGAGTTAATTGGCAAAAGTGTTTAGGCCAATTAATTAGATTCCATTGTTAAGTCGGCTGACTGATCTAGAGAGATTAACTAGATATGGATAATACAAATTAGTTAATCAATTAATATGATTAATTAGTGAATTTATGGATTCCAGAATATTTTTTTATTGGTTCATAAGCGGCTCGTTAAATGCGGACGCATCCCTTTTGTTTACATAAGGGTTTTGGGAAACCATGTTCATTTCTCTGCTATTAATAGGGACATGATGGTCGGCTTTTGCCCAACACTAACATTCATACTTTGAAGTTACACTCTTGTAATTGAACCCTAGTCATCATCATCCCCAAGCAAGAGAGAAGGAGAGAAACTGACGCTAGCACGTAGTCAAGAAGAAGGTTTCTCCTTCCTTCCAACTTAAGGAAGCATGACATGGAGTTCTAGTCCATCAGTGTGGATGAAGTAGAGATGCAAACGCTGAGTTTTCTATGTTCAGAGGACAAACAATGATTGTTTGTGCACGCTAGGAGCAACACACATAATAGGGTGAAGGGAAGTCGCCAGACTTGGTCCAGGATAAGGTATATCTCTACACCCTCTTTCTGAATATGTTGTTGTCGATGAGATCATTGAGTAGGGTATGTGAAGAAAAAACTATTGCTTCCGTTTTGTATGTCTCATCCACAAAACCCGACAGTGGTATTAGAGCTGCATCGATCTACGGTGTATTTGGATTTAATTTGATATGATCGGAATTATGTATACTATTTTTTGTGGTTGCATGTGATGCAAACTTAAATTGTTAATGTGCATATCTAAACCTAATTCCACATACACCGCAGACTTGCTATTTTTGACTTGGCAGAGGGATCGACTATGAAAAGTATGATTTTTCATAGTGTACTAAAGAAAAACCTTCTTAGACCTTTTTGAGATGCTGCCACAGAGACCCCATGAAGGCATCCTCCCTCGACCCCCCCCCATAGGGGAGATGCCCCTGTGTACATGCCTAGTCTGTGTGGGAGTCATTATTGTTTAATGGGGAATGTCCCACGTTAAAAGGGATGCAATAATGCATATATATACATAGATATACCTACAAAATCATACACGTCACCATTGAAAATGATTTGTGTGTTAATTGCATGCATGGTTATGGCCTGGACTCCTTTTGTGGATGTTGTGCTTGGTTGTATATCTTGTTCTTGGATTTAAACAGTTGTGCGTGGATCCTTTGTATAAGTATTTGGATTGCTTGTTGAGCTTCATCTTTTATCTCCATGTGTAATTAATTCTATTCCCTCTAAACTCCCCTCGAATGTAACTTGAGGTTTTCCTTTTGCATAATGTAATAGATATAGGGATAGATTTCATTTTGGAAGACTTGATATGAAGAGGCAACTTGAGGATCCAACTCCAAGGAGTGTCCATGGAGAGGCAAACTGAAGGTCCAACACCAAGGGGTGTCCATGAAGTTGTCCATCTTGATGTTGATCAAATGTAGGTTCATATTCACAAGTTGTCATTGCATGATATGGGAAAGACCATAGGTGGATAGTAATCCTTGGTGGATCCAAATGATTATAGTAGTACGGCCATAAACAATGTCATTGTGTTTGTGGATTGCACATTTGTGGATTGTGATATAGTATGTATATGATACATATTATAAGTGTGTGGTGTTTGTATATGTGTGAGTATATATATATAACTCCTCAATTAAAATATTAAGTCTGAGATGCTTTTTATAAGAAACACACATGAAATGCTTGATCGACTAATTGTAGGTTACGCCAAAGTGTGGTGCATTCTCCATCTCATGGAAGTGTTATGGTAGATATCTAGATCTACCAAAGTAGGGTGCATAGTCTATCATGTTGGCTTTTGGGTCAGGATTAACTAGGTGATCTTAATGAGATTAAGTATCTAGAATCATAGAGATGGAATATGGCAAAGAGTTGTGTATCCCATCCATCCAAGAGTTGCATATGATGCAATTGGAAAAAGTTGTCTACCTAAATAGTCATGTTGTGGGTGATCAGCCAAAGAATGACTCATGATGTAATGAAATATGGATCTTAGCTCACTAGAAGATTATACGATGCAATCTCCCGAATTGATAAGTGAGGGTTATCAATTTTTACAAAATAGTGGGAGCCATAATTAATTAAAGGCATAATAAAATATCATCAAATTTTATTTTAATCAAATCAAATCAAAAGTGTTTTGAAAAATTGCAAATCTCTTTTATAGAATCAAATGGTAACAAACAACATGTTTTCCTTGCGATCAGTCCTTGAGAAGGACAAGTTGAATGGGAATAATTTTCAAGACTGGTTCAAGACGTTGAGAATTGTTCTCATACAGGATCACAAGCTCTATGTCTTGGAAACACTAGATCTAGATGAACTTGCTCACAATGTGCCTAAGCTGGCAGGGATGCTTACAAGAAGCACTCTGAAGTATGGATATCAAATGACTGATGTTGTGATCAATGAACTATGAGTTGTAGAGACAACATGAAAACGTTGATGTTATTGAGATGGTAACATTGCAGAGACAACATGAAAACATGGATGTTATTGATATGGTAACACATCTTAAGAACATGTACCAAGATCAGGCAAGACGAGAGAGATATGATGTCTCCAAGGCACTATTCAAATGCAACATGGCAGAAGGAGATCAAGTAGGTCCCCATCTCAAGCTTATTGGGTATGTGGAGAACCTTTCTAGACTGGGATTTCCTTTGGGTCAAGAGTTGGACACATATGTGACTTTGCAGTACCCGTCAGAGTCATACACCCAGTTTGTGGTGAACTACAACATGAACAATTTTGACAAGCCATTGTAAAAAATGCTTGGCATGTTGAGAACAGCTGAAGCACATATGAAGAAAGACAAGACCAACTCTTTGATCATGATCAGTAGAAAAGGTAAGTCTAAGGGCAAAGGCAAATCTAAGAAGAGTTCTAAAGCTGGACAGAAATCCAAGTCTTCTGCAATCAAAGCAAAGGGAGGGATGAATAAGGGAGGCAATTGTATTGTCACTAGTCTGGACATTGGAAGAGGAATTCACCTATCTACTTGGAGGAACTGAAGAAGTAGAAGGAGGGGATAGAGATCTCCACTTCAGGTATATACATTATTAAGATAAATTTGTCTACTTCTTCATCTAGGGTATTGGATACTGGATGTGGATCTCACATATTGTAAGGACCTTGACCTGAGTTTTGGGGTAACCATATTTGATTTGGCTTGATGATGTGCTTAGAACCTCGTTCTAACTTTTTGAGATGTGATTAGGGCTTGTGGAGAGGTTAAGTCTCCAGTTTGAGCTTGTTTGCATGATGTTTGTGCTTTGTGTGCTAGTTTTGGTGCAAATTACAATTTACCTAATATAGGGGGTTGATGTGCAATTTGTTACCTCTAGAGTGTCCTTTATCTCTCTTAGCTTCATGAGGGAGAGGTGGTGCTTTGGGGTGCCTTGTTTTTCTCTTGGTTGAGTAGTGTCACCCTTAGTGGAGATTAGGATTATACTAGGATTTGTATGCCTTAGCCTTGTGATCTTGTTGTTTTGCCTTGACCTAGGTTGCAACCTAGAGCCTGTTGTATGGTGTCACAGTCGCGACACTGCCCCCTTGGTGTGTTGGTCACAATCAAGGTTGTCTTGGGTCAAGGTGGAGGTTGGAGAGGTGTGTTTTGACCTAGGCCTCATGGGGTGGTTTTGGTGTTGCGACCTTGTAGTGATGTTGTGGTGTGTCACAACCTTGGAACCCTAGGTGTGTCACAATCATGACATAGGGTTGGTTTCTTGGGTGTTTGAGATCCTACCTAGGGATTATCACCATTTCTTGCATGTGGACCATATGTGGTTGCATGTGGATTAATGTTGGTCCTATTAGTGGACAAGTGTTTCCTTAGAGCTCTATCTTGTTGACACATCATCCTTTGTCTTACCTTCCTCCTCCTTTTCTATATGAACTCTCTTCTCTCCATGCAAGTGGTTCTTTTCGGTCATCTTCTTCCTCCCTTCTCTTATGCTCCTCTTTGGATCTTGGTGGACCAAGAAGGTGTGCACTTGGTGCCTTGGAGGTGGCTCATCTCTTGCATGAGGTGCTTGTGGTGATCCTTGGCCATATCAAGCTCTGGTGAGTGTTTTACCTTCTTCCTTTGGTGTTCCTTCAAATCTTCTACCATATCTTCTTCTTTCTTCTCGGCCTTATACCATGTTTTTGCCAAGGTTACACTCTAGTGAGAGAGAGAGAGATCCTTCTCTTTTTTCTCCTTTCTTTCCTTGGTTCAGTTTTGGGGTTTTTCTCTCTCTTCTTAAGCTATCCTTTGACCTTGGTGTCTCTTCCTTCTTGAGGTGTTCTTGTGGCTGAGAGTGGAGCTTTTGGTGAAGCTTTTCCAACCCTTAGATCATGTGCTTGGAGCTCTTGATCTTGGAGCTTGGAGCTTTGGTGGCGATCTTCTTAAGGCAGGTTATATAACACTAAACCCACTCTATTATTGCATTTCTTGTTATGTTGTGTTGCCATTTTCTCTCTTTAAGATGTTCCTACATCATGCTAGCATATGAAGCTTAACCCTAGAATTTTCTTAGAAGAGTTATCATGCTTGGTTTTTAAGTAACCTGAAACCCTAGCCTTCTTGTATTCATTTTGGGTGGAGGTGATGATATGGAGTTTCTTCCCCACGTTTGACCCTTGATCTAGTCCCCTTGCTTGATCTAAACTGAAACTAGCCTATTTTGGTGACCTAGGTGTCTACCCTTGGTGTGGTTGCAACCTAGGAGGTTTGGCGGTCGAGACACGGGTATGGGCATCGGAGTTGCGACATAGCCCATTAGGATGGTCGTTACCTAGTTGGCTTTGGTTGAGGTGTCCCTTCTTGTGGTGATGTTTGATCTAGAGGCATTGGGTTGAGACCATTGGAGAATAGCAGCCTTGAAACCCTTAGTTCATTTCCTTAGCTTGGTGGAGATAGCCCTTGAGTGGTGGTCATGGTATGGTGGTGTTGAAGCGTCGTAGTCACGACATAGAGGTGCTTAAGGAGCTTGGCCACGACACATTGTTGAAGGATGAAGAGAAACCCTAACCCTAATGTCGCAGGCGTGACATGTAGAAGGTGGTCAGGACATGTTGAGGGAGTGAATTTGAGGTACCCATGGTGCATGTTGTGGTCGCAACATACTATGGAGGGTGACTGCGACCAATGCGCCTAAGTGGTCAACATGTGGTGATGATAGGAGGTTATGAAACATATATGAACATCTAACGATAATCATGTATACATATGTATTATGTTGTTTTTATGATCTCCAATCTTCTCTAATGATGATGCTTAATCCTAACACACTACATGATGGTGGAGGGTGGTGGTTGTTTGACCCTAACCTTGTGGATCCTGATCGGAAAAAGTGGAAACCCTAAAAGTCAATAAGTCTTGCTTATATTCTTATGATGGATGGCTATAATGTTATGTGATTATCTCTCTTGATAGTGATCTTCTAACCATGTAGGTGTTATGGAATTGATTATCATAGATAGTGTGTGGTATGATGGTTATGATGTGAATGTGCCCTTGTATGACATGCTGATTATACAGGTGATACAGGAATATGGTGGTTGGGCCTTATGACATAATAATGGTTATTGTTACGGCATGAAAGGATGTTTCCTACTGATAAAGTTGAGGGATTGATATCCCATGGCATGTGGCTTTGTTGATGATGTTTTGAATGGCAATAATACAGGCATCATGTGGTGATAGCGTGACAAGCTCACACCCTATATGTTATGTTTGCTGGAAGAGTACTATGCCCTTACCTTTATAGAATTTGTTATGATTTTATATGTTGTAACTTGATTGATGGTAAAAGACACTTAAATGACCTAACGAAACAAGTGGAACCTAATCATGTAGATTTGCCCTGGGCCATAGATCCATTCAATGTTAGAACTTGTTGAATGGTGAAACGAGTTTAACTCGGAGCACATATTTTTGAATATGCAGGGGTGAGGAAGAATATCCCCTTACGTCCAGGATATGTGATACAGGATTGGCTATAGGTCATACCCTAGTGGAAGTGAGGCTTCAAGCCGTAGCTTAGTGATATGTGATACAAAATTGGTTGTGGACCATACCCTGGTAGGAGTGTGGCTATGAACTATAGCTCAGTTTCACTAGAGTCATGACCTGTACCAAAGCCGGCTAGGTTTGTACAATTGGACTATATGTCATTGGTAGCAGTGTGGCTAATGATGTCACTACAAGTTCACTCATACTGATCGAGGGGGTAAGTTAATGGATTTTGGTTCTTCCACTACACCTTGTATGGAACCGATTTTGACTTAGTAGTGGTCGGTCGGATTTGGGTGGTACAAATCAAATCCTCAGGGAATAATAAAATACATAATCAGTCATGTAGCATACTTGCTTAGGTTCAAATACATAAACATTGGATGAGGCCTTGCTTGCTTTTGTATAGTATAGTTGGTATTGTATATTGATGCAGCCCTATTTTAGGGCTCCATCTTGTGCCATTTTGTACTTTATTCACATCTAAACATAGTACAATGCAAGTTAAATCCCCCAATATGAGTATTATTATCAAATACACTTATGGACGTTCTTTGCATTATTTTTAGGTACTTGGACCATGCTTTGGATGGATGAGAGAGAAGGAAAGAGTTCTAGGGTTTCTCTGCTCGTGGAGGGGTCCAAAGAAGGCCCCAAATCTCCCTCAACCTACCCCTATTGGCCAAGATTTGACATCAAGCAAAGAAGTCCATTGACGATGAAGATTGAAGTTAATTTGGCCACTGAAGACCCCAGCATGGACGTGGGCATCCACCACGGTCGTGTGACTTATAGCCAAGAATCACAGGGAAGTCAGTGTTTTTGCACCGAACGCACCACAGTCATAGCCATCAGCACGGTCGTTGCCCATTGAAGACACCACGACCATGGCCAACTGAAGACATCACGGTCGTGAGCTCCCACAACGGCTAAAGGTCGTTGGAATTATGCACAACGTTCCCCAAAATCAACAGAGAGGTGGTCCATTTTTCACGTGAATGACTAGAGTCATGGTCATTCACCATGGTCATGGCCCTTGAAGACTGCCTCACCCGTGGCGCTCCCCACACCCAAGGTGAATTGAAGACAATGACGTCCTCCAAGCTGCCACACCCGTGGCCTCCTCCTCCAACACGGTCGTGGTACCTCAACACGGATGTGGTAACCCTTACACAGCATGACTGTGGCACCTCGCCACGTCTGTGGTCACCACATATATTATCCTTTCCACTCCCTTTCACACCTAGGTCGTGTCCGCATGCCACTGTCGTGCCACCTTACCCCCACCACGGCTGTGCTGATCACTCAACTCTACTACTTTTCTGCACAGATTTTCCTATTCTACCCCTTCTTACCCTAGTGCTTTCCCACCACCTATATATACATAGGTGGTGGCTGGAGCATGAAGGTTACACTCCCCCCAGTTGGCATTACTCCTCCTCACCCTCTCTTGAGCATTCATTGCATTCCCCTTGATTAATGCTCTCCACCCACCATTTCCACCATAGAAACCTAGTTTTCTAGGTTTTCTACCATAACCCCCTCCATTTCCATGCCCATCAGACATCTTGGAGGAAGGAGGATTCCCCACAGCAGCTAGGATATGATGGAGGATCTACTTCAAGCTCCATGGAGTCATATCCCTTTCTTCTCATTTCTTTTGCCTTTTCTTTGATTATGTCTAGCTAAGCCCCTTGTGGTGGGTTGTTTGGGGGTAAAAATGTGATTTGATACCATGTTGGGGGAGAATAATTTGTAATGAACATAATTTCATTCTATGATGATTGCCTTTTCTTCTATCTCATTTCCCATTATCTTGCATGTGATTTTTGTTCTTAAACTTAAATTGCTTGATTTGTGATGTTTAATGACACTTAGCTTTTAAGAGGAATTGGAGTGTATGTAGCAATCTTAGGAATGGCTCCTAGGTCCAATTAGTGGATCCGTAGATAGCCCCCTTTGTTCCTACATACATATCCCACCTTCTACAAGTGAGTGTGAGATCTAAGTGACTAGTGTAAGTGTGATTAGTGCAATTGCCTAGATCTTTCTAAAGGCTAGATGGCTAGCAGCATGAGGTGAAAAACCCTCATCTCTACTCCCATTCCTACACTTAGCTCTCAATTACCCTAATACCACTTACCCTAGAGACCTAGACTTGACAAGTCCTACTAGAATTACACCTAACCCTAGTTCTCTAACTAGTAGTATAGGGTACATTCTAAAATCACTTGCCTTGTTGTTTGGTTTGGTAATCTAAATTGAATTGTGATAATTGCATGCCATGTTGACACCCCCCAACTAATATCAAATCACATTCCCAAACGGCCCACCTACCCAATCCATTGCTTGAAGCCCATCTTAATCTTCTTGCTTGTTAATGCTAGTGTAGCTTAATTGTCTTTGTTTCTTCTAGTTAATTTCTTAGTCTTGCCAGTTGGGGTTAATCCAGATCTTTGCTTGCTTTAGTGGTTAGCTTAGTTCTCAGTTTATAACTTCTTTGCTAGAGTAGAGTAGCTAATTTTTCTCCTACTTAGTTGATTGCTTAATCTAGCTTCTTAGATTCAACTTGCTTAGGATAACCTAGTTTTGGTAATCTAGTTTCATATTGCCTTTACTTGCTTGTTGCATAGTGTAATCAAATCAAAACCCCTTTTTAACCCTTCAACCCTAGTCTCTGCTCTAGGAACGTAGCCAACGCTAAATTAGCTCTAGTGCCCCCTTTGTCCTTGAGGATCGACCCCAATATTTGCCTCTTATCTTTACTACAATAGTACCTTGTGTGCTTGCGGGTGACATGTTTAGTATTGTGATTGAGTCTTTTTAGGGCTTCTATAAATATCAAAAGATCCCAAGTGTGTTCCAGTTCCATGGGGTACATATAATCAAACCTAATTGGTTAGTGTGTGCACCTCCGGCTCAGAAGCACCAACCTTTCTGGCATTGTTGTTGGGGATAGAGGCGTTCGACCTAGCTAGTTAGTGCAGCTTAGCATTTCCTATAGCCCTCATCATTGCTATTCTTTATTCTTTGTTCACTTTTTCATATTGCCATTCTGACTTGGTTTCTTGTTATTTGTTTGTGTATTGTGTAGGTGACAGTTGTGCATGCGCCATATGCATTCTACTTGTACCAACTTGGTGTTGTACGACCCCGAGATAGGTAGAGGAAGATGCCAAAACTGCCACAACCAACACCGAGAAACTGAGATGTGTGAACACATGGCAGACAACAACCCTCATGGAAATGCTCAACAACTGCCCCTGCCTCAACCCAACTGCCCCCTCCATGAGTATTTTACCCCGAGAAACTACAATTCTCCCATTGCCACCCTTGTTGACCAAATGTCAGGTCAACAGTTCTCCATTCCACCCGCACTCCTTGGACTCCTCCCTACCTACTATGAGATGGAGAATGAAAATCCTTACCATCACATCGATGCCTTCTTTGATACTTGTTCCACCTTCTGTACCCCCTTTGCTACCAATGACTCCATCCGGAGGAGTCTCTTCCCTTTCTCTCTAAAGGAAAAGGCTAAAGAATGGTACATTTTGAAGCCGGAGTTGGTGACTTGGAATGCGGTCAAAAATGAGTTTCTTAAGAATTTCGTTCCAATTTCCAAGATTACTCACATGAGAAGATGTATCACCACCTTTTCCCAAAAGGAAAATGAACCTTTCCACGAGGTATGAGAAAGGTTTCAAAAGCTCCTTCGTGACTGCCCCCATCATGAGTACCATTGTGGCAGCTAGTCCAAGCCTTCTACACCGGGCTTGAAGAGTTAAGCCAGAACAATGTTGACTCATCATGTGGAGGCACATTCATGGAAAAGCCACTCGAGGAGTCGTTGTCATTAATTGAACACCTTGTTGAAAATTCTCGCCATCGAGTTTATACTAAAGGGGAATATTGCAATCGAAACTACGTCCCTCCACCTCCTCCTATAGCTCCATCCCACATCGTTGCCAACCCTGACATGATGAAGATGATGGAAGACATGATGAACATGATGAAGAGCCAAGCTGGTGGTTCTTCTAGTCAATCCACCATGGTGGTTGAAGCCGAAGAAGAGGAAGTTCATGATTTGCACTCTTTTGGCAACCGGAACAATCAAGGTCCTATGTCCAACATGTACACTCCCAAGTGGAGAAACCATCCTAATTTTCCATGGAAACAACAAAATGAAGATGGTCAAGGACAAGGGGCCCAAGGCCCAGATATAGCTCCAAGTTTAAAGATGAAGTGTTTGGAAGATTGAGAAGTTTGGATGAGGTAAAGAAAGATGTATCCTCACATGGGCAGTCCATCAGCCATCTTGAGAAAATATTGGAAAAAATATCTCTTTCACTTGCTAGGAGAGAATAAGGAAGACTTTCGTCTCAACCAATGCCAAATCCAAACAATGATGGCACTTTCCTAGGAAATGCTCAAAGTGCATATGTTCCACCTTCATATCAAGCACCACCAAATCCCTATGCTACACCACCTCCTCAAGCTCCTCTCAACTATCAATATGCTCCACCTCCACCTCACTCATAACAACAATCACCTCCGTAATACCACCCCCATCCACAACAACCACAACCACCACAACAACCACAACCACAATGCATCCTTTAAAATCCCAACTCACCCCACCAAAGACCACCACCACCTCAACAGTCATAGCCAAACCCACAAGCTTCCTCTTCCTCCACCCGTGAGCATGTAAAGGTGGTGACGGTTTTGAGGAGTGGTTGGACTTTGGAGCAGCTATGTGATACTATTGTTGTTAATAGAGCAGCCAGTGAGGACAGAGGTGATACTGTGATTAGACAGGTTGATATTGAGATACAGCTTGATGATATTGTGATGAGAACTAGAGTTGATACTATGATATCGGGCAGTGATATTTTGATATCGAGCAGTGATACCATGATTCTTGTGATTCCAGTTGATGATTCTATTGATCTGAGCCATTTGGGAGCCCAACTTCTCCCATTTCCTGATGCTCTTAAGGAGCCTTCTTTTAAGCGAAGAAATAATAAACATACTGAAGATATCACTATAAACCTTCAGACAAATGAAGATAAACATTAATTTGTTTGATGCGGTCAAGAAAATCCCTTCATACGCTAAGTTTTTGAAAGATTTGTGCCTTTTAAAAGAAAGACAACGGGGAGAACACCCAAGAAAGTCAAGATCACCAAACAAGTGATCTCTATTCTACAGCACACCATGCCAACAAAGAGGAAATACCCCAGTGCTCCCATCATTTCATGCTACATTGGGGCACATCGCATATTGGGTTCTAACGTTAACTTGATGTCGTGTGATGTATTTGTCGAGCTCCAAATGGGATAATCAAGTCTAGATCATTGTACTTTGTAGTTGGCCAACTAATCAGTGAAGACATCCAGAGGGCATGTTGATGATGTGCTAGTTAGACTTGATGATGAGACTTCTGTTTTCTTCCCCATTGACGTCAATATTTTAGACATGGAAAAAGATATAAGAATAGTACCTATCATCTTGGGAAGGCCATTCCTAGCTACAGTTGATGCAGTGATTCATGTGAGAATTGAGACTATGTATGTGACATTCATGGACATGAAGATCCAGTTGAACATCTTTAAATCTGCATCCACAGTTGAGGTGATAGGAGCCACTGAAGAAGGTTGCTATCTTGTTGAATGCCTTGATGAGATTGTAGAGGAGTGCCTACCTATGTGGATTCAGACTGCCACTCAAGGTAGAGGTTTAGAGCCAATAGTTGAGTTCCCCGATGATGATGACGAAGAGGATGAAGTGAATGAGCTAGCCTTGGTGGCTGTAAGTGAAGACCTCCCATCAATTTTTGAACCATTAAAGAACTCTCTTGAAGAACCTCCAACTCTTGATCTAAAGTCACTCCTAGAAGGATTGAATAATGTTTTCTAGGCTCCAATGACACCCTCCCGGTGATATTTCTTCCATTCTTTCTCTGAAACAAGAAGAGGCATTGATGAAAGTCCTAAAGAAGAAAATCCAGGCCATTGGATGGTCTATTACTAATTTGAGGGGCATTGAGCCCTCCATTTGTGTGCACAGTATCTATTTGTAGGATGATGCAAGGCCAACCCACCAAATGCAAAGGCGGTTGAATCCAAAACTGAAGGAAGTTGTAACTCAAGAGGTTGTGAAGTTCCTAGATGCTGGAATTATTTATCCAATTTCTAATAGCACATGGGTGAGTCCCATACAGGTTGTACCTAAGAAGGGTGGGATCATAGTGACAGAGAATGTGGATGGTGAGCTTATGCCGGTTATAGAACAATAAAAGTGGAGAATGTGTGTTGACAATAGGAATCTCAATGAGAAGACCAAGAATGACCACTATCCTCTCCCATTTCTTGACCAGATTCTAGATAGGCTAGTGGGGCAAAGCTTCTATTGTTTTCTTGGTGGATACTCTGGGTACTTCTAAATTGTTCTGCATCTTGTGGACCAAGAAAAGATGACATTCACTTTCCCAAGTGGTACATTTTCTTACTGGAGAATGCCATTTGGGTTGTGTAATGCCCCTTCTACTTTTCAAAGATATGTGACCTCAATCTTCACTGATATGCTTGATTCATCGCTTGAAGTGTTCATGGATGATTTCTCAATTTTTAGTAGAACCTTTGATGAGTACTTGCTCCATTTGGTTGTTGTTCTTGAGAGATGCGTCAAGGTTCTCCTAGTGCTATCTTGGGATAAGAGCCATTTCATGGTACCCAAAGGCATCGTTCTAGGCTACCAGATTTCAAAGGATGGGGTTGAAGTTGATAGGGCCAAGGTGGGCCTCATTTCTACACTTATCATTCCTTTTACCGTAAGATATGTCCGGTCTTTCTTGGGACATGCAGGCTTCTACCGCCGCTTCATCAATGATTTTAGTAAGATCTCAAGACCTCTATGTCACTTCTTGGAGAAAGATGTTGAGTTTTATTTTGATGACAAGTGTGTTGAATCCATCAACCACTTGAAGGAAAAGCTAGTTTCTACTCCTATAATGCAGCCCCGGACTTCTCTTTGCCATTTGAGATCATGATTGATGCATCTGACATGGCAGTGGGGGATGTGTTGGGCCAAAGAGTTGGCCGGATTCCACATGTTATCTACTATGCTAGCAAGACTCTAGATGAAGCCCAAAGAAACTACACAACTACTGAGAAAGAGTTGCTTGCGGTTATCTTTTCTCTTGACAAATTTAGATCATATATTTTGCAAAATAACATGATTATATACACGGACCATCCTACCTTGAAATATCTAATGGCAAAGAAAGACTCCAAGTTGAGGTTGATCTGTCGGATATTGTTGCTTTAAGAGTTTGATATTGAGATTGTAGACAAGAAAAGAGTAGAAAATTCTGCCACCGACCATCTATCTCAAATTGATGCACCTTTTGATGACACAAGTAGAATCAAAGAGACAATGTCGCATGAGAAGATGTTCCTACTCTCATCCACACAAAGGTCGTCGTATAAACACATAGCTAAATTCTTATCTAGTGGAAGGATACCAAGCACTTAGACGAGGGAGGAAAGTAAAAGGTTGTTTGCTATGGCCAAAAATTATGTTTGGGATGATCCTCACTTATTCAAGTATTTCCCCGACCAACTTATTCAGAGATGTGTTCTAGAGATGGAGCAGCAAGAAAATTCTATCTATGTGCCATTTCAGAGTTTGTGGGGTCATTTTTGTGGAAAATGTATTGCGGCTGAGATTCTCCAAAGAAGATTCTATTGGCCCTCCTTGTTCAAAGACTATCATGAATTTTGCAAGTGTTGTTTGAGGTGCCAAAACGTGGGCACTATCTCTAAGAGAGACATGATGCATCTATCACCCATTCTTGTGGTGGAGGTGTTTGATGTTTGGGGGATTGACTTTATGGGTCTGTTTCCCCCCTCTTTTGGATATGTCTACATTTTATTTTTTGTTTATTATGTGTCAAAGTGGATCGAGGTTGTTGCAACAAGGAAAAATGATCACAAAGTGGTGTATGACTTCATGAAATCCAATATCTTTAGCTAGTTTGGTATTCCAAGAGATATGATTAGTGATAACCTCCTATTTTAGTAGTTTATCTTAGTCTTTTTCTTTAGTTTTCCATACTCTTTCTACATTTATATTGTACTTAAACCTAATTTTACCCCTTTTTTGTAAATACATCATCAAACTAACTTTTCCTTTTATAATTGCAGAAAAAGCACAAAAAAATAACAAAAGAATAAACCAGCCCAAGGGTCGAGTGGATCCAAACGGTCCCAAGACCGCATGGAGTTCAAACGGTCCTGAGACCGCATGAAGCCAAACGGTCCCAAGACCGCATGGAGTTCAAACGGTCCCGAGACCGCATGAAGCCAAACGGTCCCGAGACCGCATGAAGCCAAACGGTCCCAAGACCGCATGGAGTTCAAACGGTCCCGAGACCGCATGAAGCCAAACGGTCCCAAGACCGCATGGAGTTCAAACGGTCCCGAGACCGCATGAAGCCAAACGGTCCCAAGACCGCATGGAGTTCAAACGGTCCCGAGACCGCATGAAGCCAAACGGTCCCAAGACCGCATGGAGTTCAAACGGTCCCGAGACCGCATGAAGCCAAACGGTCCCAAGACCGCATGGAGTTCAAACGGTCCCGAGACCGCATGAAGCCAAACGGTCCCAAGACCGCATGGAGTTCAAACGGTCCCGAGACCGCATGAAGCCAAACGGTCCCAAGACCGCATGGAGTTCAAACGGTCCCGAGACCGCATGAAGCCAAACGGTCCCAAGACCGCATGGAGTTCAAACGGTCCCGAGACCGCATGAAGCTCAAACGGTCTCAAGACCGTTTGACGCCAAACGGTCCCAAGACCGTTTGACGCCAAACGATCTCAAGACCGTCTGACGCCAAACGATCTCAAGACCGTTTGACGCCAAACGGTCCCAAGACCGTTTGACGCCAAACGATCTCAAGACCGTTTGACGCCAAACGGTCCCAAGACCGTTTGAGCCCAAACGGTCTCCAAACCGTTTGGATCTCACTCAAAGCCTATAAATAAGACCTCAGGGCCGTCCATGAAGAGGGGAGTCCAGACGTCCAGAGGCTGTCTCTCCACTACCAGAACAACTCCATCCATCACTCGAGGCTGCCGGTCTGAGACTCACATCCATTGCAAGCTACTTTCTCTCTCATCAACAAGGAAGGTGAGAGGAGAAGATCCGTCATCAAGCAAGCTACAAGGGGTGGAGATCGTTGTTCTCTCCACCAAGGGTTCAACCTTCTCTCCTCAGTGGAGATGATGTTCCTTCTATCTCTTCTTGCCTCCTTCTTTGTTGCTCCCTCTATGAGGAGCGAGTAGTTCCATCCACTGGGGCGCGGGGACTAGCCCCGCTGCCCATGTTTTGTATTCTGTACTGTAAAAAAAGATGTTATCATTTCGTTTTAATACTAAATTGTTTCACACATGCTTGAATGATGGCCACGTTCTTGTATGCATCTATTGTCTTTCGTTGTGGTTTGTCTACGACCGCTATCGAGGCTTGAATACCGATTTAGTGTTGGTTTCTGGTGTGTGTATCCACCACGCATCCGTTTCGGTGTCTAGAAGTGTATCTCAAAGAGTGGAGTAAACTCACTATCATTTGGCACACTCCCATCTGTATGGAAGAGACCTTTGGTAAGTCGAGGAACACACTTTGCGAGGGGAATGATGTAAAGCATGTGACCATTTGTTCGGGAATGGCTGGCGTTGCATCATTCCCGCACTTCTCGTAGCTAGGTTATCCGAATAGGAGACTAGGCCTACAAGGACGCTATTCGATTTGGTAATTATCGCTCGCTTGTTAGTTTTAGATGCACGTTTCTTGAGGTTGAGTAAGATTCTCTCTTCGGAGACTACATCCTTCAGTGACGCGTAGTGATGTACCGCATGAGAGTTACTTAGCCCTTGGAGGATGAGATGCATTGCCCTTTTCTTATATGGGCATTGGTCTTGTGGAACATCGAAGGGTGCAATGCATCGCTCTTGTCTTATGTGGGCATCGGTCTTGTGGAACACCCTTGGATGCAACGCATCGCTCTTGTCTTATAAGGCATCGGTCTTGTGGAAACATCCATGCATCTAGCTTATAAGTCTTGCTTAGTACATATACAATGCATGTGTAGCGGTGGTAAATACCTGCTTAACCCCAGTGATTCATCATCATTTGTTAACTCTTAAGATTTACTTGCTTTATTTACTTTCTTGCTTTACTTTCTTTGTACTTAGTTTAAAACAACCAAATCAAGCTTTCGATCTAAATATCAATCTTTAAGTTGTTAAGTAAAGGCTAAACGTTTTCCATCTTGACTTCGTCAAGACCGTTGTCCCGAGGATTCGACCCTTAACTATACTACGATAAGACTTCCACATGTCTTAGCACATGTGGGTGGAGTTCTTACCATAGTACTAGCAAGGCTAAACTTAGAGACTCATCATCTCTAGGATTTTTAGTGGTGTTGCATAAAACAAAACTCCATCAATTAGTGATGGGGGAAGTCACTTCATTCGTCGCACCTTCGAAGGCTTGCTTAAGAAACACAGAGTGAACCATCATGTGGCTACTCCTTACCACCCCCAAACAAGTGGTCAAGTTGAGTTGGCTAATCGGGAGATAAAGCTCATTCTAGAAAAATGGTGAGATCGGACCACAAGGATTGGTTACTATGACTCAATGAAGTTTTATGGGTGTATAGTACTGCATACAAAGCCCCGATTGGCACCACACCGTTCAATCTTGTGTATGGAAAAAGCTTCCATTTGCTGGTTGAGATGCAACACAAGGCATTATGGGCTTTGAAGGCCATGGACTTTGATGGAGAGAATGCCAAAATGAAGAGAAAGTTTCAGCTGAACGAATTAGAGGAGATGCACCATGAAGCTTATGAAATGTCCAAGTGCTACAAAGAGAGAACGAAGTTTCTACATGACAATATGATCAAGAAGAAAGACATTGAGCCTAAAAAGTGGGTATGGTTGTATAACTCAAGGATGATGTTCTTTCTCAGAAAGCTTTGGTCTAGTTGGGAAGGGCCTTATCTCATCAAGAAGGTGTATCCGTCCGGAACTGTGTTGATTTGTGAGAAAGGAGCTAAAGAATTCACTGTGAATCGTCAAAGATTGAAATCAGTTGTGGAAGTAGGTACGAACAAAGCAAATCCAAGTTTTGATATAGTGATGCTAGTGGAAAAACGTCAGGTTGATGAGGAGATGTGCTTGAATGCACATGAGAGAGACATTTACTTCAAAGATGCTTTAAGAATCCCATGTGGATGAATGAAGTCAAGAATCAATAAGCCTGACTAAAGGCGTAACATTTAGTTCTAGTGGGATCCAAACCACCTAGGTTTGGGAGCTTTTTCACCCAACCTTCTCTTTTTGATACTTTTACTTTCTTTTCCACAAAATACACACACATGTGGTTAATAGTTTTCTTTGAGTTTTGATGGCATGGTAGGTGTTAGGCACTAAAGAGAGAGGTATCAGAGGTGAATCATGGCCACTAAGATCAATTTGTGGCAAAATCTCAAAGAAAAACAAAGTTCTTAAATTTGAGCTAAAAATTGAAGAAATGTCCCCCACCACGGTCGTGGATCTTGCCACGGCCGTGGCAGTAGCAGTCCAATATGGTCATGGTCACCCGCCACGATCGTTGGAATTATTTGTCGAATAAGTTGAAGAAGTCAGGTTGATTGGCCAAGTTGTACATGAATGGCCACGGTTGGCCAACCGCCACAGCCATGTCAAGGACTGATGGCCACGAGCGTGGCAGGAGACCATGACCGTGGTGAGGTCGGGTGGGTGTGCTATTCATCAACAACATGACTGTGGAACCAACCACGGTCGTGCTACCAAGCCCTCACCACGACTGTGGCCACCCATCACGGCCGTGGCATGCCCAGACCTCACAAAAAATTATAACTAAAACTCCTCTCCAACCTGACCCCCCCATTCTATCATTCTACTTCACAAGCGCATGACTGTGGCAGTTCTCCCCGACTTCCAGCTTCACTAAGATCCACCTCCAAGCCCCTAAATCACCCCAATCCACCACCAATCACTCCCTAATCATCCCTCTACCATTCCCCTTCCATTTCTACACCAAATCATCCATCAATCTGCCCTCCACCACCACTCTCACCTCCATTTTGTCCTACAGCCACCCCTACCCAAAACCTCCATTTCTTGTCCAAACCAAAAACTAACCATTCACCCACAATCTAAACCTTCATATCCTTCCATTCCACTCCTTAATTCACATCCATCCCATCCTCTATCCAAAAATCTGAATTTCATAGCCCTACCACCTCATCCACATCCAAAAAAATGAAGGGGATCACAAAGGCAGTGAAGAAAGGGGCTCAAAAGAGCCTTGAGGTGATCACCTGAGGCAAGGCGCACACCAAGAAAGCCTCCTCCCATGTCTCCATGCCTTCACACACCCCCTCACCATCCAATTATGTTGCCCAATCATTCCCCCGCTCGATGTTTGTGAGTGTATCCCACACACTGTCGTCTGACAGCCATCACATCACTGACAAAACATATAGGGGAGAGGAGGAGGAGGCATTTGAGGACAACATCGATGACTTGATCAATGAGGTCGATCCGGTGGTTGCAAAAAGAAGCCAAAGATCCAAAGCAGCCCCGTCTTCATCAAAGCATCCACCGAATCCCACTCTAGCCCACCATTCGACATTTTCCATGGTAGAGGGGCATGGGCAATAGCCGCAAGCAAGGCAGCAATTGTATCCAGAAGAAGAGCAATTTGAATAGTGGTATCCCGAACAATGGGTACCACTCAATCTTGATACAAGTTCTGGGTCCCGATCATACATGATGGATGAAGAAGAGGATGACAGTGATGATGAAGAAATGGAATTGTCAGCTGAGGCAGAGGATATATTGGCACAACTGGAGGATGATAGATTGAAGGCCTTGGGAGAGGCCCCCGCTGGAGTGTCTTTTGGAAGAGGACACAGACAAAGGAAAATTTCCCTCACATACCCCAAATGCATGACAAGGAGAGTCGTCTCCACCAGGTATGGATGTGAGAAGGTCATTGATGAGCTAGGAATCAAGGTGGTTGTGGAGGGTAGTTTGAAGAAAATTGGGTTGTGGAACATTCTTTTCACACCCCAAACAACTTATATTGTGTTGACTCAAGAATTCTTCAGCACACTTGAAAATACAAAGGTGAGAGGTAATGACGCAATCAAATTTTCCATGATGGGAAAAATGCACACTCTCACAGCAGCTGAATTGAATTGCATATTTGCTGCCAACTTCAAAGAGGCCAAGAAAATGGATGACGACCTACTTGAAAGAGAGGTGGATTTCAATTATGTAAATTTCTGGTACCTCTTGACAGGAAGCAAGGACTATTATGCAGGGTGGTCAAAAACTTCATCTATAAGCAATCCCCTGTTCCGTTATGTGCATAAGGTTTTGGCCAACACCATTGTTGGCAAGTATGACAATCAAGACACGATTTCTCAGAAAGACATGTTCATCTTGATGGCAATGCACCGCAAATGGTATATTGACCTTGGAGTGCATTTGATTGATCATATGAGGTTCATATCCTCCAAAAGTAAAACACCTTTTGTCATGGGAGGATTTGTAACCTCAATTGCACTAGATTTGGGGTATGATATTTATGGGTTTAAAGACACAAATGAAGCTCAATTTGTTGATTTGAACTATCTTACTTGCTCCCACACTATCATGATCAAGAACCAAAGAATGATGTATCATGCGAGTAGTGTGTCAAAGATTGATCTTGAGCTACCATACCATGTTGTGTCACTTCTCTCTGTGTTGAGGATCCCCCATAAACTTGAGGAAAAATTGCATGAATGGCAGCAGAACAACATAAGGGAAACATATATCAGGGGAGCCACTATCACACAAGAAGAAACTGATGAGTCCAAATGTGCAAGGGCAGGAGCAAGAAGCTGAAAGAGAAAGGCAGCCTCGAAATTCAAGAAGAAGGTATGAAGGAACATCCCAGCTACAGCAATCCTCATCAAATGCCTATGATATGTCTGCAATCCAGGCACAGCTTGAGAGCATTCACTAAACACAGCACAACATGTAGCTGATACAACCGTACATGTGGCAAGACCAACAGTAGATGCACCACCAGGTCAATCACATGTACCATTACCACCATTCCCAAGTAGCAAGAAACCCAGAATGGGGTGGAGACTTTTGGGGTGGTATTGTGGGATATTCAGAGACGTACCCTCCACTCCAGGACGATTACTGGGGGCACTACTACCAGCATCCTCCCTCAAGCTCAGCTCCTCCTCAGGATCATCCTCATTCATCTGACTAGCAGCCATGACACTTCCCCTATCTACCCTAAGCTATAGTTTCATGCTAAGGACAGCATGATTCTAAAGTTTGGGGTGGGTAGGGCAGTATGTACCACCCTATCTTTGTCTCTTTGTGATTTTAGTTCCACCTCTACCATGCCATGATTATCTAGCTTAGTATTTCTTGTTCTTACTTTTCTTGCATCCCTGTATATCATGTAGTTATTTTCATGCATTTTTGCATATTTTTCAAAAAAATTGCTCTTTTTGCCATGCATTGCATATGTTACAACCCCAATTTTTTGGTTCATTTGGTGAGAAATGTAATTTCTCATATTAAAGATATTGGAACGAATAATGATATAATCTATTTTGAATCAATGGATTTCATTTACAATAGCCTTGATGATTGTTTTGTGGGCTTTATTGGCTATTGGGCCCAATAATAAGGAAATTCAATTAGTAAATGAGTAATTAAGAAAGAGAGAAAAGAAAGATGTAGAAACCTCTAGAAGGCAAAAGAATATAATCCAAAGGTGGATTTCGTGCCTCTTGGGTTCCTTGGGTCCCAAGGAGTCCAAAGTTGCATAGATAATGCAATAAGAAAAGAAAAGATCAATTAAATATTTCCATATTGAGAAAGAAGTTGAAAAAAATGATAAAATGTGGGAAATAAGTGGAAAGAGGCATGAATGAGTTATTCTTGGTGAATTTTCGTATCCATGAGGTTTCTAATATTAAAAGGAATGCCAATGAGAAAAATAAATGAGAAATAAAGAGAAATCTTCAAAAAGTGATATTTTAATAAAGAAATAAGTAAGATAATAAGAAAATAGATAAAAGATAAGTAAAAGGCTAAGGTGTATTCCCAAGAGGGGATTTCGAGCCATTAAGGTTCCTTGAGGTTCAAGGAACTCAAAATAATAATTTAATAGCAAAGGAAATAAAATAGGTGAAAAATATATATAATTAAGAGATATCTTGAACTTAAAGAAAAGGAACGTTTCCTTTAAGATAATGAGCCCAATTTTAGTAGAGAGGTATATTAAGTCATTATGGACTTTCCCTCGAAATTTGAGATTAATTGGATATTTGGTTTGGGATTTATAGCTTTTGCAAGATTCCCTAAAGTGTTGGGTTTATAATAAATGTCACAATTCTGAATACAATTCCCTTGATCTGGCGCGTGCGTTTAGGGCCATCAGATCTAGATCTGATGATGATGAGCTTCTCTTCCAGATCGCGTCTAGTTAGGAAAGCAAGGACAGAACTCCGAGTTTCCTTGATTGAATTCCTTATCAATCAATGAGTGAGCAAACTCAGAAATATGCTAGATTTATTCGTGAGTTTCTTGCGGACAGTTTAATACTACATTTCGTCGAGCTTGGGGGTCTCTAGAAGAATCCCCTAAAACTTACAGACCCCTTCGGCTGTGTTCCATAGCCACAGGCCATTTAAGGGGGTGGTTTTCCTCTGTGAGATGATGAACAACTCCGCAAGATTCTGTGGGACTTTCAGGACAAGTATCTCCCACCAATTTCCTCTCTCGAGCCCCTCCTACATCTTGGACCTCCTTGGCTTGCCGCCGGGAGAACCTCTATTTTGTCTCGGTGACTTCGGCCATGGCTGGAGAAATTTGGACCACCGATGAGTTCGGTTGGGTCGGGCGGAGGTGGAGGACCAACATTGAGCGAGGAAGGAGCCCTTCCGATGGAAGTCAACACCAGAGTTGACCTTCCATTGCTCTGTGTCGAGCAAGCAGGGGAGGAAGACGAGCAAGGGAGAAAAGACTCCCCTACCCCATAAGTCATGAGAAGAGATCAAGGGTAGAAGAGTAATCGACCAATTTGCATGGAAAATAAAGGAAGTCCCACTTGCCGACGTGTCACTTTCTAATTGGCTTAAACGTATTTATCTTGCATAAATCACAACTAAAGATTGGTAACCCTGATGAAAATAAGTTATACATGAAATTTATCAAAAAAACGTGAGGAAGACAATAAAAATATAATTGGGACCTGATATTGCTTGCAATTGAAAAAGTACCCCAAGTTATCACCTTTGATGTAGTAAATTATGATAAAACCCTAATTTGATATGGAACTCGATTTTAATGACTCTTTGAGGTTAATTTGGTTTGGAACCCTAATTCTGAGAAATACTAACCTATTAAGAATAAAAGGGAGAGTTAATTTTGAAAAAGGCAGTTTCATGCTTGTTTTAGGGTTTATGCACATAATTATGTTTAGAAACCCTAATTTGAGAAGATATGGGTTTTAATGGGTTAAATCTAAAAATATAATTATAGAACTGTGTTTTCATGATATAATACCCTCAAGTTGGTGATTAGAGTTTTCCAATGGATAAATGAGGAATTAATAGTAAATGGAATACAATTATGAATTGAATCCTGATAAAGTATGAGTTGTCAATTCGAAGGAAACTAAAGGTGGTAATTGAGTCTAATGATCTTGAAGTAACTTAAAAGAGATAAAGATGGTAGTTTTAGTATAAAAGAGAAATGATGGACTTTAACTGTGCTTATGATGTTGAAATTAGTATTTGTGAAATAAGAGGGCATTAAATGTGATAAAAAGCATTATGGAGGCTAAAACCCTAATAAAACCATAAAGTGGCCTAGAAAGCTTAAGGTGGAATCCAAGTCTAGCTTTAGAATATTTTGGATAAACTATAATTCTTGGATGTCATGCATTAATTTTAGGATATTGTTGATTGCTTGTTACTTGTTCTTTATCATTATTGCTTGGATAACAAGTCGCTCTGGATCAGGTATGTGGTTAATTATGATTAATCACATTAGTTTCCCGAGGGTTTTCCGAATGTTTCCTCGCATTAAATGCAATCTAAACAGTATGGATGTTCATACTGCAATTATAAAGTCACTATGGCTATCACAGTTATATATACATGTGAATCCTCACTCCTACATGCCACCCTGATGGAAGATGCCATAAAGGTTAGGCCCAGGAGGGTAGACCAATGGGCACCATGAGAGGTGACCCCAGACACCAAGCTCGGGAATGAGAAGGTGGTATATGATGCATGACTATGGAGCACCATGAGAGGTGACTCCCAGGCACCAAGCTCGGGATTGAGAAGGTGGCCTTAAGTCAATGGCAAGAGAGAAACCCTAGAGGGGTATGCCAAGGTTAAGGCAAAAGCGGTGGAGAATGACACATTGAAAATGTAAAGTAGCTTGTTAAATAATTTGATTGTGATTATTAAATTGTTAGCCATATTTGCAAGATTTTGGTTGTCCCCACATACCAGTATATTTCGATATACTGACTGACGTTTTGTTTGTCGGTGTTTTAGGAACAACAATTGAAAGAACAAACAGTAAAGTGACACATTGTGGAAATAAGAAATAAAGTGCAAGGAGGATTAGATAGAATAATTCAAGCTCTAGATAGATAGATTTCCAAAATTTTCAAAGGTAAGTATAGTTTTAATTTTATACCAAATTCCAGTTAGTTAGTAGAATTTCATAATTATTATTGATTATTTGTTGAACCTGTGATCTTGTTAATTGAATAACGGCTCTGACCTTTGGGTCTCCCTTAATTGGGGGTTACCGGGAGACGGGGTCGTTACAATTGGTATCAGAGCATAGGTTCCTCACTTAATCTTTAATAATTATTAAATTTTACAAATTCCATAGAACTGAGGGAGTTATTAGAGGATTGTCTGAAAGATTGAGGTGTCTAGAAAAGGATCACGTCTGGGGGCTGGCAATATTTTCCTCTGCACCGCTAGTCAGAATACTAGGACTCCCGGATTGTGTGACTGTCTGGCCGATGTCTTAGGATATGACTCAAAATAAGATACCTTTAGGACTCTCTCATCTTGTGCATCCCTTCTCAACTCAAAATCTCTTATGGGCCTTAAGGATTAGGGTTTTCTCTCTTCTCCTCACCCTCTTGAGGTATGGGTAAGGTTAATAAGGTCTAAGGAATCCTCCACCAGTTTAATGAAAAGCATGTAAATAAGATGTCATGGACATAAGCTTAATAGAGTAAGCGTAAACTAAAGAATAGATACATGCTTAGGTCGTATGACATGAGTTGACATGCCCTCAGAAGATACATGAGGCTAGACCTTCTTGTCAGGAGGATAAGTAAAGAAAGTTAGCCTTAGAGGTAGAGATCTCCATTAAAAGTAGAGACCTAGCACGTCCTCTGAGGATGATGTTAACCCTAACCCTAAGTGGAGGTTAGAGAGATAGAGATGACATGATGAGTTAGATGTCATGGTTGACTGGGTGTTTGGATGGACATGTCTTTGGATTTCCATATGAGCCATGAGAGGTTGGATGACCTAGCACCTTTGGCAACCCAACCCTGGGAAGGGTCGTGCATGTTTAAGCAAAGGATAGCTCCTTCATGGATGAGGTTAGAGAAAAACCTATTGAAACCTTATGGGTTGTTGCAAGTAGGATATAACTTGCACCCAGAATACATCAGTAGTACAAGCTGTAAGTTAAAACAGAAGCCAGAAGGACAGTATGGACGGCTTATGAGATAAGCATAAGGGGCTATGGATAATCATGAGCAAACATAAGGTTGAGCATAGGCTTCACCCACGTGGAGGTATGCCTACGAGCTTGATCCTTCATGGAGAGAGGACCTCTAGTAGTATGGTTGGATGTGGAGTTAGCCCTAGAGAGAGAAAGCAGGACCCCAGCAAGGAGGTTGGAAACCTAAAACCCCGAGATATGAGGAGCAGTGGGGAGTTGAGGATGATGCGACCTAAGTAGATGATAGCGGTTGCCTTATGCTTGACCCCTGGAGGCTGATGATATCTTGGTTTCCTTTAGAGGAACCAAAACCCTAGAGAGAGGGTGATGCTTCTAGTACCTATGTGCCTATGGTATAAGTGGTTACTTGTTGAGATGAGACAAAGAGTGTCTTAGACCCTGAGGAGGTTTAAGTAACCAGTTGTAAGGCAGTATACCTAGTTGGTTGCCCTTGAGGAGGACTCAACTCTGAGGTGTTGCTCATATAAAAGGATTATGGGAGTACATGACATACCTTGGACATGTTTGATTCGTGGTTAAGAGATTGAGCATGTAGTTGATACCCAAAGGAGAACCTAGGGTTCCTAGGCCTAAGAGGGGAAGCAGTGTATCCGATGCTCATGATGAGATTCGAGTCTCTATAGTTTCAAGCATGGTACTCCTCATGTGTAGAGGTAAAGGAAACCCCTTAAGTTCAGGGTATGTTTGATGAACCCCTCACAACTAAGTTGATCTAATGTTGAGGAAAGAGAACAAGTATGACCTATGATAACCTCCAATTTTGTGATGTTATCTTAGTAATTTTCCTCAGTTTTCCACACTCTTTCTCAGATAAATTAGATAAAATTCTTAACTTTCCTCTCTTATTGCAAATATACTATTAGATTAACCTTTCTCCTTTTTACTTACAGAAAAAGACACAAAAAATCACAAAAGCCTCACAGGGTCCCAAGACCGCATGAAGCCAACCGGTCCTGAGACCGCATGGAGTCACACGGTCTCAAGATCGCATGAAGACAACCGGTCCCAAAACCACATGGAGTCACTCGGTCTCAAGACCGCATGAAGCCAACCGGTCCCGAGACCGCATGGAGTCATACGGTCTCAAGACCGCATGAAGCCAACTGGTCCCGAGACCGCATGGAGTCATCCGGTCCCAAGACCGCATGAAGCCAACCGGTCTCGAGACCGCATGAAGCCAACCGGTCCCGAGACCGCATGAAGCCAAACGGTCTCTGAGCCCAAACGGTCTCAGAGCCCAAACGGTCTCAGAATCCAAATGGTCTTCAAGACCGTTTGGACCCCAAAACTGCCCAAACCGTTTGGACTTCACTTAAAGCCTATAAATAAGACATGAGGGGTCCTCCCAAATCATCAAGTTTCAGACGTCCAAAGGCTGCCTCTACTGCTCCAGAGCTATTCCATCCTTCATCCTCCACCCCAAGGTTGTCGGTCTGAGATCCACACTCCATCCAGAAGTTGCTTTCTCTCTCATCACCAAAGAAGGTGGGAAGAGAAGGATTCATCATCGAGCAACCTGTGAAGTGTGAAGATCGTCTCTCTCTCTCTAAGGGGTTGACCTTCCTCTCTCCATTGTGGGGATGACATTCTCTCTCTCTTCTCACCTCCTTCTTTGTCCTTGCTATGAGAGAGTAGTCTCATTCACTAGGGTGCGGGGAGTAGCCCCGCTACCCATATTTTCATTTCATGCAATGTAATCCATAGTTTGCAATAGAGATATACTTTCTTTTCAGTTCGACATCAATCGTTTAATGAATACTTGTTGCTTGATCACCAACTTGTGTTATCTTTTATCTTTTAGTATGAATTGTCTACGTTTGTACTTTTAGATTCAAATCTCGATTGGATGCTGGTTCTAGATGCATGTATCCACCATGCATCTATTTCGGTATCTAGGAGTGTTTTTCAAGAAGTGGAGTAAACTCACTTCCATCATTGTACTTTCATACTATGAAATGGAATCAGTTGACGTATGAAAGTACAACCGTGATAAGTCAAGGAACCCACTTTGCGAAGGGAATGATGTAAAGTAAGTGACCATTCATTCGGGGATGGCTGGCATTGCAACATTCCCACACTTCTCATAGTTAGTTTTCCAAAAGGAAACTAAATCTACAAAGATACTAACTGCTTAGACTCTTATTGCAGGTTGTGTTTTATGTTTCATGTTTTGATCCATGTGTAGTGGTGGTGAAAGCCGATCACATCCTAGTGGTTCCTTATCATTGTTTACAACCTAAAATTTACTTTCTTGCTTTGTTTTACTTGCATTTAGTTTAAAACAACCAAATCAATTTTTCGATCTAGATACCAACTATTAAGAGGTTAAGTGAAATTCTAACATTTTCCATCTTGTTTCTCCCAACAAGACCGTTGTCCTGTGGATTCAACCCTTAACTATACTACAATAAGACTTCCACGTATCCTAGCATACGTGGGTGGAGTTCTCAATCTAGTATAAGCAAGGCTAAACCTAAAGAATTACCATCTTTAGGATTTTTAGTGGTGCGTGCAATTCCACGCGAGTGGAAGCTCCATCAAAAATTGGCACCATTGCCGGGGACAATGGAATGTTTTAATTTCATTTACCATCTTGCTAGTTGGTTAGGGTTTTACACTTTCTTTTAAACATTACTCTACATCTTCTTGAATTCATCATATCTCCTACATCATCTAAAAGGTGTATTTCTTTCTCTACTCAGGTAGAAGATGTGTATGCAACCATCGCATAATCTCAGATTCTCCCCTGATCCAGAGTAAGACTTTGAGGTAGAGAGAAGCTTCCACCGCCGCATCAGACTTAACCACTAAAGAGCCAGGCAAATGGCTGAAGATCAATGCCAAGCTGCGTTAGTAATGGAAAGGGTCAACGCCGCCATAACCGCTCAGAGAGCACAACTCATTGCTGACACTCGTGCTCAGATCCAAGCAGAAATCCGAACTGAAGAACAGGCCCGCATCCGAGCTGAAAACGAAGCAGCTAACCAAGCTGCCCAGCTAGACCTAAGAAATAAGCAATTAAGGGACTATGTCGTCCCTAAGAACTATGAAGATAATCATCCAGTCCGGTCACCAATCATCAACATACCCAATTTTGAAATCCGGACACAATGGATTCAAATCATGCAGGGTATCTCCTTCTCTGGTGGTTCTGGAGATGACTGCATGGATCACTTGAAGAGATTCAAGGCACTTTGCCGACTTGTCCCACAAGCCGGAGTTGCCTTTGACACAATAATGTTGCATCTTTTCCACTTCACTCTATCCAAAAGGGCTTTGAGTTGGTACAACTCACTTGATAGGGAGCCAATCATCACCACATGGGCTCCCTTGGAAGAAAAGTTCCTGGAAAAGTTTTTCCCTCCTTCATTAACTTACGAAATTAGGGGGCAGATCAACCACTTCGCCCAACTTCCTAGAGAATCACTCGTAGAAGCATGGGAAAGATTTAAGGAGCTTCTAAGGAAGTGCCCTCATCACGGTATCTCCCAAAATCAATTAATAGAGACATTCTATAGGGGGTAAGTGATGACATCAAGCAATTTCTGGATTCCTCATCTGGAGGAAATTTTATGAGAAAAAACTACGAGGATGCTTGGAAAATCGTTACACTTGGAGCTGAGAACCAATCCAATTGGGGATGATCATCCGGTAAGGGAGTCCTCAAAGTTTATAAAGTTGAGGAATCAATGGAAATGAAGGCTATTGCTGAAGCTTTAAAGACTATAGCTCACAAACAACATGCACTTGAAACTTCATTCGGAGAATATCATAAGAAGAAAAACCCCCAAGTTCAACAAGTTAAAGTTGCTACAGGGACTTGTGAAGCATGTCACGCATCTGATCACCCTACACTGTCTTGTGGCTTACTTTACAATGTGATGATGGATATGCAACCACCACAACAGTAGTATGAACCAATCATCGAGCACCCTGAAGATTAGATGCCCGAACAAGTCAATTCCATTCATTCCATACTGGGACAAGTTTACTATAATCCAAATCAACCAAGAAACTACCCCGGTTTTCAATATGGGAATCCGGTGGGGACTGCTAACCCGCAACATCAAACACAAGGCAGATCCTCTAATAGGTTGCACCTAGATTTCAAAGTAACTTTAACCAAAATCAAGGAAACCACAGAAATAATTTCCCAAGATCCAACTACCCTAGAAATCCTTCTGCCTACTATCAATATACCCATCCCCCTCTGCACCCACAACTACACCCTCAGCTGCAGCAACCGCAGCAACCTCAGTTAACACCACCTCCGCAACAACCACATCATGGGCAACAACAACTCACTCAGAAAAATGCCCCTTCCCAGCCAACAGATGAAATGACTATGATCAGGCAGATGTTACAGTCACAACAAACCATGCTTGCCAATCAGCAAGTTCAGTAGAAGGTTGTGGAGGATCAACTAGCACAAATTGATGCCCAACTAAAGCCACCAGAAGGTACCTTTACTGGTCAACCAGAGTCAAACCCTAGACACGATCAAAATAGACCAGAACAATTGAATGTAGTCACTACAAGATCTGGTCGTGTCTTTCATGAAACTATGAGAATCACTCACAATGATGATGATACACATGTCTTTACTCCGAATGCAAGCCTGAATCTAGGAATTGAGAAATCTGCAGAGACCGCAAAAGGAAAAGAAAAGGAGAAAGCTTCCAAAGAGCCAGAAGTTCCGCAGTATAAACCTAAGATACCATATCCAGGAAGACTGAGAGAGACTAAAATGGACACTAGGTTCCAAAAATTCAAGGAGGCGATGAAGAAACTTTATATCGATATCCCATTCCTCGATGCTCTCTCTGAAGTACTAGCTTGGGCTAAATATCTAAAAACTTTGCTATCAAGGAAATACATTACTGAAGAATAAGAGACGGTCAAACTGGCTCAGACCACCTCTGATATCATTCTTAATAAGATGCCCAAGAAAAAGAAGGACCATGGTTCTTTCAGTATTCAATGTTGTATTAGAAATGCTTCGAGCAAAAAGGGATTAGCTGACCTAGGGGCTAGCATATCTATTATGCCCTACTCCATGTGTAAAAGATTGGGCTTTACTGATTTACTACCCACAACGATGACAATTCAGTTAGCTGATTCCACTAGCACTGCACCTCTAGGAATTATTGAAGACATTCCAGTCAGGATAGGCAAGGATTCTTATGTCCCATGTGATTTTGTCATCATGGATATCAAGGAAGATCTCAGATACCCAATAATATTTGGAAGACCCTTCCTTGCCACAGCTAGGGCACTTATCGATGTTGAAGCTGGCATGATCATTCTAAGACTGGGAAAAGAAGCAATTCAGTTCCAAGTTCTCAACAGTATGAAAAGCCCTAGCATTCAAGAGGAAGTATTTCTCTTAAATGCAATACATCAAATGTCCCAATTGGAAATATCTGAACCATCCATGAGTTAGAAAATGTCCTAATAAATCCAGAAGTCGAATTCTCAGCCAACGAATTAGTTCAACAATGCTTGCAACATTTAGAGAAAGCTGAAGAAGCACCAACAGCCACTTTTGAGGAGCTCAAATCAGTCACTATTTTAGAAATAACAGAAGCACCTAAGGCTCTCGAGATGAAAACCCTACCAACGGGACTTAAGCACGTCTTCTTGGATGAAGAAAAATTATGTCCAGTAATCATCAGTTCCACTCTAATGAAAGACCAGGAAGAAAGGCTTCTCGTTGAGTTGAAGAAACATAAGAAAGCCATTGGGTACAAAATAACTGACCTGACAGGTATAAACCCAGCCTTATGCATGCATAGACTGCCCATGGTAGAAGAATTTAAGCCTTTAAGAGAGCACCAGAGGAAGTTGAACCCCAATCTTAAAGAAGTGGTTCGCCTTGAGGTCCTCAAACTGCTGAAAGTCGGTATCATCTACCCAATTTCAGATTCCCAATGGGTCAGCCCCTTCCAAGTGGTCCCCAAAAAGGGAGGAACCACTATCGTGTTAAATGATAAAAATGAGCTAGTGCCCATGAGGACTGTCACAGGTTGGAGAATGTGTATTGACTACAGGAAACTAAACAAAGCAACACGAAAGGATCACTACCCGCTTCCCTTTCTTGACGAAGTTCTCGAACGCCTAGCCCATCAAAAGTTTTTCTGTTATCTCGATGGTTATTTCAGATTCTATCAAATCCCTATACATTTGGAAGACCAAGAAAAAACAACTTTTATTTGTCCCTTCGGGACATACGCTTTCAGAAGAATGCCATTCGGATTGTGCAATGCACCTGCCACCTTCCAAAGGTGCATGTCTGCTATTTTTGTAGGGCTAACTAAGTCCATAATGGAGGTATGCATGGATGATTTTTTAGTTTACAGAGATTCCTTTGACAACTGTCTACTCAACCTTGGACAAGTCTTACAAAGATGTGAGGAAACGAACCTCGTCTTAAATTGGGAAAATGCCATTTTATGGTAACTGAAGGTGTCGTCCTCGGACATAGAGTGAGTGACAGAGGGATTGAGGTAGATAAGGCAAAAATTGATATCATCTCGAAACTGTCTCCGCCAAAAGACGTAAAAGGAGTACGAGCATTCTTGGGTCATGTTGGGTTTTATCGAAGATTCATTAAAGATTTCTCAAAAGTAGCCAAACCCATGATCGAATTATTAACCAAGGACGCCGAGTTCAATTTCGACCAAGAATGCCTACAGAGCTTCATAACTTTAAAGAATGCTCTAGTCTATGTGCCTATCCTAAGAGCACCCGACTGGTTGCAACCATTTGAAATAATGTGTGATGCCAGCGACTATGCTATAGGGGCGATGTTAGGACAGAGAATTGACAAAAAGCCTTATGTAATATACTATGCGTCCAAGACTCTCGATGAAGCACAAAAGAACTACACCACTACAGAAAAGGAGTTCTTAGTTTTCATCTATGTGTTCGAGAAATTCCGCTCCTACCTAATTGGGTCAAAGGTTATTGCCTACACTGACCACTCTGCCATACGATATCTAATCCAGAAGCAAGACGCAAAACCCAGACTTATCCGCTGGGTGTTAATGCTTCAGGAATTTGACTTAGAAATCAAAGACAAAAGTGGAGTGAAAACGTCGTCGCTGATCATCTCAGCTGCATTGAAGTCGAGGATGATGATAAAGTACCTATCTGAGACTCCCTCCCAGACGACCAGCTAATGAAAATTACCAATGGATTCCCCTGGTATGCCGACATGGTGAACTATCTGGCTACAGGGATCATCCACCCTTCCGCCTCTCACCACGACAAAAAGAAATTTATGCACGATGTTAAGCAATACTACTGGGATGAACCTTATCTCTTTTCTATGCGCAGACGGACTTTTCTGTCGCTGCCTACCTGAAGAAGAGATTACTCTTTTCTTAGACCATTGCCATTCCGGCCCCACTGGGGGGGCACATGAGCTCAAAAAAGACCGCTATGAAAGTTTTGCGATCGGGTTTCTTTTGGACAACAATAGAAAGAGATTCCCAGGATTTCATAAAATCATGTAATAAATGTCAACTTTCTGGCGGTATAACAAAAAGGAATGAAATGCCTCTCACTATGTGGTAAGAGATCGAACTTTTCGATGTGTGGGGGATAGATTACATGGGTCCCTTTCCCTCTTCATATGGATTTTCCTACATATTGGTTGATGTGGATTATGTTTCGAAATGCGTAGAATCTATACCCATAGTCTCCAGCAATTCCAAACCAGTCATTAAGATGTTTAAAGATATCATTTTTCCCAGATTCGGAGTTCCTCAAACTGTCATATCCGACGGAGGAACCCATTTTCTGGAGCGAAGCTTTGAAGCCCTCTTAAAGAAATATGGAGTCAACCATAAAGTTGCCACGCCTTACCATCCACAAACTAGTGGTCATGTTGAAGTTTCGAATAGATAACTAAAGGATATCTTAAAGAAAAGCATCAATAGACACTGTACTGACTGGTCCACCAAGCTTCCCGATGCCCTTTGGGATTACCGAACAGCTTATAAAACACCAATTGGAACAACCCCATTCCGTTTGGTATACGGGAAATCATGTCATCTTCCAGTAGAACTGGAACATAAGGCTTGGTGGGCCATTAAGTAACTAAACTTCGATTTTAAAAGTGCTAGAGAAAACAGACAACTCCAGTTGCAGGAACTAGAGGAGCTCAGAATGACCGCATACCAAAGTGCCAATATTTACAAAGAACAAACCAAGATGTGGCACGATGGCCATCTAAAAAGAAAAGACATCGCTATCGGAGACAAAGTTCTCCTCTTCAACTCCAGACTCAAAATGTTTCCCGGGAAACTTCGTACAAAGTGGTCCGGGCCTTTTACCATCAAACACATATATCCGACTGGAGCCATCATAATTTTTGACGACAATGGAGGAGAAAGGACCGTCAATGGCCATAGATTGAAAAAATACTATACTCCCGCAGACAAAATTCCAAGACAGACCATTGAGATCAGAGACCCCACAGTATCACCATAACAAAATCAAAACTTCGTCGAGCCAGCGACGTAAAACCCAGGCGCTACTTGGGAGGCAACCCAAGATCTGTTTATCACCATTTATCTTTTATCTTTGTTTTTTGTTTCCTTTGATTAACTTAGGTTTATCATCTGAAAATATAAAAATCCACATAACCAAAACAAACATAAAAATATAAAAAATAAAAAACCTAAACCATCCCAAACGGTCCTGAAACCCTTTGGAGCAAAACGGTCCTAAAACCATTTGGAGCCAAACGGTCCTGAAATCATTTGGATCCCAAACGGTCTCGAAACTATTTGGAGCCCAAACGGTCTCAAACTGTTTGACCTCGAGAATTTTTAAAGTCAACCCCCAAATCCTATAAATATAACCCTACCCCCTCTCCTTCTTCTTTCTTCGGATTCTCGAGTTTTCTAAAACCCTCGCACGAACGTCGTTTCCCCCCCCCCCGATTCTCGTTCCCGCACAGCCCACAACGTCAGCTCACTGGCGCCTTAGCATATGTGCGGCTACACGGCATTCGCACCTCCGTTACCAACGTTCTCCCTTTCTCCGTCGTCCACATCTCCCGCAGCACCAAGGTAGAACAACGCACCATCACCAGCACCTCCGTCTTTGCATCACCTCCATTTTACCCATCACCGATGTTTACGTCGCCAATGCAGCCTCCTTTTCCATCACCATCATCTCTACCACCGTTGTCACCTCTATCGCCGCCTCCATCACTAACGCCGTCATTATCGCTTCTCCTATGTCCACTGCGCCCCCGTCGTTCCACCTGCCAAACGGTCATGAAACCGTTTGGAGCCGAACGGTCCTGAAACCGTTTGGAGCCGAACGGTCCTGAAACCGTTTGGGGCCAAACGGTCCTGAAACTGTTTGGGGCCAATCGTCTTGAAACAGTTTGGAGCCAAACGGTCTTGAAATCATTTGGGGCCAATTGGTCTTGAAACCGTTTGGAACCAACAAAACCGAAAAAACATTACCACTTACATAATGCAATCTTCTTCCCTTTTAACTATACAAATTCAAAAAATTTCAAACATATGATTCTTTCTGACTATGTTTCAGATATGGCATCACCAGCTAAGGAAGCCACATGAACTATCGATGCTCCTTTCTGGACAACTGAACAACTGATGGAGGACTGAGCCATCCTCCAAAAGATCATAGATACCTACAAAGAGACTGGAAAGGCCCCACCAAAGGTCAACATCATAGTGGTCATGTGTGAAATTGACCACATCAATAAATGTCTAGTTGAGTAGCCTGAAGAAGAAGTGGAAGAAATCTCTTCCAGTGATGAAGGCTCCGAATATGAGCCTAACTCTGAAGATGAATCCCCAACCGAAAAATCCAAAGGGAAATGAAAGGCCCAGGAAGCTGCAAAAGAACAACCAACAAAGAAACGGGCAAGAAAGCAGGTTCACCCCGCTACTGCTAGGGAACAAACCCTAGCAGAGTACGTCCCAACAACCGCCACTACCACCCCCGCTACCACTCCCACCACTACCCCTGTCTTCCCCGCCATCACCACTACAACACCACTACCAGAAAACCTTTACATCCACCCCCTCCCATCCATCGACAAAATACTAAAACCAACAAAGTATGTTTGCTCACACGTACTGCACAAGATGGGGATATACGATAGAATCCTCACCATGCTCGACAATGCCAATCTCTCAAGACTGTGCTTTGTCCCTGATATTTCATACGTCGAACCCACAATAGAATTCTTTACACACCTCACCAAAGAATCTATGGACATTATGCACAGGGCAAGGGACGGAGGTGACCGCAGGCTGGTCACCAAACTTTTTGGTAACAACGTTGTCATAACAGAAAATATTTTGAATGAAATTTTCATAGACAACCCAAAGCACCTCAAACAGGCCAAAGATGTTAGCACGGAGAACTCCCAATTCAATAGACACAGCTTCTGGAAAACCCTAACAGGGATCCCAGCTTATGAGGCAAAGACCTGCAAAGCCTCCAATATTCATTATGGGTTCGTACACACGCTTCACAAAATTCTCACTAGCACACTCTTCCCCAGAATAGAGGGAGGAAATGTTATCACCGCTGACCTTTTTCTTCTATGGTCCATTCTACATGGAAGTCCGGTCAACATTGGACGGCACATGATACAAAAATTCTCAGCCTACGCCATAGGGAAAGAAATCTACATGGGAGGGCACATAACTTCCATCATCAAATATCTCAAGATGGATAGATTACTCCCTCGATGGACGCAGATCAAGGGTGACATCCTTACTAACGAGCAAACCTTGAAGAACTCCTACATTATCAAGGAAAAGGATGCGAAATTACACTACATTTTCTGCCCCACAGTACGATCTTCCAAAACTCTGCTACCGCTTCCGGAGCTTATGGATTATGACAAAGAAAAACTCCTCTTCACTGACGAAGAGCTTACCAAAATCCTAGCTTCGGTCAAAGTACAAGAGAAAAAGACCAAAGCGGGCCAGACAGAGCTCAGTATTACCGCCCCAGCAGCCAGGGTAACAAAAATACCAGTAAAACGACCATCTAAGGCACGTTTACAACCACCACAGCAGTCAGGGACGCCAACATCAAAACTACAACCGGAGACAGAACGCCCTCACCTGGAGGAACTAATCAATACCTCATCATTAGACTCATTCATCATGAGCCTACATGATGAGCTCACCACCACCACCACCCCCACCACATTACCATCCACTACTATCCCACCATCTACCACCCTCCCACCTTTCTCCACAACAATCCCAACAACAATTCCTCCACCCACATCTTCCACTTCACCTTCCTTCTCCCTGGGCACCCCCTTCTCCGCTCCAACACTCGGCTTCACCTATTCCGCTCCCAGCTCCACCCTTTTCTCCTCAACATTTTCGCTCCCACAATTCTCACCCGGACAATCACCATTTTCTTCATCCTCCACCACCCCAACACCGCTGGTGACTCCATCTACGGTCACCACACAGTTTTTGGGACCATCAATAGTGTCTCTTTCGCAAGGCACTACCACCTTTCCACCCCGACCCCAGCCACACCACCCATCCACATCTGGGGTCCATTTCACAAATGTCGGTGAGGAATTCGGACGTCAATTCGAAGCTATTCGAAACCTCCTCACCGACCCTTCTAACATATTACAATCTATTTTTTCTTGTATGTAGGGTCTAACTACACAGGTCACCAAGATTGACACACAAAACCTTGCCTTGCCAGGCATCATCTCAAGCATCCACCAACAGCAGAAAGCAGCGGCCATGAAAGTCGATCGCCTTGATGATCGCCTGCAACAACTGCCACAGTTGGTGCTTGAAGTGAAAGGCCAGCAAGACGATCTGGTCAAGCAAGTCGACAGGATTTCTACACAAAATCAACCATTGCCAGAAACTCTGCGTGAGCTTAAGCAGCAACAAACTGTTTTAAGCATGCACTTGGATGACATCAGCACCACCCTCACACAGCTAAATAACCGGCAAGAGGATTCATCCAACAATGAAATCAACCAACTGAGAACTCAAGTGACATATCTCTCTGCACAACTCCTCTCTGTCGAGGCTCAATTTTCAGATCTTAAAGAAGCCCATGATGCTTTGCTTGAAACACATGAGCATACGCAAGTGGCTTTCGATGAGCTACAAGCACTCCACCGAAAGTTCAAGAAGCCTCCACCAAAGAAGCCAACAGATGAGGCGGCAGTCAAAGATGATGATGAAGAAGAAAATGACGATGAGGAATCTGACTCCTCGGCTGACTCCAATAATAGCACCTCCTCAGACGATAAATCTGACAACCCAGACAATGCTGGGGAGGGCCCCAGCCGAGGAGCTACACCAAAACAACAGAAAGATCACCACGACGATGATAAAAATACCAAATCCCCTACTCAAAATGACAACGTTAATATGTCTTATGGGGATCAATTTCTTGACTATTCAGCAATGGGATCTCTGGGGGAAACTGCCAAAGAAGTAGCTTTTGCTGAATTCCAACAATGTCTATTCGGAACCAGCACGAGTCGACCACAAGAAGAACTTCCACAGCGCTCCATCCCAGAGCAAACTTCACCCTTTCCCCAAGAACATGAAGATTTAGAAAGAGTCAGTTTAGATACAGACGAAGATCTGGAATCAGCTTCTGACTCAGACAGAGACAAAGATCTACAGCACTACATAGACAATCTGGAGCAGACTTCTTCTCTCCCCCCGTAAGAGCTTCCCCTGCCGCCACCTCTACCTCATAAAATGCACGATTTAGACTTGGCGGCCATCTCTACCCTAGATGCTCAAGATATCTTTATCTTAAACACTATCGTAGACGATGTCAAATATGGGGGTGATGTTATCTATTATAATACGAAGACTCTGCACAAGTTGACACGTGAAGATTTCCGCACCATCCTTTGACCACAGTCGCCGGTGAAGATGGCAATCTTCTGTGTCCTCCTTGCCAATTCTATCAAAATCTATAGAAACTCTAAATGGCAGCAACCAGTACTTAACACTTCACCTACTCTGGGAATGAGTCTACTATATAAAGATTTACAAAACAAATCCATCGAGCGGTTGCAGAGGGGGATTGCCAGAAAAGCACGATATATTATCGTGCCCTTCCAAGTCTCTAGTCACTGGCTACTAATGATCGTGGACACCACGGCTCGAGACGCCAAGGTGTACAATTTTTGCGCCACTGAACTAAGAGTCAGAATAATTAATTTTGCTGGTACAGAAGCCGGGGAGGCCAGATGCATCCCTTTCCGGCTCCTGAAATTTATTTGGGCTGCTTGCCCACCCCTCCGTAATGGTTGGAACCAACCATGGTTCCAAATCATCAATCCCCATGCCCAAACTCAAGAGGGATCTAAGGATTGTGCTTTCTACGTTATACGTCATATTCAAGCACTCAATCAGCAAATCCCTTTCACAGAACTGGCCACAGAGGATTTTCATTCTCTGCGGGGTCATTACGCCATGGAGCTAATTTATGATAGAAGGTTCTTCAAGGACCCAACTATGGAGCCCAACTACATTCCTTGCTACCTCTTTTCGGCCATCCAACGTCCTCCAAAAAGGCCATTCCGGCAAACAATAGAGGAGTTGGAGAAACAACAGTCTGCCAAGGATACCGAGAAGAAACAATGGGATCCTTACTCTTTCGATCTGGTGGATGATAAAGGGGTTACCGAGTTGCTAACCGGGGCTACCATCAATAGATCACCTTCACATATGGTTCCTCTGTCAATTACACCAACTTTGACCTCAACGCCTGCAAAAGCCTTTCTGACAATGAACTTTGCCTCATCATGTCAAGGATTTACGCCGAGAAAGATGACCTCATTTTTATAGCCGACGATATTCTGGTCATGGCAGATGCGCTACGAGAAACTGTACAGATAAAAGGGTCTCTATATGTGAGTTTAATGGCCGCCTATCAATATCTTCTCAGACAGAATTACCCTACAATCTATATGGCATCAGCATACATGAAGGACGATCTTCTAAAGCTAAAGAACTTCGAAACAACTGAGGCGCTCATTTCTTTCCTCCAACATACGACTCCAAAGTTTATCATGCTTCCTTTCCTTCATGCAGAACACTGGATGTTATTGGCAACAAATCTTTATGATGGAACAATAATCATATACAATAGTTCCGACAGCTAGTACAATCCCAATCAGCAACAATACACTACAACACCAAGAACGCCTACAGAAGAGGTGGCGAAGGAGTGTGTTGACCAACTACATGACCTTCTCAGCAAGCACACACGGGAATTCGGTAAAGAACACTTTCATCACCCTGCCTTCAGCCATAAATGCCCACAACAGCTCCACGAGTCAAACGACTGTGGTTTCCACGTCCTCTACTGGATGTACACCATTATGGTCCTTGGAAGACCAGTAGAGGACATGTTAGATGTGGATTATCACACATTATGAGGAAAGTTCGCTGCTAATCTCCTTCGAACACATGGCGCTAATAAAGGACTAACAGACGCTTGATGCCCTTGTCCTTGTACCTCTCAACCTATCACTTTGACACTCTGAGGACAGAGTGAGTGATAAGTTAGGGGGGAGTACACTGAACAAGGGCGAGGTATCATTTCTAAATCCTTCCCTCTCTGTCTTCTTTTTCAAATTTGTACAAAAATTTTCTTAGCTTTCTTTACACTTTTAGTTTTTATTTTAAATACTTCCCCTGATAATAAATCATGCTCATGAAGAATAACATCCCTCTTAGAACAAAGTCATCCCCAGCTAACTTTAGAATCCAGTAGTCCTCAAAGAGTAATAACAAGAATAGCACATAGACATGTAATGGCGAATTAATAAATTATCTTCACTCGATTTTCATGCTTTTGTTTCAATTCTACATCTGACTCTCCATAGGTCAACATTAGGGCCAAAATAAGCCAAACACTCTCAAGGAAGGGAGGGACATCATGTGACATCCAAATCAAGAAGCCTCGCAAGTGGACCACTAATTAGAAACCAAATAAGTGCATGTCGAGAAACTTTAAGAATAGCTTTCTTCTCTTCAAATAAAAGAGGCTTGGCCGCCCAATCAAATTCCCTAAAAACCCAAATCCTAAGCATGTGAGTTTACGAATAAAAGCCAGAGTGTTGAATAAAACTATGAGAGTTGTGCCATGAATAAGGACCTATATGAAGAGCCAATAAAGGTCTCACCCGGTCGATACATTCAGCTGCCCTCACAAAGGTAGATGTGTCGTGCCCGGTAGTGAAACCCTAAGGTATCCAAATATACGAAAGGCTAACAAAGGACTTGCTCGGCCGGTACATTCAGCTGCCCTCACAAAGGCAGATGTATCGTGCCCGGTAGTGAGATCCTAAAAGCATAGATAACCCCTCCCCCACTTGAAGGGGGAGTTACACATCAAGCCTTTAGCCAACCCTCATACCCACTCTAGCTCCCGGTAGGATTTTTAGAGAAGTATAAAATTGATTAGAGTCAACGACATGCAGAGAATAAAAAGTGGTCCCAATGCGGGCTACGAGATATGGAAGAAACCTGAGATCCAATCAACTCTCAATACCTGAAAGAGTTAAGGCAAACAAAAAGCTCTGATACAACCTTAGGAGATCTCGGGTTTATAATTGAAGCAAGAGTGTGGAAATCTTAACTAAATGAAATCGCCTCGCCATTACATGCCTCAGCTCTATCTAACTTGAGGACAAGCTAGACTCTAAGTTAGGGGGTGATAACCTCCAATTTTGTGATGTTATCTTAGTAATTTTCCTCAGTTTTCCACACTCTTTCTCAGATAAATTAGATAGAATCCTTAACTTTCCTCTCTTATTACAAATATACTATTAGATTAACCTTTCTCCTTTTTACTTATAGAAAAAGACACAAAAAAATCACAAAAGCCTCACACGGTCCCAAGACCGCATGAAGCCAACTGGTCCCGAGACCACATGGAGTCACACGGTCTCAAGACCGCATGAAGCCAACCGGTCCCGAGACCGCATGGAGTCATACAGTCTCAAGACTACATGAAGCCAACCGGTTCTGAAACTGCATGGAGTCACTCGGTCTCAAGACCGCATGAAGCCAACCGGTCCCGAGACCGCATGGAGTCATACGGTCTCAATACCGCATGAAGCCAACCGGTCCTGAGACCGCATGGAGTCATCCGGTCCCAAGACCGCATGAAGCCAACTGGTCTCGAGACCGCATGAAGCCAACCGGTCCTGAGACCGCATGAAGCCAAATGGTCTCAGAGCCCAAACGGGACCCCAAAACTGCCCAAACCATTTGGACTTCACTTAAATCCTATAAATAAGACCTGAGGGGTCCTCCCAAATCATCAAGTTTCAGACGTCCAAAGGTTGCCTCTACTGCACCAGAGCTATTCCATCCTCCATCCTCCACCCCAAGGCTATCGGTTTGAGATCCACACTCCATCCAGAAGTTGTTTTCTCTCTCATCGGCAAAGAAGGTGGGAAGAGAAGGATTCATCATCGAGAAACCTGTGAAGTGTGAAGATCGTCTCTCTCTCTAAGGGGTTGACCTTCCTCTCTCCTTTATGGGGATGACATTCTCTCTCTCTTCTCGCCTCCTTCTTTGTCCTTGCTATGAGCGAGTAGTCTCATTCACTAGGGTGCGGGGAGTATCCCCGCTACCCATGTTTTCATTTCATGTAATGTAATCCATAGTTTGCAATAGAGATATACTTTTTTTCAGTTCGACATCAATCATTTAATGAATGTTTGTTGCTTGATCACCAACTTGTGTTATCTTTTATCTTTTAGTATGAATTGTCTACGTTTGTACTATTAGGTTCGAATCTCGATTGGATGTTGGTTCTAGATGCATGTATCCACCATGCATCTGTTTCGGTATCTAGGAGTGTTTTTCAAGAAGTGGAGTAAACTCACTTCCATCGTTGTACTTTCATACTATGAAATGGAATCAGTTGACATATGAAAGTACAACCTTGATAAGTCGAGGAACCCACTTTGCGAAGGGAATGATGTAAAGTAAGTGACCATTCGTTCGGGGATGGCTGGCATTGCAACATTCCCACACTTCTCGTAGTTAGTTTTCCGGAAGGAAACTAAATCTACAAAGATACTAACTGCTTAGACTCTTATTGCAGGTTGTGTTTTATGTTGCATTTTTTATCCATGTGTAGTGGTGGTGAAAGCCGATCACATCCTAGTGGTTCCTTATCATTGTTTACAACCTAAAATTTACTTTCTTTCTTTATTTTACTTGCATTTAGTTTAAAACAACCAAATCAACTTTTCGATCTAGATACCAACTGTTAAGAGGTTAAGTGAAATTCTAACATTTTCCATCTTGTTGCTCCCAACAAGACCGTTGTCCTATGGATTTGACCCTTAACTATACTACGATAAGACTTCCACGTATCCTAGCATACGTGGGTGGAGTTCTCAATCTAGTATAAGCAAGGCTAAACCTAAAGACTTACCATCTTTAGGATTTTTTGTGGTGCGCGCAATTCCACGCGAGTGGAAGCTCCATCAACCTAGCATAGTTTAATAGGTGATCTGATTATGTCTTAGTAGATGCTGGGTTAGGCATGCTCATATGAATGTAAACCCTAAGGACAGTTGTGACCTTGTTGTCAAGAGTTGTATTTTCCTCCCATCCTGGGAGAGGGACCCTTTTGTAGGGTGTATACCAGTTCTATTGGTTTAAGGTAACCTAAAGAGGTTTCATAGGATCTTGAGAAGTTAAGTGAAAAGTATGTGGTATGAGAATGAACATGTAGACCCATAGATAACCATCTCTATGTGCATGTGGATGTGTTACCATGGAGGTAACCGGTATGGGACATGACCAAGGTAGGCAGGTTGCCATGACCCCTATGAAGGGATGAAAGTCAGTCATGAATGCAGGGAGAGATGATGAAGTATTGGGTAAGGTTCTAACTTGAACATGTACTATAATGGAATCCTAAGTCTGTCCTAGGGTTAGGTAGGGATAAGACCGATGGAAGTAGGAGTTGCCTAATTCCCTAGTTGCACATGACCATAGGGTCGGGAGGTAACAACTATCATTGTTCGCGGGCCATGGGTTAGGAGATTGATCACCTTCATGAACGCATGGGGACCCAAAGGGCATATGAGTAGGGCACTCTCTGGATGCATAAGGGAAGAGGGATGACCCCAAAAGTGTCAGCACCCTATAGACCTAGAGGAGATGACCAAGGAATGGGTGTGGACCCAAATAGGTTCGAGACCAGTTCTCCATGGAAGTAACTTTGATAACAAGATGATTGTGATGTAGAGACATATGGTGTATGTTTCAACTTAGATTTGAAGGTGTACTGGAAAGGTGGGATGTACCATCTCTACTCTTGGAACAGGAAGAACTCTATATTTGGACTGCAGCCAAATGCTTATTTCCTTTTGTTATGGGAGTGAGAGATAGGACAATATGCATGTCATACACCAAGGATAAAGATGATGTGAGTGGGAACGTTGCTACAAGGTATGAGTATAGAGATGATAACATACCCTGGTGGAGTGAATGATACATGGATGGTTTACAAACACTAAGAGGAATAAAGTAGTCATCTTATAAGGATGCTTCTAGCATGAGATGTGTAGTATTTGCAAGATATATAAGGTTGTGTTTGATCACCATGAGGATGAGCTCAGAGTTTCTTGATGAAGACAAACTTTGAGATGAGATGATAAGTAGAATACATGGAGGTGTATGTATTCAACATTACCTAACACCTAAGGATAAGAAGTGGTAATGAATGCTCTCGTTGAGATATAGTTGCCTAGTTTAGTTGGAAGCTAGAAGAAGTTGAGTTTGTTAGGCTAACCTTAAGAGGAGGAAAAGAGATAAGTTTGGCTAACACCCAGATGTATCTATAGTGGTTAATCAAGTAAATGATTGCTTGGTTAGCCAGCCTAGTCCGTGATATAATGAAAGAACCTCATATGTACTTCTCTGGAAAGGAAGGTGATGAAACCGTGATGAGAGTGGTTTAGGGTTTCTGAGGTGTTGAGTGTGAGGAATCATGGCATACAGGAGATCATGATTTTAAGATCACCATATACCATGGTATTACTGAGATAGTAAGAGATAGTAGCACTTTGGATGCTTAAGATGAAGATGCATGTAGCTTGTGTCCATGCATGATAGAGGTGAAGGACGAACACCAGTAGCCCAGTGCTTTGACATGAAGGACAAAGAGAGTTCCCAAGAGGGAATGGGAGTGCATCACTATGGATGTTGTGGTAAGTCTCCCCTAGACCAAGGAAGGTCAAGATGCAATATGGGTTATGGTAGATCTCCTTACCTAGATGACATGAGAAAGAAAGAGTTCTTTCAAGGGACAGATCTGGTTGAACTACCTATGAGAGATATGGTTTAACCACACCATGATGCGAGTTCAAAAGTTCTTAAGTATGATCTAAAGGCTCACTTCCATAAGATGGAAGTATGTACATGAAGAACTCGATGTTAGTACCATTTATCACCCCCCAAACTAATGGTTAGTATGATCTAGACTAGAGGGTCTGATGAGAGTAAGCGTGCTTGTTCAGGGTGATACCCAGAGACAGTTCTTAAGATGTTATGTTAACCACCATAGCCTTTATCAGGATGCAAGAAGTTCTATAGGGAGGTTGTGTCGGTCACCACTTCATTAAGATGATGTTGGTAAAGGAGGCCTCGTGAAGGTCAGAAAAGAACCACAGTGTGTGTAGATGAAGTCACTTTGATCGTGTAATGGCTGAGAGAGAGCCCAGTAGTGACATGAGTCACGAGATGATGCAAAGCAGACTGACATGCAGTTCACTGTGGGAGAATATGTGATGTGAAAATACGACCCCTCTAAGCTACAGCTGAGAAAGTTGAGTCCCCGATATATGGGTCCAATTGAGATGGATTGATGGAGATGGTTGTGTTTATCCTTGCCCCTCAGGATAACATGATGTGTAATGTGTTCCATGAGTCTGATCTAGAGCATTATGTGAGGTACCCAAGCCATGTGCTGAGCCTTGAACCCATTCAACTTTTGAGAGGCTGAAATGTCCTGAGTCACCTATGAGGGTACGATATACCAAGGTAAGAAAGAACTCAGATGGAAGAATATAAGATGATGAAGGTTCTTGGGAAGCACCATGGAAAGGGTGAAGCCACATGGGATCCCTGATGGACATATGAAAGGCTTATCCTGAACTGTTTGTTTGCTTGATGGAATTTTGAGGACAAAATTCTTGTAAGAGGGGAAGGATGTTACAACCCCAATTTTTGGGTTCATTTGGTGAGAAATGTAATTTCTCATATTAAAGATATTGGAACGAATAATGATATAATCTATTTTGAATCAATGGATTTCATTTACAATAGCCTTGATGATTGTTTTGTGGGCTTTATTGTCTATTGGGCCCAATAACAAGGAAATTCAATTAGTAAATGAATAATTGAGAAAGAGAGAAAAGAAAGATGTAGAAACCTCTAGAAGGCAAAATAATATAATCCAAAGGTGGATTTCGTGCCTCTTGGGTTCCTTGGGTCCCAAGGAGTCCAAAGTTGCATAGATAATGCAATAAGAAAAGAAAAGATCAATTAAATATTTCCTTATTGAGAAAGAAATTGAAAACAATGATAAAATGTGGGAAATAAGTGGAAAGAGGCATGAATGAGTTATTCTTGGTGAATTTTCGTATCCATGAGGTTTATAATATTAAAAGGAATGCCAATGAGAAAAATAAATGAGATATAAAGAGAAATCTTCAAAAAGTGATATTTTAATAAAGAAATAAGTAAGATAATAAGAAAATGGATAAAAGATAAGTAAAAGGCTAAGGTGTATTCCCAAGAGGGGATTTAGAGCCATTAAGGTTACTTGAGGTTCAAGGAACTCAAAATAATAATTTAATACCAAAGGAAAGATAAAATAGGTGAAAATATATCTAAGTAAGAGATATCTTGAACTTAAAAAAAAGGAACGTTTCCTTAGAGATAATGAGCCCAGTTTTAGTAGAGAGGTATATTAAGTCATTATGGACTTTCCCTCCAAATTTGATATTAATTGGATATTTGGTTTGGGAGTTATAGCTTTTGCAAGATTCCCTAAAGTGTTTGGTTTATAATAAATGTCACAATTCTGAATACAATTCCCTTGATCTGGCGCGTGCGTTTAGGGCCATCAGATCTAGATCCTATGATGATGAGCTTGTCTTCCAGCTCGCGTCTGGTTAGGAAAGCAAGGACAAAACTTTGAGTTTCCTTGATTGAATTCCTTGTCAATCAATGAGTGTGCAAACTCAAAAATATGCTAGATTTATTCGTGAGTTTCTTGCGGACAGTTTAATCCTAGGTTTCGCCGAGCTTGGGGGTCTCTAGAAGAATCCCCTAAAAACTACAGACCTCAACGGCTGTGTGCCATAGCCACATGCTATTTAAGGGGGTGGTTTTCCGCTGTGAGATGATGAACAACTCCGCGAGATTCTGTGGGACTTTCAAGACAAGTCTCTCCCTCCAATTTCCTCTCTCGATCCCCTCCTACATCTTGGACCTCCTTGGCTTGCCGCCGGGAGAACCTCTATTTCATCTCGGCGGCTTCGGCCATGGCTGGAGAAATTTGGACCACCGATGAGTTCGTTTGGGTCGGGCGGAGGTGGAGGACCAACATTGAGTGAGGAAGGAACCCTTCTGATGGAAGTCAACACCATAGTTGACCTTCCATTGCTCTGCGTCGAGCAAGCAGGGGAGGAAGACGAGCAAGGGAGAAAAGACTCCCCTACCCCAGAAGTCATGAGAAGAGATCAAGGGTAGAAGAGTAATCGACCAATTTGCGTGGAAAATAAAGTAAGTCCTGCTTGCCGACGTGTCACTTTCTTATTGGCTTAAACGTATTTATCTTGCATAAATCACAACTAAAGATTGGTAGCCCTGATGAAAATAAGTTATACATGAAATTTGATTATAAAAATGTGAAGAAACCAATAAAAATATAATTGGGACCTGATATTGCTTGCAATTGAAAAAGTACCCCACGTTATCACCTTTGATGTAGTAAATTACGATAAAACCCTAATTTGATATGGAACTCGATTTTAATGACTCTTTGAGGTTAATTTGGTTTGGAACCCTAATTTTGAGAAATACTAACCTATTAAGAATAAAAGGGAGAGATAATTTTGAAAAAGGCAGTTTCATGCTTGTTTTAGGGTTTATGCACATAATTATGTTTAGAAACCCTAATTTGTGAAGATATGGGTTTTAATGGGTTAAATCTGAAAATATAATTATAGAACTGTGTTTTCATGATATAATACCCTCAAGTTGGTGATTAGAGTTTTCCAATGGATAAATGAGGAATTAATAGTAAATGGAATACAATTATGAATTGAATCCTGATAAAGTATGAGTTGTCAATTCGAAGGAAACTAAAGGTGGTAATTGAGTCTAATGATCTTGAAGTAACTTAAAATAGATAAAGATGGTAGTTTTAGTATAAAAGAGAAATGATGGGCTTTAACTGTGCTTATGATGTTGAAATTAGGATTTGTGAAATAAGAGGGCATTAAATGTGATAAAAGCATTATGGAGGCTAAAACCCTAATAAAACCATAAAGTGGCCTAGAAAGCTTAAGGTGGAATCCAAGTCTAGCTTTAGAATGTTTTGGATAAACTATAACGCTTGGATGTCATGCATTAATTTCAGGATATTGTTGATTGCTTGTTACTTATTCTTTATCATTATTGCTTGGACAGCAAGTCACTCTGGATCAGGTATGTGGTTAATTATGATTAATCGCATTAGTTTCCCGAGGGTTTTCTGAATGTTTCCTCGCATTGAATGCAATCTAAACAGTTTGGATGTTCATACTACAATTATAAAGTCACTGTGGCTATCACAGTTATATATACATGTGAATCCTCGCACCTACATGCCACCCTGATGGAAGATGCCATAAAGGTCAGGCCCAGGAGGGTAGACCAATGGGCACCATGAGAGGTGACCCCAGACACCAAGCTCGGGAATGAGAAGGTGGTCTATAATGCATGACTATGGATCACCATGAGAGGTGACTCCCAGGCACCAAGCTCAGGATTGAGAAGGTGGCCTTAAGTCAATGGCAAGAGAGAAACCCTAGAGGGGTATGCCAGGGTTAGGGAAAAAGCGGTGGAGAATGACACATTGAAAATGTAAAGTGGCTTGTTAAATAATTTGATTGTGATTATTAAATTGTTAGCCATATTTGCAAGATTTTGGTTGTCCCCACATACCAGTATATTTCGATATACTGACCGACGTTTTGTTTGTCGGTGTTTTAAGAACAAAAATTGAAAGAACAAACAGTAAAGTGACACATTGTGGAAATGAGAAATAAAGTGCAAGGAGAATTAGATAGAATAATTCAAGCTCTGGATAGATAGATTTCCAAAGTTTTCAAAGGTAAGTATAGTTTTAATTTTATACCAAATTCCAGTTAGATTTCATAATTATTATTGATTATTTTTTGAACCTTTGATCCTGTTAATTGAATAACGGCTCTGACCTTCGGGTCTCCCTTAATTGGGGGTTACCGGGGGACAGGGTCGTTACAGCATATCACATAGATTTTTGGTAATTTTTGCATGTTTTAGCTAGGATTTTATTGTTTACTACTTTAAGTTCAATAATATAGGCTTAGATGTGATTGAAGGCAACTTGGCACCATTTTGGCCAATTTTGCCCAAATTTGAGATTTGTTGTCTAAAAGTGTGTTTCAACCCAATCTCTACTTTTTGGATTAAAAATGATGACCTTTGACAAATGCAAGTAAATTATTATTGTTTCTTTCTAAATGGTATCAATTCTTGACTTTTTACATGTACATCACCTCTCTTGGTTTTGTGAATGGGTTGGTTGAATTGTGACTTGAGCAAGCTATGAGCACTTAGTGCCTATGAAATCACTTGATAGAATTATCAATTTCAGGTTGTTCATTCATGTGGTCTGATGTTGTTGGATGAAGTGTTAGATTAATTTTCATGTAGGATACCTTATGTTGAGAATCACGCCAGTGAGCCCTCTTTGACCTGACTATTCACTCACAATCTTCTTACCCCTCTGCCTCATGAAAGGATGTCAAAGTACACATATCAGCCGTGGCCACCTCCAAGAGTTTGGGGTGGCCACACCAACATCTCACCGCTTCACTCTCATCACCATATGCCCCATCTACTATAAGGGCAAAGAAAAAGAAAGTGCAAAAAAAGATGCTCCTATTTAAGAGTGTCTAAATAAAGAAAACATGAGTGCTCTATGTAATAGCACTCCAAAATATTACCGCAATCCTTTCTTCCATTTTCATACCCAACGAGTTAGGAAACATCAAACTTTTCTCATCTTGCCCTTTCTACAGCCATGTGGGTCATTTGGTGTGATTTGGGACATAAGGTTGAATGCTTGAAGATGGAACAGCACTTCTAGTCATCCTTGATTAACGCCATCATGAAATGGTCTACCCTGAACTACATGAAATAAATATGGATAGCTTGTGTGTTTTATGCACTATATTTGAAGTTCATATGCTTTGTGATCTTTTCATGATTGATTTGTGAAAGTAGGAGAGAAGAGAGGTGGAATGCATGCACTTAGTCATTTTTTATCCCATTCAGTAATAATCATCCTTTGCATTGCATTTGCCATTTCTTGATTGTGAAAAATTTGTAGATAGATTGAGTTGGAGCATACTTGAGGACAAGTATGTTTCAAGTTTCGAGTGGTGATGCAGCCCTATTTTAGGGCGCCATCTTGTGCCATTTTGTACTTTATTCACATCTAAACATAGTAGACCACAAGCTAAATCCCCCAATGTGAGTATTATTATCAAATGCACTTATGGACGTTCTTTGCATTATTTTCAAGTATTTGGATCATGATTTGGATGAATGAGAGAGAAGGAAGGAGTTCTAGGGTTCCTCTACTCATGGAGGGGTCCAAAGAAGGCCCTAAAGCTCCCTCAACATATCCCTAATGGCCAAGATTTTACATCAAGCAAAGAAGTCCATTGATGATGAAGATTGAAGTTAATTTGGCCACTAAAGACCCCAGTTCGGCCATGGGCATCCACCACGGTCGTGTGAATTATTGCCAAGAATCACAGGGAAGTCAGTGTTTTTGCACCGAACGCACCATGGTTGTGGCCATCAGCACGGCCGTGGCCCATTGAATACACCATAGCCGTGGCCATTAGCACGGACGTAGCCAACTAAAGACATCACGATTGTGACCTCCCATAATGGCCATTGGAATTATGCACAACATTCCCCAAAATCAACAGAGAGTTGGCCCTTTTTTCACGTGCATGACCACGATTGTGGCCATTCACCATAGTCGTGGCCCTTAAATACCGCCTCACCCATGGCGATCCCCACGCTCATGGTGAATTGAATACAAAGACGACCACCAAGATGCCATGCCCGTGGCCTCCTCCTCCAACATGGTCGTGGTACCTCAACACGGTCGTGGTACCCCTTACCCAGTATGACTGTGGCACCCCACCATGGTTGTGGTCCCACATATACTTAGACTTTCCACTCCCTTTCCCACCTCGGTCATGTCCGCACGCCACAGTCATGCCACCTTACCCCCACCACGGTTGTGGCCACCCACCACGGTCGTGCTGATCACTCAGCCCTACTGCTTTTATGCACTACTTTTCCTATTCTGCCCCTACTTACTCTAGTGCTTCCCTACCACCTATATATACATAGTTGGTGGATGGAGCATGAAGGTTACACTCCCCCCAGCTGCCATTACTCCTCCTCACCCTCTCTTGAGCATTCATTGCATTCCCCTTGCATTAATGCTCTCCACCCACCATTTCCACCATAGAAACCTAGTTTTCTAGGTTTTCTACCATAACCCCCTCCATTTCCATGCCCATCAGCCATCTTGGAGGAAGGAGGATGCCCCACAGTAGCTAGGAGGTGAAGAAGGAGGATCTACTTCGAGCTCCATGGAGTCCTAACCCCTTCTTCTCATTTCTTTTGCCTTTTCTTTGATTATGTCTAGCTAAGCCCCTTGTGGTGGGATGTTTGGGGTAAAAATGTGACTTTGATACCATGTTGGGGGGGATAATTTGTAGTGAACATAATTTCATTCTATGATGATTGCCTTTTCTTCTATCCCATTTCCCATTATCTTGCATGTGATTTTTTCTCTTAAACTTAAATTGCTTGCTTTGTGATGTTTGATGACACCTAGTTTCTAGGAGGAATTGGAGTGTATGTATCAATCCTAGGAATGGCTCCTAGGTCCAATTAGTGTATCCCTAGCTAGCCCCCTTTGTTCCTACATACATATCCCCCCTTCTACAAGTGAGTGTGAGATCTAAGTGATTACTGCAATTGCCTAGAGCTTTCTAAAGGCTAGATGGATAGTAGCATGAGGTGAAAAACCCTCATCTCTACTCCCATTCCTACCTTTGTCTCTCAATTACCCTAATACCACTTACCCTAGAGACCTAGACTTAACAAGTCCTACTAGAATTACACCTAACCCTAGTTCTCTAACTAGTAGTATAGGGTACATTCTAATAGCACTTGCCTTGTTGTTTGGATTGGTAATCTAGATTGAATTATGATAATTGCATGCCATGTTGACACCCCCAACTAATATAAAGCCACATTCCTAAATGGCCCACCTACCCAATCCATTGCTTGAAACCCATCTCAATCTTCTTGCTTGTTAATGCTAGTGTATCTTAATTGTCTTTGTTTCTTCTAGTTAATTTCTTAGTCTTTCAAGTTGGGGTTAATCTAGATCTTTGCTTTCTTTAGTGGTTATCTTAGTTCTTAGTTGATAACTGCTTTGCTAGAGTAGAGTAGCTCATCTTGATCCTACTTAGTTGATTGCTTAATCTAGCTTCTTAGTTTCAACTTGATTAGGATAACCTAGTTTTGGTAATCTAGTTTCATATTTTCTTTACTTGCTTGTTGCATAGTGTAATCAAACCAAAACCCCTTTTTAACCCTTCAACCCTAGTCTCCACTCTAGTAATGTATCCAACGCTATGTTAGCTCTAGTGCTCCCTCTGTCCCTGAGGATCGTCCCCTATATTTGCCTCTTATCTTTAGTACAATAGTACCATGTGCACTTGCAGGTGACCTATTTAGTATTGTGATTGAGTCTTTTTAGGGCTTCTATAAATATTGAAAGATCCCAAGTGTGATCAAGTTTTGTGGGTACGTCTAATCAAACCTAATTGGTTAGTGTGTGCACCTCTAGCTCGAAAGCACCATATATACATTCTTCATATTCCTTTTATGATGATAAGATGTTTCATAATCTTATGGTAATTGCTTATCCTGTTAGTAATGATTACCTGCTTATTATGGTTGTATATTTATTGTTGTTCTTTAATCATCTTACCTGTGACTAATAATAGTGTTAGTGGAGAGTTATATCTCCCGCTGAGATTTGGAATCTCACCTTGTGGGTTCCCCACATCATTTTAGGTGGACGTGCACGAGGAGGTAGAGATCGTGTAGCAGAGGTTGAGAAGCAGCAAGAATGATCGTAGATGATAAGGTTAGAAGTGATGTTGGTGGTTCTTTTGTTGTTAGAGTCCTAGAGTCATCCTTGTACACTCAGGTCTTTAGGCTCCATGTACACTCAGGTCTTTGGGATGGTTGTTGGGTGTGTTTTGTAGACGTGTTTTGATATGTGGTTTGGCTTGTATGTTTTGTTCATGTATGGATATAGTGAATATGTATATATGTATATACATTTGGAACAGGTTTTCTTGTAACAGGTTGATGGCATGCATGGTGAGTATCCTGTGACATGAAAGGACTCATATGTAAAGGTTTTTTCTATTTGGATCTGAATGAGAATGCTTTTAATTTCTAGTATTTTTCATCAATCTGTTTGTTTAAGTTTGTTTCCATGGTTAGTCTTGAGTTATCTCGTAGTTTGTGGCACAGGGCATCACAAGGGTGGTGACAGAGGTTGGTATCATAGCTTTAGATTTTCTAAGTCTATAGGGACCTAGGACTAGGGTTTGTGTCTATTCTTATGTCCTCCAGTCTGTCTTATAGTGATTTCTGCTTATGCAGAAGAAGCATAAAAGCCTAAAGATGTCTGGAGAACATGAAGAACATGATGTTGAGAGCAGTGTCAGTGCACCAGATGGTGGTGTAAGGAACCAGGAACGAGAAGATCAGGTGCCTGAGGGTCCCCATTTTGACCCAGCCATGATTATTAATTCTGCCTTTCAGTCCCTTTTTGGGAATTTTATGGCTATGATGATGCATATAGCAGACATGATGCTTGCACCTCAGTCTAGGGCACCCGTTCCCATTGTGGAATCTTTGTAGACTAGGGAGACCTTTGAGCAGATTCGTCGTGTTGGGGCGGTGGAGTATGCTAGGATAGTTGATCTTGAATATGCTGATATGTGGCTTACTGAGCTTGAGAAAGCCTTCAAGATCCTTCGCATCCCAAATGTGGATAAGTTTAAGCATGCGGTGTACCTTCTAAAAGGGAGTTCTGGCCACTGGTGGGCCATAGAAGAGGAGAAGAGTCCTGGAGTGGTTGTATGTTGGGAGGAGTTTCGACGCGAGTTTGTTAGTTAGTACTTTCCACAAACCTATATGGATGAGAAGATCAGTCAGCATGAGCAGATCCGGTAGGGACCCATGACGATCAACGAGTATGAGGCTAAGTTTATGGAACTTCTTCAATTATGTCCTCACATGGTTTCTACTGAGGATGGGCAGATTCTTCATTTTGAGAAGGGGTTGAATGCTGAGTTGTCTACCCTGGCAGCTACTTTGGATAATCAAGAAAGATTTTCCACGTTTGTGGAGTCTATCTGAAGGATAGAGCGATCCATGATAGAGAAAAGGGAGACAGGTGCCAGGAAGAGGTATGCACAGTTCCTGGGGCAGTTGTCATGAGGCTTTAAGAAGCTGAGGTTTTTAGCACTGCCAGCATCACAAAGGTTCAGTGCTCTGACGCAGTGTTCACTTAGTAGAGGTAGAGGTCGTAGCTTTCCACCATCTAGAGCTCACAGAACTACATCAGTATCAATGAGGGGGCCATCTAGGCCACAGTTTGAGACCCGAGTTTGCTGCAAGTGTGGGCAGATAGGAAATCTGAAGTGGGAGTGTCCAGTGAGGGACAACGAGGTGACCCAGCAACTGAGGTAGAGCCAGTAAGGCTCTCAGAGGTAGCAGAACAGCGGAGCAGGAGGATGAGGACGTGGCCAAACGTCAAAGGCTGGATCGTCTTCTCAGGGAAGCAGAGTACGGGGGCAACAATAGGCAATAGCTAGACTCTATGCTATGAGTCATCTTGAGACAGTGGTCAACTTGTGAGTAGTGACATGTCATATGGAGTTATTTCATTCTAATTTGTCTTCTTCTTTCTTTGTATCTATTTTGGTTGACCTTGGTGCAATGCACTCTTTTATCAAGCGTGAAGTGCTTGACAGTTGTCTTTTGCTTGTTATTCATAAGAATGATAAGTTGATGTTAAAAACCATGTTAGTTGGTTCTGCAGTGTTGCAGGAAGTGTGTCCTTCTTGAGTCCTTTCCCTTTCAGGGCACAGTATTCAAATGGATCTCATACCGCTTGACATGCATGGGTTCGATGTAATCCTTGGAATGGACACCTTAGAGAAGTATAGAGTGATCTTGGATTGTAGTTCCAAGCAAGTGACGTTTGTAGATGGTGATAAGACATGGATCTTCCAAGGAGATAGGAAGATCCTTCCAATGCGTCTAGTATCGACGATGGTGGCAGGGAAGTTGTTGAGATAGGGTTGTGAGGCATTCTTGGCACATGTGCTAGATATGAGGTGAGGAATCCTGGTATTTAGGAGGTGTCATTGGTCAGAGAGTTTGAGGATGTGTTTCCTGAGGAGTTTCCAATTGTTCCCCCACCTCGAGAGATTTATTTTGAGATCAATTTGGTTCCCAGCACACAATTGATAGCTCAGACACCATACAAGATGTCTCCAACATATATGGCAGAGTTGAAGAGACAGTTGCAAGAATTGCTTGACAAAGGTTTCATCAGGCCGGGTACATCACTGTGGGTGCTCCAGTGTCGTTTGTAAAGAAGAAGGATTGGTCTATGAGGTTGTGCATAGACTACAGACAGTTGAACAAGGTGACGATAAAGAACATGTATCCCTTACCAAGGATAGATGGCCTATTTGATCAGTTATGTGGCATGGTAGCTTTGTTAAAGATAGACATGAGGTCAGGATATCACCAGTTGACGATCAAGGAGGATGACATACCTCAATCAACTTTTAGGATGAGGTATGGTCATTGTGAGTTTGTGGTTATGTCGTTTGGGGTTACCAATGCACTGACAGCGTTCCTGGACTTGATGAACATAGTGTTTTGGTCATTTCTTGACCAGTTTATGGTTGTCTTTATAGACAACATCTTGATATACAGTCGTGACAATCAATAGAATGAATAGTATATTTGCCAGGCATTGATCGTGTAGAGGCAGCATCAACGTTATGCCAAGTTCAGCAAGTGTGAGTTCTGGTTAAAGGGGGTAGCTTTCTTGGGGCATGTTATATCTGTCGAGGGAGTTCGTGTGGATCCTAATAAGGTTGGGTCAGTAATAGAGTGGGAGAAGCCAAATACGCCAATAGAAGTGCACAATTTTTTGGGTTTAGCAGCCTATTACGTGAGGTTCATTAAGGACTTTTAGTGCTATCAATTTACCCCTAACAAAGTTGACAAGGAAGGACGTGTCATTTGTCTAGGATGATAGATGTCAGCATGCTTTTCATATGTTGAAGGAGAAGTTGACAAGTGCACCACATATGGTCTTACCTAAGAAAGGAAAGGGATACGTAGTATTCTGTTATGCGTTCACACATAGTTTGGGTTGTGTGTTGATGTAGGATAAGCAAGTGGTTTCTTTTGCTTCCTGGTAGTTTAAGAAACACAAGGAGAATTACCCGACCCGTGATCTGGAGTTAGTTGTTGTAGTCCATGTTTTGAAGATCTAGAGGCACTACCTTTATGACGAGAAGTGTCAGATCTTCACGAATCACAAGAACCTAAAGTACATCTTTTCACAATATGTTTTGAACATGAGGCAACGGTGTTGGATGGAGTTAATCAAGGATTATGACTACATGATTAATTACCATCCAGGGAAGGAAAATGTTGTGGCAGATGTGTTGAACAGGAAGTTTTCATCTACGCCTATGTTGAAGGCCCAGTGTTGATCCTTGACGGAAGAGTGAAGCAGCTTAAGAAGAAGGTCATAGTGCTTGTGAAGGTTTTGATGCATCACCATGGTGTTGAGGAAGCCACGTGGGATCTTGAGGAAGAGATGAAGAGGAAGTACCCCTCTCTTTTCTCTTAGGATTTTGGGGGCGAAATCCTTGTTAGAGGTTTATGGCTTGTAAGGATTCTGACCTGAGTTTTGGGGTAACCCTATTTTCTTTGTCTTGATCATGTGATTATAACATTGTTCTACTCTTTTGAGATGTGATTAGGGCTTGTGGAGAGGTTAAGTCTCCAGTTTGAGCTTGTTTTGATGATGTTTGTGTTTTATGTGTTAGTTTTAGTGTAAATTGCAATTTACCCAATATAGGGGGTTGATGTGCAATTTGTTACCTCTAGAGTGTTCTTTCTCTCTCTTGGCTTCATGAGGTAGAGTGTGGTTCTTTGGGGTGCCTTGTTTTCCTCTTGGTTGAGTAGTGTCACCCTTAGTGGAGATTAGGGTTTTTCTAGGGTTTGTATGCCTTAGCGTTGTGACCTTGTTGTTTTGCCTTGACCTAGGTCGCGACCTAGAGCCTGTTGTGGGGTTTCGTGGTTGTAGCACTTCCCCCTTGGTGTGGTGGTCACGACCAAGATTGTCTTGGGTCAAGGTGGAGGTTGGAGAGGTGTGTTTTTACCTAGGCCTCATGGGTGGTTTTGGTGTTGCGACCTTCTGGTGATGGTGTGGTGCATCGTGACCTTGGAACCCTAGGTGTGTCACAGTCATGACATAGGGTTGGTTGCTTGGGTGGTCAAGATCCTACATAGGGAGTATCACCATCTCTTGCATGTGGACCTTATGTGGTTTCATGTGAATGCATTTTGGTCCTTTTAGTGGACAAATGTTTCCTTAGAGCTCTATCTTGTTGACAACTCATCCTTTGTCTTACCTCCCTCCTCCTTTTCTATATGAACTCTCTTCTCTCCATGAAAGTGGTTCTTTTCAGTCATCTTCTTCCTCCCTTCTCTTGTGCTCATTTTTGGAGCTTGGTGGAGCAAGAAGGTGTGCTCTTGGTGCCTTGGAGGTGGTTCATCCCTTGCATAAGGTGCTTGTGGTGATCCTTGGCCATCTCTAGCTGTGGTGAGTGTTTTACCTTCTTCCTTTGGTGTTCCTTTGTATCTTCTACCCTATCTCCTTCTTTCTTCTCAACCTTGGGCCATGTTTTTCCAAGATGATGCACTAGTGTGAGAGAAAGAGAGAGTTCCTTCTCTCTTTTCTCCTTTCATTCCTTGGTTCATTTTTGGGGTTTTTCTCTCTCTTCTTGAGCTATCCTTTGACCTTGACATTTCTTCCTTCTTGAGGTGCTCTTGTGGCTGAGAGTGGATTTGTTGGTGGATCTTTTCCAACCCTTGGATTGTGCACTTGGAGCTCTTGATCTTAGAACTTGGAGCTTTGGTGGCGATCTTCTTAAGGCAGATTATATACTCTATTATTGCACTTCTTGTTATGTTGTGTTGTCATTTTCTCTCTGTAATATGTTCCTCCATCATGCTAGCATATGAAGCTTAACCCAAGAATTCAATTAGGAGAGTTATCATGCTTGGTTTGGAAGTAACCCAAAACCCTAGCCTTCTTGTATCCATTTTAGGTAGTGATGATACAGAGTTTCTTCCCCATGTTTGACCCTTGATCTAGTCCCCTTGCTTGGTGTTTGTACACCTAGAAGTAAGTGAGAGGTTAGTTTCAGTTTTGGTCATCTTAGCCATAGTTTCTCTTCTTTTAGTCATGCTTTTGTTGGACCTTTACCTTAGGGTTTGTGTAGTTCGGCTTGCTAGAGTCTCCTTCCATGATGATTAGGGTTCTTGCTTAGTTTTGAGTATGTTTTGGTGACCTAGGTGTCTACCCTTGGTGTGGTCACAACCCAAGAGATTTGGCGGTCAAGACACGGGTATGGGCATCGTGGTCGTGAGATAGCCCATTGGGATGGTCGCGACCTAGTTGGCTTTGTTCGAGGTGTCCCTTCTTGTGGTGATGTTTGACCTAGTGGTGTTGGGTTGAGACCTTTGGAGCATAGCATCCTTGAAACCCTTAGTTACTTGCCTTAGCTAGGTGGAGATAGCCCTTGAGTGGTGGTCGTGACATGGTGGTGTTGAGGCGTCACGATCGCGACATAGAGGTGCTTAAGGAGCTTGTCTGTGACACAAGGTTGAAGGGTGAAAAGAAACCCTAACCCTAATGTCGCAGGCACGACATGTCAAAGGTGGTCATGACATGTTGAGGGAGTGAAGGTCGAGGTACCCATGGTTCATGTTGCAATCGCAACATACTATGGAGGGTGGCCGTGACCCATGCGCCTAAGTGGTCAACATGTAGTGATGATAGGTGGTTATGAAACCTATATGAACATCTAACGGTAATCATGTATACATATGTATTATGTTGTTTTGTATGATCTCCAATCTTCTCTAATGATGATGCTTAATCCTAACACACTCCATTATGGTGGAGGGTGTTGGTTCTAGGGTGGTTGGTTGACCCAAACCTTGTGGACCCTGATCGGCAAAAGTGGAAACCTAAAAGTGAATAAGTCTTGCGTATATCCTTATCATGGATGGCTATGAGGTTATGTGATTATCTCTCTTGATAGTGATCTTCTAACCATGCAGGTTTTGTGAAATTGATTATCATAGCTAGTGTGTGCTATGATGTCTATGATGTGATTGTGTCCTTGTGAGGCATGTTGATTATACAGGTGATACAGGAATATGGTAGTTGGGCCTTATAACCTAACATTGGTTATTGTTCTGACATGAAAGGATGTTTCCTACTGATAAAGTTGGGGGCTGATATTGATGGAGCCTCCACTCGCATGGAGTTGCGTGCACCACTAAAAATCCTAGAGACAATAAGTCTCTAAGTTTAACCTTGTGTGTGCTATATTAAGATCTCCACCCATGTATGCTAAGGTATGCGGAAGTCTTATCGTAGTACAGTTGAGAGTCGAATCCACAAGACAACAGTTTTGTTAAGGATTTAACGAGATGGAAAATGTTATAATTCTATTTATCTACTTAAGAGTTGATATCTAGATCAAAAAGTTGATTGAATGATTAACCTAAAAATGCAAGGTAATGTAAATGGAAGGAAAGTAAAATTAAGGTTGAAGACAATATTTTGGAAACCACTAGGATGTGATCGAGTTTCACCACCGCTACACATGGATCAAAACATACATCATAAAAACATGGCTTGCAAAGAAAAGAGTCTAAACAGTTAGTATCTTTGTAGACTTAGCTTCCTTTCAGATAACTGACAACGAGAAACGCGAAAGTGTTGAAATGCCAGCCATCCCCAAATGAATTGTCACTTACTTTGCATCACTCCCCTCACAAAGTGTGTTCCTCGACCTATCAAGGTTGTACTTTCATACGTCAATTGATTCCATTTTATAGTATGAAAGTACAATGATAGAGGTGAGTTTACTCCACTCCTTGAGAAACGTTCCTAGATACCGAACATATGTATGGTGACTACATACATCAGGAACCAACATGCAGTCAATATTCGAATCTAAAAGTACAAACGTAGACAATTCGCACTAGTAGATAATAGATAACACAAGTTGGTGATCAAGCCACTATCATTCATTAAACGATTGATGTTGAACTGAAAAGATGGTATTTTTCTATTGCAAACTCATCAATTACAATCCATGGAATGAAAACATGGGTAGTGGGGCTACTCCCCTCACCCTAGTGTATGGAACTACTTGCTCATGGCAAAGACAAAGAAGGAGGCGGGAAGAGAGAAGGAAAGCATCATCTCCACATAGGAGGGAGGAAGGTTGACCCCTTAGAGTAGAGAGCAACTATATTCACACCACGTGGTTGCCTTGGTGATGGATCCTCAACTTCCCACCTTCTATGTCAATGAGAGAGAAAGCAGCTTGAGGATGGAGTGTGGATCTCAGACCCGCAGCCTTGGGGTGATGGATGAGGGTTGAAATAGCTCTGGAACAGTTGGGGCAGCCTTTGGGCGTCTAAAAATCTCCCCTCCCCCAAATGGAGACCCCTTTGGTCCTATTTATAGGCTTCCAAGGAGTCTTTAACGGTCTTAGGACCGTTCTGGATCTTGAACGGTTTGGAGACTGTTTGGATCCTGAACGGTTTGGAGACCGTTTGGATCCTCGAACAGTTTGGAGACCGTTTAGATCATGAACGGTTTGGAGACTATTTGGATCCTGAATGGCTTGGAGACCGTTTGGATCCTGAACGGTTTGGAGACCGTTTGGATCCTCGCTTGATCTTGGGGCTGATAAGACTGGTTTGGTCTGGATACCGTTTGAGGTTTGGTCTGTCTTGAGATTGTTTGAAGCTTGGTCGGTCTTGGGACCGTTTGAAGCTTGGTCGGTCTTGGGACCGTTTGGCTTTCATTTGGTCTTGGGACCGGTTGGTCTTCATACGGTCTTGGGACCATTTGGATCCTTAACGGTTTGGAGACCATTTGAGCTCTTCACGGTTTGGAAACCATTTGGGGTTCTTCACAGTCTTGGGACCGGTTGAGTTCTTTTGCATTTTTTTGTGTTTTTCTGTAAGAAGAAAAGGGAGAAATGTTAGTCTATTGGTATATTAACAATAAAGTGGAAAGTTAAGTATTCTATCTAATTTATCTAAGAAAGAGTGTGGAAAACTAAGAAAAATTAGTAAGATAACATCACAAAATGAGAGGTTATCACCCCCCCTAACTTAGAGTATAGCTTGTCCTCAAACTGGATAGAGCTAAGGAACTTAGTGGCGAGACAATTTTATTTAGTGAATATTTCCATACTCTTGCTTCAATTCTAAACCAGAGATCTCCCAGAATCTTATCGGGGCTTCTACTTGCACTAACTATTTCAGGTATTGGGAGTTGCGTGGATCTCAGTTTTCTTCCATGTCGTGTAACTCGCATTGGGATCACCTTTTCCTTAATCACATTTTGTGCATGTCTTTGACTCTAAGTAGTTTTATACTTCTTTATAGATCCTATCGGAAGCTAAGATGGCTACGAGGGTTGGCTAAAGGCTTGTTGTGTAACTCCCCCTTCAAAGGGGGGAGGGTTTATCTAAGCTTTTAGGACCTCACTACCGGGCGCGACACATCTGCCTTTGTGAGGGAAGTTGAATGTATCGGTCGGGCAAGACCTTTATCAACTTTCATATATTTGGAGACCTTAGGATCTCACTACCGGGCGTGACACATTTGCCTTTGTGAGGGCACCTGAATGTACCGGCTGGGTAAGACCTTTATTGGCTCTTCATATAGGTCCTTATGCATGGCACAACTCTCATGTTTTTATTCAACACTCTAGTTTTTATTCATATACTCATCGGTTTAGGAATTGGGTATTTTAGGGATTTTATTTGGGCTGCCAAGCCTCTTTTTTAAAAGAAGAAAATTGTTCCTTGGAGTTTCCCGACATGCACTTGTTTCGATTTTTGTACTTGGTGGTCCACCTGTGAGGTTCCTTGACTTGGATTTTGCCTGGTTCCCTCTCATCCTTGAGAGTGTTTGTCTTATTTTGGCCACGATGTTAACCTATGAAGAGTCTGACATAGAATTTAAGCAAAAGTATGAGAATCGAGTATGAAAGTGATTTATTAATTCTCCATTACATGCCTAAATGCTACTTATGTAATTGCTTCTAAGGACTACTCTGTCTCTAATTTAGCTAGGGGTGTCCCTTTTCCAAAACGAATGTTTTCTTATGTACAACAGTTATTCTATCAAAGAAATTAATAGAAGAACTAATTGTCAGAAAAAAGAAAAAAAATGTACAAAAGAATAAAGGTAAATGAAAGAGTGGAGAGTAGAAGGTTTGAATATAATACCTTGCCCTTGCCCAGTGTACCCCCCCCAACTTATCACTCACTCTGTCCGCAGAGTGTCAAGGTGATAGGTTGAGAAGTACATGGGCAAGGGTGTCAAGGTTCTGTTAATCCTTTGTTGGCTCCATAGGAACGGAGGAGATTTGCTACAAAATTTCCACGTAAAGTGTGATAATCCACATCCTTCATGTCCTCCACGTGTTTACTAAGAATAGTGAGGGTATACATCCAGTAAAGGATGTGGAAACCACAGTTGTTTGATTCTCATATTTGCTGGGGACATCGGTGGCAGAAGGTTGGGCGATGGAAATGTTCTTTGTTATATGCCTTTGTGTGCTTGTCGAGAAGGTTGTTTATTCATTCAGCACAATCCTTCACCACTTCTTCTGTGGGTGTCTTTGCTGTAATAGCATACTCTCTCTGAATTGGATCGAACTGGCTATCATAACTGTTGTAGATCAATGTAGTGTCATTGTGTAAGTTTGTTGCCAGCAACATCCAATGCTCAGAGTGAAGGAATGGAAACCTAATGAACTTCGGAGTCGTATGTTGAAGATATGAGATAAGGGCTTTGGTGGTGTCGAAGTTCTTAGACTCGAGTAAATCATCCTTCATGTATGGGGATGCCATGTAAATTGTAGGTAGGTCTCGTTCTAGAAGGAATTGGTAGACAGTCATTACGCTCACGGATAATGAACCTTTTATTTTCACGGTTTCATGAAGTGAATCTGCCATTATGAGAATGTTCCCATCGAGGAAAACAAGCTCATCGTTCTCTGCATAAAGCTGAGACATGATGAGTCTGAGTTTATTGTCGGAAAGACTCTTGCATGCAGCAAGGTCAAAGTTTGGGAACGTTGGTTGTATAGTAGATAGGGGCACCATATCTTTGGATGATTTGTTGATGGTGGGCCCTATTAACAAATCGATGTCCCCCTTGTCATCCGCCATATCGAAAGTATAAGGGTCCCATTGGCATTTTTCTGGGACCTTGGCGGTTTGATGTTGTTGTTTCTCCAACTCCTTTAGTATTTGTCTGAAAGGTCACTTTTGTGGATGTTGGATAGCAAAGAAAAGGTCTATGTCGTCTTGCGCCATAGTGGGGTCCTTGAAGAATCGTCTGTTGCAGATAAGTTCCATGGCGTAACGTCCTCGTAGATAATGCATGTCTTCTGTAGGTAGCTCGGTAAATGGGATCTGTCTGTTGAGTGCTTCTATGAATCTTATTGTACAGAAAGCACAGTCCCTTGAACCTTCCAGCATTTAGACTGATGGGTTGATGATTTGGAACTAAGGTTGGTTCCAACCATGTTGAAGAGATGGGTAGGCATCCCATATTATTTTGAGAAGCCGGAAAGGAATGCATCTTGCTTCTCCGGCTTCTGAACCAGTAAAGTTTATCTGTCCGGCCTTGAGCTCACTAACGCAAAAATTGTACACCTTGGCATCACGGGCCTTGGTGTCGACAATCATTAGTAGCCAGTGGCTGGAGACTTTAAAAGGCACTGTGATGTAGCGTGCCTTCTTCGCGATACCCGTTTGCAGCCGCTCGATGGACTTTTCCTGCAAGTCCTTATTTAATAGGCTTAAAACAAGAGCGAGTGAAGCGTTGAAAATTGGTTGTAGTTTCTTCGGGCTCCGGAATCTTCTATAGTATTAGGAAGGAGGACACGGAAGATAGCCATCTTCACCTCCGATTGTGGTCATAGGAGAATACAGAAATCTTCACGTGTCAACTTGCACTTCGTCTTTGTATTATAATAGATGATGTCCCCCCCCCCTTCATTGGCATCATCTACAATAGTCTTCAGGATGAAGATGTCTTGAACATCTAAAGTAGAGATGGCCGCCCCGTCCAAGTCGTGCATCTTGTGAGGGAGAGGTGGTGGTGGGGGGAAGATCATGTGGTGGAGGAATTGAAGTATGCTCAGTGTCATCCACAAATTGTGGCAAATCTTCATCTTTGTCAGAATCAGAGTCGAGTCTATCTTTAGTGTCGAGACTCACTCTGTCCTTGGAATCCTCGTGCTTTGGGGGGAGGGGTGCATCTTGTTCCAGGACAGAATGTTGAAGAGTGATGGTTGTTGTGATAGGGCTAATGCTGGTTTCCATGATACATTGTTGAAACTCAACAAAAGTTGTATCTTTTACAGTGTCCCCCAGGGATCCCATGGCTGAGAAATTAAAAAATTGATCCCCATATGACGTTGTGACATTGTCATTATTATCGGGGGAGTGGTGGTCATTGGCGGTGGTAGCAGCGGCAATGGTGCTGATGGCGGTGATGGTTGAGAGCATCCTCTACCTTGTTGCGATGAGCGTGGCTGAGAGAAGGAGAGGATGGGGCGACTACGTGTGAGCAGAAATGAAAAAAGAGAGGACGGCGCGATGGCAGCAGTGTCAGAGGCGTTAGCATGGACGAAGACGGTGGTCACGCGGGAGTAGAGAAGTCGGGAGGAACGTAACAGGGTTCGCGAGAGAGAAGTTGTAGGAGTCGAAGGAATGAAAAAGAGAGGGGTTGAGGAGTATTTATAGAAAAAGGAGAGGCGACTGTACAAATTCTCCTTAGGTCAAATGATCTCGGGACCATTTGGGTCCGAACGGTTTTGAGACCATTGAGATCAAATGGTTTCAAGATCATTTGGATCCAAACGGTTTCGAGACTGAGAGGACCAAACAGTTTCAAGACCGTTTGGGTCCAAACGGTTTTGATACCGTAAGGACCAAAAGGTTTCGAGACCGTAAGGACCAAGTAGTTTCAAGACCGTTTGGGTCCAAACGGTCAGGACAAAACTATTTTGGTCAATGATTTTTATATTTTTATATTCATTTTGGTTGCTTATATAAATTTTATATTTTCTGAACAAAGAGAGCTATAAAAAATATCAAAAGCTAAGCAAAATGAAAAAGAAAGGTGATACTCAATTCTTGGGTTGCCTCCCAAGTAGCACTTTGGTTTTACGTCGATGGCTCGACGAAATTCTAACTTGATCAGTTTAATGATGCGGGGTCCTGAATGTTGATAGTTTGTCTTGGAGTTTTTTTGGCTGGAGTATATTATTTTTTTAGTCTATGGCTATTAACAGTCCTTTCTCCTCCATTATCATCAAATATGATGACATCTCTAGTTGGATAGATATGCTTGATAGTGAAGGGTCCATACCATTTTGTGCGGAGTTTCTCGGGAAACATTTTGAGTTTGGAATTGAAAAGAAGGACCTGGTCTCCGACAATGATATCTTTCCTTTTAAGGTGGCCATCATGCCACATTTTAGTTTGCTCTTTGTAGATCTTGGCATTCTGGTAGGCAGTCATTCTTAGTTCCTCCAAATCTTGTATTTGGAGTTGTCTGTATTCACCGTCACTTTTAAAATCGAAATTCAATTGTTTGATAGCCCACCATGCTTTGTATTCTAATTCAACTGGGAGATGGCACGACTTCCAATACACCAAATGAAGCGGCGTTGTTCCTATTGGTATTTTGTAAGTAGTACGATATGCCCAGAGAGCATCAGGAAGTTTGGTGGACCAATCCGTACGGTTTCTGTTGATAGTTTTCTCTAAGATAGCTTTCAATTATCTTTTTGAGACTTCAACTTGGCCGCTAGTCTGCGGATGATAAGGCCTAGCGACCTTATGTTTTACTTTGTATCTTCGCAGAAGAGCTTTGAAGCTTCTTTCCAAGAAATGTGACCCTCCATCAGATATAATCGTTCTAGGGACTCTGAATCTATGAAAGATGATATCCTTGAATAGTTTAATAACCGGCTTAGAGTCACAAGATATAGTGGGTATAGATTCTACCCATTTGGATACATAATCCACAGCAACCAAAATATAGGAGAATCCATATGATGGGGGAAATGGACCCATATAGTCCACTCCCCATACGTCAAAAAGTTCGATCTCCTACCACAGAGTTAGTGGCATTTCGTTTCGTTTTGATATCCCTCCAAACAGTTGACATTTATTGCAAGATTGCACAAATTCATGGGCATCCTTTGCTATTGTTGGCCAGAAGAATCCTGACTGTAATACTTTAAGATCGGTCTTCTTTGAACTCATGTGCCACCCAGTGGGGCCAGAATGACAGTGTTCTAAGACTGGGATAATTTCTTCTTCGGGGAGACAACGGTGGAATAGTCTGTCTACGCATAAGCGGAAAAGATATGGTTCATCCCAAAAGTATTGCTTGACATCATGAAGAAATTTCTTTCTGTTGTGGTAGGAAGTAGCATGGTGGATAATTCCTATATCCAGATAGTTTACTATATCAGCGTACCAAGGAAATCAGATGGTGATTTTCATGAGTTGATCATCGGGTAGAGAGTCTCAGATAGGTATATTGTCATCGTCCTGAAGCTCAATGCGACTTAAGTGGTCGGTGACAACATTTTCTACCCCACTTTTATCTTTAATTTCCAAATCAAATTCTTAAAGCATCAACACCCAACGAATAAGTCTGGGTTTTGCATCTTGTTTCTGCATCAGATATTTTATTACGGAGTGAATTGTGTATATTATGACTTTTGATCCGATCAGATAAGAATGGAATTTTTCAAAAGCGTAGATGACTTTGAAGAACTCTTTTTCTGTAGTTGTGTAGTTCTTTTGGGCTTCATCAAGCATTTTTTATTCATAGTATATCACATAGGGTTTCTTATCTATTCTCTGCCCTAGTACTGCCCCTATAGAGTAGTCACTGGCGTCACACATTGTCTTGAAGGGTTGTGACCAGTCAGGGGCTCTTAGTATAGGTTCCGAGATCATGGCATTCTTTAGAGTCACGAAGCTGTGTAGGCATTCTTGATCAAAATTGAAATTTGTATCTTTGGTCAATAAGTGAGACATGGGTTTTGCTATTTTTGAAAAGTTTTTGATGAATCTTCGATCAAATCTGGCATGTCCCAAAAAAGCTCATACTCCCCTGATGTCTTTTGGTGGTGTCAGTTTTGAAATGACATCTATCTTTGCTTTGTCCACTTCAATCCCTCTTTCGCTTACTCGATGCTCGAGGATAACTCCTTCTATCACCATGAAATGACATTTTTTCCAATTAAGGATCAGATTTGTTTCCTCGCATCTTTGTAGCACTCTACTGAGGTTAAGCAGACAGTTGTCAAAAGAGTCCCCATAAACTAAAAAGTCATCCATGAAAATTGCCATGATGGACTCAGTTAATCCTGCGAATATGGCAGACATACACCTCTGAAATGTTTCGGGTGCATTACATAGTCCAAAAGGCATCCTTCTAAAGGCATAAGTTCTGAAGGGGAAAGTAAAAGTCAACTTTTCTTGATCTTTAGGATGTATCGGAATTTGATAAAATCCTAAATATCTGACAAGATAGCAAAAGAATTTTTGGTGGGCCAGACGTTCAAGGACTTCATCAAGGAAAGGTAGAGGCAAGTGATCTTTTCTTGTTGCCTTATTCAGTTTCATGTAATCGATACACATCCTCCATCCAGTGACAGTCCTTGTGGGTACCAGTTCATTTTTATCATTCAAAATGACAGTGGTTCCCCCCTTTTTAGGGACCACTTGGACCGGACTAACCCATTAAGAATTGGAGATTGGATAAATGATACCAGCTTTTAGGAGTTTTAGAACCTTGAGGCGAACCACCTCTTTAATATTTGGGTTTAGTTTCCTCTGGTGTTCCCGTGAAGTTTAAACTCTTCCACCATGGGTAATCTGTGCATGCATAGAGCTGGATTTATTCTCGTTAGGTCAGTCATCTTGTATCTAATGACTTTCTTGTGCTTTCTTAACTCAATAAGTAGTCTTTCTTCTTGGTCATCTATTAAAGTGGAACTGATAATGACCGGACATAATCTTTCTTCATCAAGGAAGACATGTTTGAGACCAACTGGTAGAGCTTTCATTTCAGGTGTCTTGGGTACTTCTGTGGTTTCCAAAATGATGACAGACTCCTCAAAGGTAGCTTCAGGGGTTTGTTCGGCTTGTTCAAGGTATTGCAGACATTGCTGAACTAGTTCATTCATTGAGAATTCAGCTTCTGGATTTGTTAAGACGTTTTCTAAATCATCAGACGGTTTAGAAGGTTCTTGCTTTAACTGAGACATTTTATCAATTGCTTTGAGAAGAAAAACTTGTTCGTGGATGCTAGGACCTTTTAAACTGTCAAAGACTCTGAATTGAATAGCTTCCTTTCCCAGTCTTAAGGTAATGGTGCCAGCTTCAACATCGATTAGTGTTCTGGCTATAGCAAGGAAGGGTCTGTCGAATATTATTGGATACCTCAGATCTTCTTTTATGTCCATAATAACAAAGTCACAGGGAACATACGAGTCTTTCCCTACTCTTACTGAGATATCTTCAATAATTCCCAAAGGTGTAGTGATGGTAGAATCAACCAATTGAATTGTCATTGTTGTGGGTAGCAAATCAGTAAAACCCAATCCTTTACACATGGAAAATGGCATAATGGATATGATGGCCCCCAAATCGGCTAATCCTTTCTTGCAGGAGGTATTTTCGATAGAACATTGGATGCCAAAGGAGCCAGGGTCCTTCTACTTCTTTGACATCTTATTAAGAATGATGTCAGAAGTAGTTTGAGCTAATTTGACAGTCTCATGTTCTTCAGTCATATATTTATTTGATAGTAAAGTCTTAAGGTATTTGGACCATGCTGGGATTTCAGAAAGAGCATCGAGGAAAGGAATATCAACATATAGCTTCTTCATAGCTTCCTTGAATTTCTGGAATCTAGTGTCCAGTTTAGTTTCTCTCAATCTACCTGGGTAGGGTATCCTAGGCTTATACGGTGGGACTTCTGGTTCCTTGGTAACTTTCTCTTTTACCTTTTCCTACCCAACCTCTACAGATTTTTTAGTTTCTTGATTTGTTCTTGCAATTGGGTTGACTTTAGTTATATCTTCGTCTTCTTGAATAACATTGGTGACTTCAGCAAGGACACGGCCAGTCCTTATGGTGACTGCGTTCAGTTGTTCTGGTCTGCATTGATCATGTCTCGGGTTTATTTCTGGCTGACCAGCAAAAGTACCTACCGGGGGTTTCAGCTGGGCTGCGATCTGTGCCAATTGAGTTTCCACAGCCTTTTGTTGGGCTTGCTGATTGGCAAGCATGGTCTGCTGAGATTGCAACATTTGCCTAATCATGAATAACTCGTCTGTTGGCAGAGGCAGAGCATTCTTTTGTTGATATTGTGTAACTTGTTGTTGCCCTTGTGGTTGATGTTGTTGAGGTGCTGGTAATTGAGGTTGTTGTGGTTGTTGTAGTTGAGTTTGTTGCAATTGCAGATACAACAGAGGGTAGTATGTAGAAGAATTTCTTGGGTAGACAAGTCTTTGAGGCCCACCCCTATTGTTTCCTTGGTTTCGATTATAATTGCTTTGAAATCCAGGTGGTAGTCTATTGGAAGACCCACCTTGCGTCTGGTGTTGTGGGTTGGCAGTTCCCGCAGGATTCCCATACTAAAAACTGGGATAGTTTCTCGGTTGATCCGGATTATAATATACTTGGCCTGGTATGGAGTGGATAGAATTCACTTGCTCTGGTAGCTGATCCTCGGGATGTTCAATAATTGGTTCATATTGTAATTGTGGTGGTTGTAGATCCATCATTACATTGTATAAGAGACCACATGATAATGTGGGGTGATCAGATGCATGACAAGCTTTGCAAGTTTCGGTAGCTGCTTTGACTTATTGAACCTGGGAGTTCTTCTTTCTATCATATTCCCCAAATGATGTTTCAAGAACTTGTTGCTTATGAGCTATGGTTTTTAGAGCTTCAGTGATGGCTTTCAACTCTACAGATTCCTCAGCTTTACAAACCTTTAGAACTCCTCCAGTAGATGACCTTCCCCAATTAGATTGGTTCTCGGCTCCGAGTGTGACAATCTTCCAGGCATCTTCATAATTCTTTCGCATGAATTTCCCCCCAGATGAGGAATCCAAAAACTTCTTAATGTCATCACTTACTCCTCTATAGAATGTTTCTATGAGCTGATGTTTTGAGATTCCGTGATGTGGACATTTCCTTAGTAATTCCTTAAATCTTTCCCAAGATTCTGCTAGTTATTCTCTAGGAAATTGGGAGAACTGGTTGATCTGTCCCCTAATCTGGTAGGTCAATGAGGGAGGAAAGATTTTTTTCAAAAACTTTTCTTACAAGGGAGCCCAGGTGGTGATTGGCTCTCCATCTAATGAGTTATACCAATTCAATGCCCTTCCAGACAGAGTGAAGTTGAAAAGTTGAAGCATGATTGCATCATTAGTAGCTCCGGCTTGTGGTACCAATCGACAGAGTGTCTTGAATCGCTTCAGATAATCCTCTCCAGCGTTCCTAGAGAATGAGATGCCTTGCATGATTTGGATCCATTGTGTTCGGATCTCAAAGTTAGGAGTATTGATGAGAGGTGGCTAGACTGGGTGATTATCTTCAGAGTTCTTAGGAACATCGTAATCCTGAAGTTGCTTGTTCCTTGTCAAAAGTTGAGAAGATGTTGTGGTTGCTTCATTTTTAGCTTGGATATGGGCTTGCTCTTCAGCACAAACTTCAGCTTGAATTTGAGCACATGTATCAGTGATGAGTTGTGCTCTCTGAGCTGCTATGACTGTGTTGACTCTTTCCAACACCAAGGCGGCATGGCATTGTTCTTCAGCCATCTGTCTGGCTCATTGGTGGTTGAGTCTGATACGTCGGTGGAAGCTTTGTTCTACCTCAGAGTCGTACCCTGGTTCAGGGGAGAATCTGATGTTATGTGAAGGTTGCATACACATTTTCTAACTGAGTAGAAAAAAATCACACTTCATACGATGTGAAAAAATGATGAGATCAAAAAGATATATGAAGTAATTATCAAGGTAAAGTGCAAAATCCTAATCAACTAGCAAGTTGACAAATGGAATTAAAATGTTCCATTGTCCCCGGAAACGGTGCTAACTTTTGATGGAGCCTCCACTCGCGTGGAGTTGCATGCACCACTAAAAATCCTAGAGATAGTATGTCTCTAAGTTTAACCTTGCGTGTGATATAATAAGATCTCCACCCACGTATGCTAAGGTACGCGGAAGTCTTATCGTAGTACAGTTGAGGGTTGAATCCATGAGACAACGGTCTTGTTAAGGATTTAACGAGATGGAAAATGTTATAATTCTATTTATCTACTTAAGAGTTGATATCTAGAACAAAAAGTTGATTGAATGATTAACCTAAAAATGCAAGGTAATGTAAATGGCAGGAAAGTAAAATTAAGGTTGAAGATAATATTTTGGAAACCACTAGGATGTGATCGAGTTTCACCACCCCTACACATGGATCAAAATATACATCATAAAAACATGGCTTGCAAAGAAAAGAGTCTAAACAGTTAGTATCTTTGTAGACTTAGCTTCCTTTCGAATAACTGACTACGAGAAATGCGGAAGTGTTGTGATGCCAGCAATCCCCAAACGAATGGTCATTTACTTTGCATCACTCCCCTCACAAAGTGTGTTCCTCGACCTGTCAAGGTTGTGCTTTCATACGTCAACTAATTCCATTTCATAGTATGAAAGTACAATAATGGAGGTGAGTTTACTCCACTCCTTGAGAAACGTTCCTAGATACCAAACAGATGTATGGTGACTACATACATTAGGAACCAACATGCAGTCGATATTCAAATCTAAAAGTACAAACGTAGACAATTCCCACTAGTAGATAATAGATAACATAAGTTGGTGATCAAGCAACTAGCATTCATTAAACGATTGATGTTGAACTAAAAAGATAGTATTTTTCTATTGCAAACTCATGAATAACAATGCATGGAATGAAAATATGGGTAGTGGGGCTACTCCCCGCACCCTAGTGTATGGAACTGCTCGCTCATGGCAAAGATAAAGAACGAGGCGGGAAGAGAGAAGGAAAGCATCATCTCCACGTAGGAGGGAGGAAGGTCGACCCCTTGGAGTAGAGAGCAACTATCTTCACACCACGTGGTTTCCTTGGTGATGGATCCTCAACTTTCCACCTTTTATGTCGATGAGAGAGAAAGCAACTTGAGGATGGAGTGTGGATCTCAGACCCACAGCCTTGGGGCGATGGATGAGGGTTGAAATAGCTCTAGAACAGTTGGGGCAGCCTTTGGGTGTCTAAAAATCTCCCCCCAAATGGGGACCCCTTTGGTCCTATTTATAGGCTTCCAAGGATTCTTGAACGGTCTTGGGACCATTCTAGATCTTGAACGGTCTTGGGACCGTTCTAGATCTTGAACGGTTTGGAGACCATTTGGATCTTGAACGGTTTGGAGACCGTTTGGATCCTCGAACGATTTGGAGACCGCTTGGATCCTGAATGGTTTGGAGACCGTTTGGATCCTTGAACGGTTTGGAGACTGTTTGGATCCTGAACGGCTTGGAGACTGTTTGGATCCTAGAAATGGTTTGGAGACCGTTTTGATCCTGAACGGTTTGGAGACAGTTTGGATCCTTGCTTAATCTTGGGGCTGATGAGACTCGTTTGGTCTGGAGACCATTTGAGGTTTGCTCGGTCTTGAGATCATTTGAAGCTTGGTCAGTCTTGGGACCGTTTGAAGCTTGGTCGGTCTTGGGACCGTTTGGCTTTCATTCGGTCTTGGGACCGGTTGGTCTTCATACGGTCTTGGGACCGTTTGGATCCTTAACGGTTTGGAGACCATTTGAGCTCTTCACGGTTTAGAAACCGTTTGGGGTTCTTCAAGGTCTTGGGACCGGTTGAGTTCTTTTGTAATTTTTTTATGTTTTTCTATAAGAAGAAAAGGGAGAAATGCCAGTCTATTGGTATATTAACAATAAAGTGGAAAGTTAAGTATTCTATCTAATTTATCTAAGAAAGAGTGTGGAAAACTATGAAAAATTAGTAAGATAACATCACAAAATGGGAGGTTATCAGATATCCCATGGCATGTGGCTTTGTTGATGATGCTATGAATGGCAATAATACAGGCATCATGTGGTGATAGTGTGTCAATCTCACACCCTATATGTTATATCTACTGGAAGAGTATTCGGGATGTAGCTTAGTGATATGTGATACATGATTGAATGTGGGACATACCATGGTAGGAGTGTGGTTGCATGCCATAGCTCAGTTTCAGTAGTTTCATGACATGTACCAAGGTGGACTAGATTTGTACATCTAGACTATATGTCATTGGTAGCAGTGTGACTGATAATGTCACTACAGATTCACTTCAACTGACCGAGGGGGTGAGATTGTAGATTCAAGCTCTTCCACTAGACCTTGTATGGAACCGATTTTGACTTAGTAGTGGTTGGTTGGATTTGGGTGGTGCAACTCAAATCCTCAGGGCATAATAAAATATGTAATCAGTCATGTAGCATACTTTCTTAGGTTCAAATATGGAAACATTTGATGAGGCCTTGTTTGCTTTTGCATAGTATAGTTGGTAGTGTATATACATGTTTTTCATATTCCTTTTATGATGATAAGATGTTTCATAATCTTATGGCAATTACTTATCATGTTAGTGATGATTACCTGCTTATTATGGTTGTAGCTTTATTGTTGTTCTTTAATCATCTTACCTAAGCTAATAATAGTGTTGGTGGTGAGTTATATCTCCCGCTGAGATTTAGAATCTCACCTTGTGGGTTCCCCACATCTTTTTAGGTGGACATGCATGAGGAGGTAGAGATCGTGCAGCAGAGGTTGAGCAGCAGCAAGAAGGATAGTAGCTAACAAGATTGGAAGTGTTGTTGGTGGTTCTTTCATTGTTAGAGTCCTAGAGTCATCCATGTACACTCGTGTCTTTGGGATGGTTGTTGGGTGTGTGTTGTGGACGTGTTTCAATGTGGTTTGTCTTGTATGTTCTACTCATGTATCGATACAGTGAATATGTATATATGTATATATGTTTGGAACATGTTTTCTTGTAACAGAGTGATGGCATGCATGGTGAGTATCATGTGACATGAAAGGACTCATATGCAAAGGTTTTTGTTGTTTGGATCTAAATGAGGATGGTTTTAATTTCCAGTATTTTCTAGCAATCTATTTGTTTAAGTTTGTTTCCGCAGTTAGTCTTGAGTTATCTCATGGTTTGTGGTGTGGGGCATCACAAGGATGGTGACACATATGCTCAAATATGTAGGATATGAAAATATGTAAGCCTTTATGAAAGGGCAAGGTTGAACTATGTGTTGCAAATGGAGGAAGACTTGCTGCCATTGCAGTTGGAACCTATAATTAATCTCTGCCTACGGGGCTTGTAATACTACTAAAGAACTGCTATTATATACATGTCATAAATAGGAACATTATTTCTGTATCATGTATGTACAAGGATGGATATGAATTTCATATTAAGAATGTCAATGTTCTATTTCAAAAGATGAGATCTTTTATGGAAGTGCCCCGATGTCTTATGGTCTTTATTTATTAGACCTTAAGACAAATCTTTATAATGTAAATACCAAAAGGTTAAAACTCAATAACTCAAACAAAACATATCTTTGGCATTGTCTTCTAGGTCACATCAATGAGAAACACATAGCTAGACTCCATAAAGATGGTTATCTAGACTCTTTTGATTTCAAATCAATAGAGATGTGTGAGTCTTATTTGTTGAGCAAGATGACCAAGACTCCCTTCATTGGCAATAGTGAGAAGGCTAGTGATCTATTAGGACTCATACATAATGATGTATGTGGCCCTTTTAGAACAAATTCTAGAGGTGGTTATCAATACTTCATTACCTATACTAATTACTTCAGTAGGTATGGTTGTGTTTACTTGATGAAACAACATAAGTAAGAAACTCTTGAAAACTTCAAGGATTTCATGAATGAAGTACAGAACCAACTTGGTAAAAGTATTAAGGCACTTCATCTGATCAAGGTGGATAATACTTGAGCCAAGAGTTTGAGGACCTTCTGCGAGCCTGTGGTATTGTATCACAATGGACTCCATCTGGAACGCCACAACACAGTGGTGTATCAGAAAGAAGGAATTGCACATTGCTAGATATGGTGTGATCGATGATGAGTTTTTCCGATCTTCCAACTTCATTCTAGGGATATGCTCTTAAAATCACAGCATTTACACTTAACCATGTACCTTCTAAATCAGTTCAAAAGACTCCATGTGAGATATGCACTAGGAAGCGTCCTAAAATGTCTTTTATGAGGATTTGGGGATGTGAAACTTATGTCAAGAAAATGTTTCCTGAAAAGCTTGGCCCTAGATCAAATAAATGTTATTTTGTTGTTTATCCCAGGGAAACCAAGGGGTACTACTTATACAACCCAACTGACAAAAAAATGTTTGTTGCCAGGGATGTTGCATTCCTAGAAAAGGAATTCATTTCCAAAGGAAACAGTGGGAGGAAAGTAGAACTCAAAGTGGTTTGAGGCCAACAAGAAAGTATTGAATCTATAAAGGTACAAGAGAAACACAGAGAGTCACAAAATGTTTTGGAATTTCAAATTCCTTATGTGACACAAGAACCTCACAGATCTAGTAGGACACGCCTTGAGCCAGACAGATTTGTCTATCTACTGAGTTAAGATGGTGATGAGTCAATCATTAATGATGACCCAACTACCTATATAGATTTGTTAAGGGATTAGAGTTTGATAAATGGCTTGAGGCCATGAGATCTGAGATGGAATCCATGTACACCAACAAGGTATGGACCTTGGTGGATCCATCTGAAGGGGTAAAAACCATAGGGTGCAAGTGGGTCTTCAAGAAGAAGACCGACATGGATGGTAATGTATAGACTTACAAAGGTCGACTGGTTGCAAAGGGTTTTAAACAAGTTCAAGGTGTTGACTATGACGAAACCTTTTCTCCAATTGCCATGGTTAAGTCCATCACGATCATTCTTGCCATTGTAGCTTATCATGAGTATGAGATTTGGTATATGGATGTTAAAACTGCATTCCTTAATGGGAATCTTCTTGAGGATGTGTACATGACACAACCTGAGGGTTTTATAAATACAAAGGATGCAAATAAATTTTGTAAGCTACAAATGTCAATCTATAGATTGAAGCAAGCATCTTGGAGTTGGAACTTTGATTTGATAAAATCGTCAAAGAGTTTGGCTTTAGTCAAAATGAAGATGAACCGTGTGTTTACAAGAAGGTTAGTGGGAGCATGATTGTATTCCTCATATTGTATGTGGATGACATACTATTGATGGGGAATGGCATCCCTACTTTACAAATGGTAAAGACTTGGCTAGGATATACATTCTCAATGAAATACTTAGGAGAACTGTCATATATTCTAGGAATCAAGATCTATAGAGATAGATCTAGAAGGCTTCTTGGATTAAGCCAGAGCACATACATTGACAAAGTATTGAAGAGGTTCAACATGGAGAACTTGAAGAGAGGCAACATGTCTCATGGTGTTGCTAATTCTAGATCTCAATGTCCCAATTCTTGTGAAGAAATGGAGTGCATGAGTAAGATTTTGTATGCTTCTACAGTTGGATATATCATGTACACAATGTTATGTACTCGTCCAGATGTCTCGTATGTTTTGAGCATGACAATACGATATCAGTCAGATCTCTGTGAAGGTCACTATACTGCCATGAAGAACATTATTAAGTACTTGAGAAGAACTAAGGATAGTTCCTTGTATACGACAGAGCAAGAATTGGTGGTAAAGGGTTACACTGATGCAAGATTTAATTCTGACAAAGATGATTATCGATCACAGTTAGGATTTGTGTTTTTCCTCAACAACGGAGTTGTGAGCTATAAGAGTTCCAAGCAAGTGACAGTTATAGATTCTATGATGGAATCTAAATATATAGTTGCATCAAGTGCAGCAAAGGAGGTTGTTTTGCTCAAGAAGTTCATCTAATAACTTGGGGTGGTTCCAAGAATCAATAAGGCAATCGAGCTATATTGTGACAACAATGGAGATATTGTGCAAGATAAGGAACCTAGATCGCATCAGCGTTCCAAGTATATACAAAGGTGGTTTCATCTCATATGAGAAATCGTACAGTGAGGAGATGTGAAGATTTGCATAGTACCAATCGAGAGCAATGCGGCTGACTCCTTGACAAAAGCACTTTACAGCAGAAACATGAAGGTCATGTTAGATCACTTGGTATTAAGTTCATGGGTGATTGTCTCTAAGTGCAAGTGGGAGTGTGTTGGTATGTATGTTCAGAGATCCAATCATATGTGATTGTAACGCCATATCTTATAAATGATTTGATTAATAATAAAGGCGATCTTCCAATTTATTATGTTATTCAGTTATGAGATAATGATGTAACACAATAAATGTCTAAAGAATGATATTATACTCAATGATTTATGTCTTCGGGCTAAGGACCTGATCGTGAGTGTATATGCATATTTTTTATGACCCTAGTTGGATGTTATTGTGGAAGGCTAATAGACATCAATAACACTTAAGACTAGAGTGTGAGTTGGTTGATGATAGAATCTCATTAGTCATGATACGTGATAACAAACCAAGCACATAGATACTTTTTGGAGAATAGTGTATCTGACAGACCCACCTTGAGAGTGACGCATGGAACCATAATTGGTAGTCAGAGCCATCTCTCATAGTAATGGTGTTGATTGTGGTTCTTAGACTTGATATCACTACACTCATCACATATCGTTCGGTGTGCTTTGACATCATCCACTGTGATCCTGAATAAGGGTTGCCATAAAGGTGGTGCTCGGGTGCATTATGACACATTGGTATGAAAGTGAGTGATGTAGATGGGATTTGTCCCTCCTACATGAGTTTGATATTCTGGCCACTTGATAAGCAAGACTGAGAATTGCATGGCCATGCTGGTGTGAGTCAATATGTGATATTGATTTTACACGTATCTCAGACAGTCTTCTCTAATTCAAGGAACATGGATTGAATGTTGAAGAAGACGATGATTCCATGCCTCGAGTTTAATCCAGATATCAGATACAAAGAAACTATATATTCATTGTAACACCAGTTATAGATGATAGGTTAAGTTGTTCTCCAACTTCTCCAATTACTTAGTTAGCACTGAAGTCTTGCTAGATACTAATCATTGCTTGTGAAATCATAATATGATTATGGATATCACTGCCAACGTAATGTGGAGCCTACCGGGTCACATGTGTAGGATGTGATTGGAATAGGAGTATAATCGTGTACATGATTGGAAATGTTCCGAATCAAAATGATTACGTTTGGGTAATTTTCTATAATAATATTGGAATATAATCTAAGTTAATTGGTTAAATTGTTTAAGCCAATTAATTAGATTTCATTATTAAGTCAACTGGTTGATCCAGAGAGATTAACTAGAGATGGATAACGGAAGCTAGTTAATCAATTAATATGATTAATTGGTTAATGAATGGATTCTAGAATATTCTTTTATTGGTCTATAGGCGGCTCATTTTGAATGTAGTTGCAGCCCTTTTGTTTTTATCCAAGGGTTTTGGGAAACCATGTTTCCTTTCTCTATTATTAATAGGGACGTGATGGCCAGCTTTTTGCCCAATGCTAATGTGCATAAACTAAGGTTACACTCTTGTATATGAACCCTACCTATCATCGTCCCCAAGTGAGAGAGAAGGAGAGCAGCCAATGCTAGCACGTCGTCAAGCAGACAATTGCTCCTTCCTGTCGGATTAAGGAAGCATGACGTGGAGTTCCAATCCATCTGCATGGACAAGCGTCGTCAAGAAGACAGCTGCTCCTTTCTTTCGGCTTAAGAAAACGTGACATGGAGTTCCAATCCATCTGTATGGATGAAGTTGAGACGCAGACGATGAGTTGTCTGTGTTTGGAGGACAGACGGTGACCGTCTATGACGCACATCACCGGGTGAAGGGAATTCATCGAACTTGATCTGGGACAAGGTATATCCTTGCACCCTCTTTTCGAATATGTTTGTTTTCGACGAGATCCTCGAGTAGGGTATGTGGATAAAAAAATTATTACTTTCATTGCGCATGTCACCTCCACAAAACCCAAGAACCACTATATCTGCCTGCTCCAAACGCAAAGGAGGAAAGGACTCACCACTACTTTCCATTTCCATATCCTTATGGTACTCCTCTCATGGCCTGTCAGGGATGGTTCTCGACGACTACTAAACACCAAATGGATCCCTAACTCCCCTAGTGGCAAAGAATAGTTATGTCTAGGGGGGTCATCATCATCCTCCTGACCCAAACCTTCAGTCACCACCCCCAGATCTCTCGCCCCACGTATCGCCTCATCAAGTGCTTCGCTTATGACCCAGTGGTTAAATTTATATTGTGATTGTATAATTGAATAAAATCATTGAATAGTGATACAATTTATGTAGGTCTATGGTGTAATAAAATGAGTAGGTCATAGATTAACTCAGATCAGTTTTTTTTCCTACATTGGATTAGTAACCTTCCATGATGTATGATTTCCTAGTAGTTGTTTATTTAGTGTGTAACCACCATGCTCATTTTTAATCCACAAAGAATTTGATTAATAAATTACATATGGATTCTCATGTTTGGTTGATTAATTTTAACACACTAAGCCAGCAACCCTGATTCTATAGAAACTATTTTTAAGTTCATGTACATATTAACAAGAAGATCCACAAGTCAATTATTAGCAAATGTACATCAACAAACACATTTACACATGATTATCCATATAGTAGAAGATGACATATTTTTCCACTGGACATGGACTTGTTAGAGTGAGGATGGGAGAAGTTTTGTGTAACTTGCATATGTTGTAAATTAACTATCAAAACTATTATAACTTTAGTTTCTCAAGTATGTCATAATAATTAAGCAAGATTTTTGGCAATTTACTTTTTTTAAGGTAATTTTTTTGTTTATTTGGTACATTTTAAGTAATTAAGGAAAGAAAAAGTTAGGCATGATTCGGTAAGAGTATAAAAGAATGGTTAGTATAGTCTCACCTTCAGCGCATGCTCTAATCCTAGTTAGCGGGTTTGGTTCACGTAAACAAGGACCCACATCAGTCTGAGAGTCAATAAAACATATCACATAAATTCGATTTGGGCAAAATTGGTTATCTTAATGATATTTGATATTTTCGTACATTATCTTAACTAAACATTTAGGCTTAGAGAGCCTTTAGGTCAGAAAGACCTATAAAGCATTATATATCAAGCCCTACATTCATGGTTTTAAAGTGATCCATCTACAACCCTATAAATAAACACGTGTGGCATGTGTCTGCTAGCTTTTCAACCTACACGGCTGGCTGCTTCATATCTTTTACTTTTTGTTTGCGAACAGCATGTATGCTATATCATTTTACTTTGTTATTTGCGTGCCACATACTGACGTAGTGCTGTAAATACACAAAGTTCTTTTTCTTCTGAGCCATCCTTAACCGATGGTTACCACTAAGCTAATATCTTTTTCTTACATTGCCATTGACAACCGGACTAGCACAGTGACGTTGTACATGGTTTCGCATCATCGCCTTTATGAAAGCTGAGGTAGTTTACTTTCAAGCTGAGCCTTCATGGGAACTAAGGCTAACCTTCACGCTTGAGAAGGTCCCGTCAATAATGAATTCAATTTTAGGAGTAACTGAACAGGTGTTGGTACATAGAGTGAATTGATAGATACGACCGTCAGTGCCGCAACTTGCATCTGTGAAATTTGCAACCTCTTGCAGGTTCTGTGCGTTAAATTATCCTCCTTTCACGTTGTCGTATGTATGGTTATTTTCTCAAATTTCTACCATATGGATTCAATTATACTGACAATACCATTTTCTTTCTCCGACAGGTTCTGTCGACAACTGCCATTCTCCCGTGTTTCCCTGATCGTGATATCTCGAGTTTCTAATTACTCCAGCAGGTTCTGCCGACGATCATGATTTTTCCTAGAGCAAAATAGGTACTCAATGGTGCCTTCCAATTCTCCTGCAACACTAGACGTGCTCAATATTGCCGATAATTTTTTATAAGTTTTGTTAAACAAGTTTTTGTACACAATTTTAAGTGAACTCTGTTGTGATTTTGTGGTGCCATGGTGTTTCTCATTTCCGACAACAAACACGAAAAACATCAGATTCATTGATATTTATACGTAGAAAAGTTGTAATTCTATATATGTTTCAAATATTCCTTGCAGAATCGTATACATGCGGAATTAGTATTGTGTCTTGCGAGTTGTAGTGACGCCGAGTTAAAATAGTGATCATGTTTGATTGACATATAACTAAGTCATGCAAAGAATATTGATTTGATTTTTGCTCACACATTGCTTTGCGTCTTCTATTAACATTGATTGTACTCTAGAAAGTGGAATTTTGTCCCCACTGTCACAAAACTCCTTGCCAATAAAGCAACGGACGTTGCTGACTTCTTATGGTTTATTTATTTTTTATGCTATTTATATTGATGTGTCTATTTATATTCATGATTGTCATTGATCCAAGAATAAAAAAACATTATTCTTTAATTATTCAATCGATTATCTACTTTATAAATTAATTTTCTTTTTCGTAGTTCCAGTGTTAAGCATTTCTTTATAAACTGTGTTATAGATTTTTCTTCCACGTTTTATTTACTACATAAAATATAATTATTTGACATAAATAACAGAAAAATTAAAATTTCAAAATAATGATTCATATGCAAAATTCAGCAATCATTTTTAATTATATTGCATTGTTCCAAGTAAAATTATATTTTCATTCAAAGTTGAAATAAAAAAATCTAAAATTACATTTCTTAACTATGTCTTAGTAATATATGCGTGTAGATGAAATATTATGACATATTAGAAGAAAAAAATCAATAATATGAAAAAAGACAAAGAGAATGTTGTGCCAAACTTTTAGAGGAAAAAAGGGGAGAAAATGGGAAAAATATAGAATCAATTATGCTAGAAGAAATTCATAATGTGCAATGTGAATTTGATGGAAAGAGTGTCAAAGGAAACAAAATCTAATGACTCATCGGATACCCAACTTCTTTTACATAGAGAGTCAAAATTTACAGTCCAACACCTTTGTTGTATGGGAAGTAGGATATGTGTATGCTCTTAGTGATAGAGATTCTAATTTGATCTCCTCAAGTCAAATGAAAAGAAGAAGTGAAGAAATGAAAAAGAACTTAAAAAAACATTTGACGATACCAACAGACCCTTAAACGGTTATTGATTACAAATCTTATGATTATTGTCATGCAAAACACTTTGCATATGAAGTGAAAACATTTTACTTTTGTGAGGGAGAAATCATTCTAGCAGAAAATGACATCCCAGTTACTTGAGTTGTATACTTCATCGGAGAAGGATACCATTCACTTTAGACAATGTGTCAGAACATACAACAATATGTTTGCTTTTGCATCTATGGGTGTGAAGGAGGATACAAATCTCTCAAAGAGAAACAAAATAATTTATAGTGTTAACGTGATAAATTTATCATTTTATCAATAGAATTGTACCAGCAGATTGAAATCCATCACATTTGCATTTCTACTTTCATGATACAGATCATGAGATTGAAATATATTACATCAATCCTCAAGATTAAGAGAGAATATAGTCAAGATAGTCAATACATTGTCGATAAATCCATACTCATAATTTTTTTTGAAGCTTGAAGGGTCTGTATAGCTTTGAAGATGTTCAAATTTTTATCAAGTCCAATCCAACCATACATTAAGGTATTCAAAATGCACCAACCTCTTTATAAGTCGCTAGAATTTAGATTGAAAATGAAGATGGAAATAATGCCAACATAAATTTCTAACGTGATATTCATGTGTACACTCATATTTGAAGTAGTCATTGTGTATTATTACTATGGTTGTTAAGATCCTCTATAATACCCATTGCTATTTACACATGGTGATATTGGTTGGCATGAAGGAATATCATGAAGAGAAAATAAGATTGTAGAATAAATGATCAATAATCTATCATTTGAGTAATATTATTTCAACAATATTGGTGAGATTTTCCGTCAAGAAGAAAGAGGTAAAGAATATTATTTGATATAATAATTTATTACAATAGCATATATATACATGTTGATTAATATATGTCATTCTTATGTTGTAGTTCTACAAAGAAAATAGAAATAAGGAAAACAATATCATGTCGTGAATACTACTGTTATTATAAGTTGCTAATAAAAGCCAACGACAAATCAATTTTGTTGCACTTTGGTAGACTTCTACAACAAAATATTATTGATATGTACATCAAAGTTGAAATTGAGTGATTGTACTATATCAGAAGAGACCAACAAAAGACTCAAGTTAATCTGTAACAAGGGATTGTAGATATATACAACTGTGGAAAAACAGAGGTAATGCAATTGGGAAAAGAGTTATTATACCTGCTTCTTTCATCGGTGGTCCTAGAGATATGCGGCAACATTACTTGATGCAATGGAATTGGTTCAAAGATATGAAAAGCCTGATATGTTTGTAACCTTTACCTACAATCCTTCATGGGAGAAGTAAAAATAGAGTTCTTGCCATTTGAAGAGGCTCAAAATAGGCCAAATTTACTTGCAAGAATTTCTAAATCAAAATTAGAAGACTTAAAAGTTGATCTCCATAAAAAGATATATTTGGACATGTAATTGGTTATGTTAATGTGATAAAATATCAAAAAGAGGACTGCCACATGCATATTTTCTTATCATATTGGGAAAAAAGTCAAAAGATTGTCACACAAGTGTGTATGACCAATATGTGTCCATTGAAATACCTCAAAAAGAGTCCAACCCGCATCTAGATATATTGGTTTTGAAGCATATGATACATGGTTGACCATGTGGAGCTACTAATCCAAATAGTGTATGCATGTAGAATGAGAGATCTAAGAAACATTATCCAAAAGAATTTTGTTATGTAACAACTCAATCCAAGAACTCATATATTATGTATAGACGTACACAAAGTTGTCATCAAGAAAGAGTTGGATCTACTGTAGTTGACAATCTATGGGTTATTCCCTATAACATAGTAGAATATAATTGTCATATGAATGTGGAAATATGTTCTCATTTTAAGTAGTGAAGTATTTATACAAGTACATTTACAAAGGTCATGATTCTGTATTATTTAAAGTGAACAACAAACAAATGAAAGATAAGAATGATGAAATTTCACAATTTCTTACTGGACGTTGGGTATCACCACAAGAGGCAACATGGAGAATCTATCATTTTCCTTTAAATTAAATGCATCCAATTGTAACATTTCTAAACTAAATCTTGAGGATAGGCAAACTGTTACATTCCGTGAAAATCAAATTTGTCAATAATTGTACAGAATGGTCATTTTTCAAGAACAATACTTACAAAATATTTTAGGAAAAATTGCATAGATGCATAGGCTAAAAAGTACTTTTGTAAGGAATTTTGAGAGCATTATGTTTGGAATACAAATAGTAAATGTTGGAATAGAAGGAAATATGGTAATTTTGTTGAAAGGATTAGCATTGTAAACCCTACTGATGGTGAGCACCACTTCCTATGTTGTTTACTTAATCGTGTTAAAGGTGCAAACTCCTTTGAGCACTTGAGAATTATAGATGGTATACATTAAAAAACCTTTCAAGAGACAGTGGCATAAAATGGTTTATTACAAATTGATAACAACATCGAAAAATATCTTGAGGAAGATATGTTTTTTCAAATGCCTTCAAGCCTTCAACAACTATTTTTTACTATAATTGTTTATTATGCATCAATTAACCCCAAAACACTATGGGATAAATTTAAAAATTAATTGAGTGAAGACTTCCATGATGCACACAAAAGTGGTTGAACTAATTCTTATATATGTGTTGTAAAGAGCATTAATATGTTCTTGGAGTTAGTGGGAAAATTCTTATTAGACTTCAACTTGCCATCTATCCAGCAAGATGAGCATGAAAACCTATACAAAGAGGTAAAAGGATAATTGAAAATTATTATATCAGATGAATATATTCTTTCAATTTAACAACTTTAATGTGATTAGAAATTTGCTTATGAAAAGATTATGTATTGATTGGAAAATGGGAAACAGGGAATGTCTTTTACTGATGGTCCAGGGGGACAGGAAAAACTTTTTTGTGTTGTGTTGTACTGTAATGACCCTACCCCTACTTAGTAGGTAATTGAGGGTTATAAGACCCTAAGCGCAATTTTAATTTCTTAATGTGAAATTGACATATAATATAGACGTGATTTTATCCTTCATCCTTCTCTTCGATTTCTGGATGAAATACCTAATGGAGGGGTAAACCCTAAATCCTTATTAACCTTTAATCCGCTTTTTCTACTTAATAGTGTTCTTTTTTCAAATTAGTATAAAAATCATATTCATCTTGTTTAACAATTTATTAAGATGTCACATACCCATTTTTATTTACTAGATAGGATTTGGGTAGACAAAACCCTAGACATGTTGAAGTTAAGGCTTTTGTGATGAATCTACCTGAAATAGGTTAAAATTATGGAATTATAGTAAATAAATTTCATAAATTAAATTTCACTGCTTATAAGTGATATTAAATTATTAATGGAATCTAGAATAGAATTACAATCTATAGAATTTTACAGATATTGATTTGGAGATCAAGTGTTCAAGGTATGCCAAATTATTGTTTAAAAAGTAAAATTAAAAGGAAAACTTCATAGATGGACCTCTTTCCAAAATACTAGAGCACCTCAAATAGCTTTATCAAAAAAAATACGACCTAAAACAACTCATAAGCCATAATTCTTCTCTAAAATTTCTTGGTGGACTGTAGAGAGGTGATTTTGAGGAGATTTCAATGGAAGTTGACCTAGGGTTGATCTATCTCAAGTTCTTCTTCAAATTCAAGTTGAATCTAGTAAGTTATTTGCTTCTCTTCTTATTTCTTCCAAGTTATCTTGGTTCTCTTGGTGTGGACAAGAACCTTCTGAAACTGGACCAAGAAACCCTAATCTATCCATCTTCTCTCTCTTTTCTCATGCTATCATCTAGGAAGGATCCCAAGCTAGGGATTTTGTGGTGATTTTCAAGTTTAGAGAAGTTTGGTGGAATTTTTTCTAAAATTTTAGAATCTACCTTATTGGAATAGGGGAGAACATTTTTCACCTGCTTGTTACAGAAAGGGTGAGTGGATTTACATCCATTTAGATATTTAAGTATGCAATAAACTCAATTTGAACTTTACGATACTAATTTAACACTATTTTAAAGAATTTGGTTGATGTTGTAGTTAAATGAGAATTTTATTATGAAATTCGGAATTCATGCTTATTTTACATAATTCTATTGATATCAAACTTGTTTGATTACTCATTTTGTGTCGAGGAATCATTTTTTATGGAATCTCATGTTTTCATCAGCTTTTGCCCTAGTTTGGTGAGATTTGGCCATTTAGGGTGAAAATGGCTCAAAACTTCATATTTTGAGATGAACTTTGGTGCACTAGTCTTAAATGACGTATATGATAGGAAATTATTGTATTTTATACTTATTAGATGTATAAATATGAAATACCATTTTTGTTAGGAATCAACTATTTTAGGTTGTTTTGCAATGAATTTGGTGGATTTAACTCAAAGTGAGAGGACACTATCATTTAGATAAGGTTTTCACATATTTAATCCAAAACATGAAGAAAATGAATGTATATTCTTCTATTTTATCCATTTTGAGCTCAGTGAGCTTCAAATAGCATTGAGAAGGTGAATGATTTCAGTTATATAATGCATGCACATGATTCGTGTGGGTTTCAAACTTAGTCTATTATTGAGGCACCAGTGTATATGGGTTTACCCAAAATCATCATTAGTGGAGAACATGATAGAGTGTTCTATTAGTTATCTTGAATCATATTTGTTATGAAACTGGGATGACAAAATGCATAGCCCTTCCAATGTTGTTTATTCAATGATCAATTCAGATTATTCAAGCTATTCACAATTTTGAATACCAATAGTTCAATCCAATTTAGTTAGATCAGATCAATAATATTCAGTATGAAAGTGTAATAGTTTCATTAAAGCATAAATCATTTTAGCATATTCCTATCAGTTTATATTATTAAGTTCATTTGAGATACAATATTGAGAATCTACAATACAATTGTATTTTTCAGAGTACCATAATTTCATTAAATTGCTCATTATTATTTCAGTAGTGAAATATAGTGTTGAATACAGAAAGAAAAAGGAATGATTCAGTTACATGCTAAAGATTAAAAAAAGGTGAGTAGATTATTGTTTAGTGAAACTAAAGAAATCAACTAGACATCTAGATGCCCTGAACACTATAGATTCCATGTAGAGGTCAGCACCGTAGTGGAGGAAATGTCTTGCCCACTGACATTGTCCAGGAGTAGAAGTCGGAGTGAACTAATGGGGCATGAGGGGTTAAGGCTAGCATGAACAACCTCTTAATTGTAGTAGGGGTATCCAACATTAACAGGAGATCCCAGTGGTACCTAATTCAGTTACTACTCAGTGAGTCAGCCCTTTTGGAACCTATGGAGTAGATGGTTTTAGCCAAAGTGCTTTTGACTCTTCACTTGAGTACCAAAGTTTAGAGGAGGAGTCTAGTTTTTTAGACTAGTTGTTTAGCCGCCGAGGCCAGACGTGGTGAGGCCCATTGTAGACTAGGTATCTAGCAGCAGACTTAGAGTCTTGAGTCTACTCTAAGTCTTGTATGGTGAAATCGTAGCTTGCTATGATGCTTCCACATGTTGTGATACACCTCATGTGAGTCCAAGGCATTAATAAATCAATTAAAAGATTAAGAAGTCAGATACATGAACTTGATGTTCAGAATACAACTTCAGAAATGTGTTGTTCAATTATTCTTAGCATTTAGTATGTTGATGCATTTTTTACATTACTGCTCATTCAATTTAGTATTTTGATAGCTTGCTTATGAGTGCTTAAGTTTCTATTCGCTTAATAAAGAATATGTATATTATCTAGCTATTTGGGTTAATTTTCATTCACTGAGCCACTAGCTCACACTCTACTGAACAAATTTTTAGGTAACATTGCTGATATGGAGATAGCAATAGTTGTTCAGAAGAGTCCTACTATATAGGATGTTGTAGTGTTTTTATGTAGAAATAGTTAGTCTTGGTCCCTGTCTACTCTAGTTCCTGACCGGTCTAAATCGCGCGTCCAAAAGTGGAGGCGGATTCGAGGTAGTCGAGTTTTTATATTTATAAACCCGAATCCTTCTACGCCCCCGCAACTTTGCTTACGGGGTCGAAGTATATATACGGGGTCGAACACAGGGACAAGGGGGGTAGTGTTGAGAACCCAGAATCGACACGCTACACTCCGACAGGTATGAAGAGATAATAAATTCCCCGAGGGGAAACAACAAGATGTCACAAACAAAACAAATAAAACTATCTCCAACTGGAGCTACAAGAAAGATTAAAGTTTTTAGTCAATTAGCAGTTTTTAGGGGTTTTCATGCAACAGAAATAGAAAGATAAAACTAGAGCTAGAGCAAGGTACGAAAGATAAGACTTTAGTAAAACAAGCAGTAACAGTAGCATCCTGCACCCCTCCTCTCAGAGCGGGTACCTCTAACCAAGCATCAACACCCCTCTCGAGGTTGCTGGACTTAAGTTAGAGCGGAATGTTACTGAAACAACTCTGTTCCAGGCACTCTCGTACTCCAGAATCGGACCAAATACTAGAGCCACAACACAACTCTCAAAGTTGTTGTGACAGGAAAACACGATTCGGTAGCTAAGCGAAACGCGATCCGACATGCAAGCTAGAGTTCAGATATCAAACATAGCAGTCATCCAACACATTGCACCAAGCATAGAGCAGCAAGTAATTAAGCTTTTCTATTTCTATAAACATATAAAGGTTTGATTACAATGCAGGAATTAAAGAATTAAATAACAGAAGTAAAGATAGGTATCGCCTTCTTGATGTAGAAGGACGATAGACTACAGTGGACCCTCCAGCCCGATACCGGTCAGGAGCCTAGCCTGATACATCATGTCAGGCGGCACACCCTCTCGGGCGGCACATGCGATGGCTGAATGTATCACTCAAGGACCCTGGTCGATACACTCATGTCGGGCGGCACGCATGACGGGCGAAGCGTATCGGGTTCGGTATCGTGTCGGGGATGGAGCGACGCGTTCTACAGTCGGGTACTTCTGTCGCTCATCTATGTCGGCCGATATCGGCCCGCAGTGTCGCCCGGGACGGTCCTAAGTGAACCATCTCCTCCCTCTCGGGATGAGGAAGAGCTCACCTAGAGTTGCCCGGCACGAGCACTGGGGCACGATACTCTTGCTCTCGCAGTTTTCCTCCGAAGATCGCTTAAAGTCCCCCCTGTCCGAACTGTCTTTTCGACTTCCTGTAGATGCTATTTATAGGCAGCGGTTGGGGGAAGTTATGGTGCTCGAAGCGCCACGTGTCCTCCTTATTTGCGGGTTTGATGGACGGCCGATACACATATCGCCCGGTGTAGGGATGTTGGTTGTCGGTCACATGACGGGCGGCGCCTGTCGGTGAGTGGCCTGTGTCGCGCGACAAGCTTGGGTTGTCATGGCGAGCTCATTTCCCTATCGGATAAGAGGCGTGTCGTCTGTCAGTTTCTTCTTGCGCGGCATCCTTTTGTCGTGCGTCATTGTGTCGCTCCACCCTGTCAGGCAGAGATCGTATCGGGCGTCAGGAAGGCCGAATCAGACTTGGACTTATTTGTGGGCCGGGACGGCCTTATTGTACCAAAAGGAGGAAAAACTCTGCAAAAGATGGAAATATTGGATTAAGAGTGTTGCTTGGCCAATTATTGCGAAAGTACTAATAAAAGAGAGGAAAACAGCAGAAAAGGGCAATTTTGATAACAGAATAAAGGGCAAAAACATCACAAAAATTGGTGTTATCAACTCCCCCAAACTTAGCATTTTAATTGTCCTCAATCAATATTTAAACTTTATTTTGTGATGCTTCTTCTTGATTGGTATAGCTTTCGGGCCAAGAGGTAAAACAAATATAGAAATGCCTTTAGAGATAATGCTGACTCACTGTAAACAAAAGACCATGTGTTTCCTTGCTTTATTATTTCAGTAAACTTTTTCTCTACAGCTTCGGTGAGACTTTGTTGTATGATTCCGAAGTTAGCTTACGCACCAAACAGCTTTATTTTTGGGGCAAAAGGTTGTGTATAGGGTAGGCTAAGGCTTTTTGGGCCTTTTCTTATTTCCCATCAGTCCATCCAAGTAAGGGTTCATTAGCGGGAAAGTGGTCCCTGCAGTCCAAGCCAGTTGGCTTTAGAGCAGTGATTTCACATCCTACGTACCACTGCCTCGGATCTACCATGCCTAAAGATGGGTACTTTTGGAAAACAAGTGTGTATATATTTTTTTATTTTCTTTTATTGGGAACAACTCTCATGCTTTTATTCACACTCATAAGGCTTCTTTCTCTTTTTGGGATTTTCGTCAGGTGAGGGGAAAACAAAGATACTTCTGATGTTTGGGCAGCTTTTTCCTTCTCCATGCTTGTCTCTTAGCTATTTGCGAGAATATTATATTTTTCGAAATTTTTGGCATGGCAAAACATAATCTTTTATTCGTTTGAGGAAGCATTATCAAAAAGATATAACAGAACTTGTATCTTGTTAAGCACATAGAAAACTAACCTTGCAAGAAGTTGCAACAGGTTTTCACTATTATAGAAACTTTGTACATATGTATGGAGATGATATATAAACAAAAATTTCAAAATTTTTATATGAGCATAGCATTTCGTACTAGCAAGGATACATACACATGATATAAGAGAAGAACGAAGTGAAGAAGGAGATTTTTATACCTCCCTCACTAGTACATGGGTACCCCCCCAAACTTACTCCACACTATGTCCCAGAGTAGTGAAAAAGACAGGGTGAGGTCATGTTATCCCAGTGAAGGTTAGCTAGCGGGTTCGCTTGTGCCTTGGAGAAGCTGCAATATGCTCTTATTGCAGCCGAGACAAGCGCAAACCCTCAAAATTGTTTGGCCCCCTTTTCTCCTGGTACTTCTGTTGTGAACATGAACAAAAGGACTGATCATCAATCCCAGTTCAGTCCATCTGAGTCCATTTTCGTTCCCAGGAGTGTGTAGTCAGAGGGACTCTCTCTTTTTATTGTCTTCCTCTTTTGGAGATGGCCCTAAACCACCGCAGAAGACAGACTATGATAAGGAAATGCATTTCTCTTGCTTTCTTTTCGGCGGATGGTGGCCTAGATGTCTCGGGATTCTGGTGTTTCTGTCTGACTGTTGTTGCTTTAGCCACGACGTCGATTCTTCTGCGGTGTTTGCCAACTCTTCCGGAGGTTTGTTGTGGACGATTCATACCTGTTATCAAGTTCATTACCCATTTAAATGTTAGGTAGGAAAAGTAAAAGAAACTCGGTAAAACTTGACTTATTTCAAAATCCGGGTATCATCCATCAAAAGAGAACTCGAGACGATACAGGATTGGACGATACGAGGAGAGCCGTGCGGCACAACACACCGCTCGACATGGGTATATCGGGCGATAAAGTCGCCAAAGAGCGTCTGCCCGACAGGACGTCTCAAAAGAAAAACGTGTCGCCCAATATGGCGTATCGGGTAAACATTATCGGTCGTTATGTCGTGCTTAACTGCGTCGGGTGATACAAAAATCGACTAGGCTCGTAAACCCGATAAGCAGCACATGATATGAAAACTCGTGTCGGGCGATAAGCCTGTCGGGCTATACCTTTGCTCATTTGAGCCATCGCTCGATACAAGGGTGAAGGCAAGATGGCCGACACGCGAGCAAAATGGGCGGATTACTGCATGTGTTACAGGTGGCTGAAAAGAGTAAGTGTAGCAGCCCGACACATTGAAACCACCTTACTATATATAGCAAACTCAGCTGGGGGTAAATCGGGCAGTTCTGGGCACGCATCGCCCGTTTGAGACATGACGTTCCCGAGACGACGGTCCCGTCAGTCTAATTAAAGGCATTTATCCCCATCCACGATACAGTTGTCACTTGGGAATACCATCCATCACGGCTCTTGCGGTGCCCAAGAAACTACAGCCCGATACAAGCGTGACCGTGCTCCAGCTGAGTCGCTGCCCGATACAGTTAAGGCAGGCGGCCAAGAACTAAAACTAGAAAAGCGATTAAAGGGTAAAACATCATCGGCTAAGGGTTAAGCCCTTGACCTCAGGGGGTATTACTCTTCAAAGCCTTACAGAACACCGCAGTGGCCCATAAAACATAAGAGTCGGTACGCTCGGCGCGTGCACTGACTCGGGCCTTATTACAATCCATAAAATTGTTTTTACAAGTAATAAGAAAAATGCATCCTACTCTATGAAAGAAAGAAAAACTCGGGCTGCCTCCTGAGTAGCGCAGAAGTTTGCGTCGCCAGCTTGACCGGTGTAGGATCATCTTGTTCAGCCCTTGACTGTACCCATATCTTGCAGGTTGATCTCTGCTCTCTTGACAAAAGCTTCATCCTCATAGAACCTTTTCACCCTATGCCCATTCACTTGGAAGACTTTGGTCGGATCGTCCTTGTCGTAGAGATCCATCATTCCTGATGGGTATATATTTGACACGGTGAACGGTCCTGACCACCTCGTTTATAGCTTCCCAGGGAAAAGACGTATGGAGGACTTGAATAACAAGACTTTATCCCCTTCACTTACGTCTTTTCTCCTGAGGTGGGCGTCATGCCACAATTTTGTCCTTTGTTTATATATTTTTGCACTTTCGTAGGCATTCATTGTCAGCTCTACGAGCTCTTGAAGCTGCAAAAACCTCATTTCTCCTGCTTTGTCGAGGTCCATATTTAGGAACTTGATTGCCCAAAGGGCCTTGTGTTCCAATTCCACAGGCAGATGGCAAGACTTTCCGTAGATGAGCCGGTAGGGGGTGGTTCTGATGGGCATTTTGTAAGTAGTACGGTAGGCCCAAAGCGCGTCGTCAAGCTTCATAGACCAGTCTTTCCTCGTTTGGCTGACAGTTTTCTCCAAGATCTGCTTGATTTGTCTATTGGAAACCTCTACCTGCCCTGACGTCTGTGGGTGGTAGGGTGTAGCGATCTTGTGTTTCACTCCGTACTTGCGAAGGAGTGCTTCAAACTGTCTCTCTCCAAAGTGCGACCCTCTGTCGCTTATAACAGTGTGCGGTACACTGAAACGAGGAAAGATGGTCTTCTCGAATAGCTTGATAACTGACTTGGCATCTCATGATTGGGTGGCTACTGCTTCTACCCACTTCGATACATAGTCCACTGCCACGAGTATGTATTGATACCCCCGGGACGGGGGAAACGGTCCCATGTAGTCGATCCCCCACACGTCAAATATTTCTACTTCGATCCAGCTCGCCATTGGCATTTCATTCCTCCGCCTTATGTTCCCTGTAAACTGGCACTCTTTGCAAACTTTTACAAATTGTGCAGCATCTTTAAATAAGGAGGGCCATTAGAATCCTGACTGTAGCACTTTTGCAGCTATTCTCTCGCTACCCAGGTGTCCACCGTAGGGGGAGGTGTGGCATTCTTTTAGGATGTCCGCAGTTTTTTCCTCTAGGATGCACCGCCTGTATAAGTTGTCACCGCATCTTCTAAACAGGAGAGGATCATCCCAGTAGTAGTTTTTGGCATCCCCAAATAGCTTCTTTTTCTGATTGTACGTGATGTCAGGAGGCAGTTCTCAACAGGCAAGATAATTGCAGATGTCTGCAAACTAGGGTAAACTCTCTTCTTGAGCTTCTACCAACATCAGAGCCTCGTCGGCATAGTCGTCGTTGATTGGTGGCCCTCCCTGTCTCTCAGCCATGATCCTTGATAGGTGGTCGGCGACCACATTTTCTGCGCCCTTCTTGTCGATAATTTCATGGTTGAACTCTTAGAGCAATAAGGCCCACCTCAACAGTCTGGGCTTTGCGTCTTTCTTTTGCTTTAAGTATTTTATTACCCCATGATCTGTATATACCTTGACCTTTGCTCCGACGAGATATGACCTGAACTTATCGAACGCGAAGACGATCGTGAGCATCTCCATTTCAGTTGTTGTGTAGTTTACCTGAGCCTCGTCCAACGTTCGCCTAGCGTAGCAAATCACATTGTGCCTTTTATCTTTCTTTTGCCCCAGGACTGCTCCAACTGCGTAGTCGCTAGCGTCGCACATCAGCTCAAAAGGTAAACCCCATTCTGGCGCTTGAAGGATAGGTGGTGATGTTAAAGCATTTTTCAGGGCCTGAAAAGCACTGAAACAATCGTTAGAGAAAACAAATTCAGCATCTTTTACCAGGAGATTGGACAGCGGTTTGGAAATCTTTGAGAAGTCCTTGATAAATCTTCGGTAATATCCAGCATGCCCGAGGAAGCTTCTCACTCCCGTCACAGATTTCGATGGAGGAAGCTTAGATATTGCTTTGACTTTGCTTACGTCCATCTCGATCCCACGCCTTGAGATCTTATGCCCTAGAACGACGCCCTCCCGCACCATGAAATGGCACTTTTCCCAGTTCAGGACCAGGTTGTTCTCCTTGTACCTTTGAAGGACTGATGACAGATTCTTTAGACAGCTATCGAAGTCCATCCCATAGACTGAAAAGTCATCTATGAAAACTTCTACGATATCTTCTAGAAAATCTGAGAACATCGATATCATGCATCTTTGAAAGGTGGCGGGGGCGTTGCAGAGTCCGAAGGGCATCCTTCTGAAGGCATAAGTGTCGTAGAGGCAGGTGAATGTTGTTTTCTTCTGATCGTCGGGCAAGATGGGTACCTGGTAAAATCCTGAAAAGCCATCCAGAAAACAAACAAAAATTGTGATGCGCTAATCTTTCAAGGACTTGGTCAATAAAAGGTAGCAGAAAATGATCCTTTTTGTAGCCTGATTTAGATTTCGGTAATCTATGCACATCCACCATCCGGTGACGGTCCTTACCACCACCTCGTCGCCCTTCTCACCCTTAACCACTGTCATCCCGCCCTTTTTGGGTACTACGTGGATCGGACTCACCCAATTGCTATCGTTGATTAGGTAAATGATCCCTGCATCCCTAAGCTTTATTACCTCTTTCTTGACGACCTCCTTGAGCATCTGGTTCAGCTTCCTCTGGGGTTGAACCAGAGGCTTGGCAGATTCATCTAAGTTGATGTGATGTATGCACAAGGAAGGGTTAAGGCCTTTGATATATCTACTGAATATCCTATAGCCCCCCTGTGGAGCCTTAACTCCTCAAGGAGTCGGTCTAGCTGATTGCTTGAAAGATTGGTGTTTACGATGACAGGGTTTCTCTTCTCTTCATCCAAGAACTCATACTTCAGGCCTTCAGGCAACGCTTTTAACTCTGGCTTTGGTCTGGGTGCCTTCTCTTGAGGCTCCCCCTCGAGAGAGGCAGACTTCGCAGATTCCACCACTTTATCCTCTTCTTGCAAGTCTTCGTCAGAAAGGTTGAAAAGGTTCAGATACCTTGCGACTTCAGGATATTTGAGGTTGGGATCCTGACATATTATGGCCCTCACGAGGGGTCTACTGTCTGGATATCCTCCTCTATTTCCTCGCAGAATTTATTGTAGCTATCTGCGAAACACGCTGATTCAGACAGGGACGGACTTCTCATGATCTCCTTCAGCTTGAAGTCCATATGGTCGCTTTTGACCCTCAAAGTGATCATCCCCTCGGAGACATCAATCAACGCTCTCCCTGTTGCCAAGAAAGGGCGTCCAAAGATGATCAGACAGCGGGAGTCTTCAGTTGTATCGATGACGACTATGTCGCAGGGAATAAAGAAATCACCAACCCTGATCGGCACATCTTCGACAATGCCGACGGGTCTCTTAAAGGTGTGGTCCGCCAGTTCAATCCTCATGTTGGTTCGAACCATGTCGGTTAAACCCACCCTTTGCATGAAACTTAGGGGCATGAGGCTAATGCTTTCCCCCAAGTCTGCTAGACCCTTGCGCTCGACATTGTCCCCGACGGCGAATGGGATTGTGAAGGCTTCGGGGTCCCTTCTCTTATTTGGCAGGTCGGGCTTCACGAAGGCAGAGGAAGCAGAAGCTAGGTGCACTGTCTCAACCCTTCCTCCCCTTCTTTTATTTGTGATAAGGTCCTTGAGGAACTTGGCGTATGTAGGCATCTCCTCCAATGCGTCAAGGAAGGGCACTTCGAGATGCAGTTTCCTGATCGACTCCATGAACTTCTCATGATGCTTTTTCAGATTCGCCTTTATCAGCTTATACGGGAACGGAATCCTAGGAGTGTAAGCATTCCTTCCGCCAGGTAGCTCTTCAGGGAACCTTTGCGCAGACTCTCGAACGTCTGCCTGTCTTTCTTCCTCCTCTGCTGGAGTTGCACCCTCAGGCCTTGGCTCGGGCTCAGGCCTGACTTCATCTGGGCGCTCCAGCGTTCTTCCAGACCTCAGTCCTGCCATTCTGGCAGTTTCAGGGTATGGAAGTGCTTGTACTGCAGGATCCTTCATCAGAGAAGTCATCTGGGTCAGCCATTGATCGACCTCACACTGGAGCATCTGCAAGCTTGCCATCTGGCGTTGCATGGAATTCATAGCTCTAGGGCTAGGAAGCGCACCCTGCACCAGTTGGCTGATGATGGTGTCCTGTCTTTTTATGTAGGCGGAAAGCTGACCAACCAAGTTAGGCTGGCTCGACCTCTCACCTTGGCACTGACATTCACCCTCAGAAAGATACTGCTCACAATGAGACATGGTATCAAAGCTCGGTGGAATAGGTCATAGTTCTTCAGGGTTCCTAAAATGACACGAAAAATCAAGTTTAGAAAATTGAATTTTTTACTTTTAGGCAAAGAATAACAATAAGAAGAAAAAGAAAAAGAGTGATGTCAAACTCATTTCTAAGCTTCAGGCACGGGAGTGTAGTTAGTGGATTCGGATTCGTCAACAGTGTCATTTTTGCCTTTTCCCCGGCAACAGCGCCAAAAAGTTGACCGGCCTAAATCGCGCGTCTAAAAGTGGAAGCGGATTCGAGGTAGTCGAGCTTTTACATTTATAAACCCGAATCCTTTTAGGCTCCCGCAACTTTGCTTACGGGGTCGAAGTAGATATACGGGGTCGAACACAGGGACAAGGGGGGTAGTGTTGAGAACCCAGAATCGACACGCTACACTCCGGTAGGTATGAAGAGATAATAAACTCCCCGAGGGGAAACAGCAAGATGTCACAAACAAAACAAAGAAAACTATCTCCAACTGGAGCTACAAGAAAGATTAAAGTTTTTAGTCTATTAGCAGTTTTTAGGGGTTTTCATGCAACCAAAATAGAAAGATAAAACTAGAGCTAGAGCAAGGTACGAAGGATAAGACTTTAGTAAAACAAGCAGTAGCAGTAGCATCCTGCACCCCTCCTCTCAGAGCGGGTACCTCTAACCAAGCATCAACACCCCTCTCGAGGTTGCTGGACTTAAGTTAGAGCGGAATGTTACTGAAACAATTCCGTTCCAGGCATTCTTGTACTCCAGAATCGGACCAAACACTAGAGCCACAACACAACTCTCGAAGTTGTTGCGACGGGAAAACACGATTCGGTAGCTAAGAGAAACGCGATCCAACATGCAAGTTAGAGTTCAGATATCAAACATAGCAGTCATCCAACACATTACATCAATCATAGAGCAGCAAGTAAGTAACCTTTTCTATTTCTATAAACATATAAAGGTTTGATTACAATGCAGGAATTAAAGAATTAAATAACAGAAGTAAGGATAGGTATCGCCTTCTTGATGTAGAAGGACGATAGACTATAGTGGACCCTCCAGCCCGATACCGGTCAGGAGCCAAGCCCGATACAGCATGTCGGGCGGCACACCCTCTCGGGCAGCACATGTGATGGCCGACTGTATCGCTCAAGGACCGTGGTCGATACGCTCATGTCGGGCGGCACACCCTCTCAGACGGCACGCATGACGGGCGAAGCGTATTGGGTTCGGTATCGTGTCGGGCATGGAGCGACGCGTTCTACTGTCGGACACTTGTGTCGCTCATCTACGTCGGCCGATATCGGCCCGCAGTGTCGCCCGGGACGGTCCTAAGTGAACCATCCCCTCCCTCTCGGGATGAGAAAGAGTTCACCTAGAGTTTCCCGACACGAGCACTGGTGCACGATACTCTTTCTCTCGCAGTTTTCCTCCGAAGATCGCTCAAAGTCCCCCCTGTCCGAACTGTCTTTTTGACTTCCTGTAGCTACTATTTATAGGCAGCGGTTGGGGGAAGTTATGTTGCTCGAAGCACCATGTGTCCTCCTTGTTCGCGGGTTTGATGGACGGCTGATACACATATCACCCGGCGCAGGGATGTTGGTTGTCAGTCACGTGACGGGCGGCGCCCGCCGGTGGGTGGCCTGTGTCGCGCGACAAGCTTGGGTTGTCATGGCGAGCTCGGCTCCCTGTCGGGTAAGAGGTGTGTCGTCTGTCAGTTTCTTCTTGTGCGGCATCCCTTTGTCGTGCGTCATTGTGTCACGCCACTCTTTCGAGAAGAGATCGTATCGGGCATCAGGAAGGCCGAAACATACTTGGACTTATTTGTGGGCCGGGACGGCCTTATTGTACCAAAAGGAGGAAAAACTCTGCAAAAGATGGAAATATTGGATTAAGAGCGTTGCTTGGCCAATTATTGTAAAAGTACTAATAAAAGAGAGGAAAATAGCAGAAAAGGGCAGTTTTGATAACATAATAAAGGGTAAAAACATCACAAAAATTGGTGTTATCAGTTCCCTGTATAGAAAGAGTTGTAAATGATATAGCAAAATATTGTGTTTTTACTACTAGAACATGTATTTAATTATAAAGACTTGTGTACTTGTAAATAACAAGGATTATTATAAATGCTTTGATGTGTATCTTTAAGAATGAATTTGGTTTAGAGGAAATAAGGTTGTATATGTATGTTAAGTCAGTTCATATGATTGAATGTGTCACATATGAGAATTTCTAAATAGAAAGAAAAAAGTGATGTTTGCCTTTTGTTTAGTCATTAGTTTATGCCCTAATCTCATGATTAGTAGTTAATGTGAGATGCGGGTGTAACAACTTGGTATCAGAGCTTAGGTTGAGTTGTTAGGCACCATTAACTCTGTAAGTTAGATTCATAAGTGTGGTAGATAGGAGATGATATGATGATAGCTCTGTGGATTTGTGTATTTGGATATCATGGCCCAATATCTGAGTACTTGGATCAACTAGTATCAAGCTACTCTATCTTTCCTTTCATGTATGCCATGACGAGGTATACAACGGAAGGATGGGATAGAGAGAAACCTTATAAGTATTAGGATTAGAAGACCAAAAACTAACAAAATAATAAGAAAATAATGTTAGAATGTGAAATAAGTTTTGTTCTATACTTATGATTTGTTTTGAGATAAATAGAAAAGCTCTTATTTATAGGAGTCTAGATATTCATTTTTTAGAAATATATATGGTTCCTTAAGATTGATGTATTGTTTGCATAAAGTAGAACAAAAAAAATCTTTAAATGAGTTTACATAAGTGGATATTCTTTTCACATGTGTGAGATAAATAGGAGTTGGTTAATCCTGAGTAGCTCTTAGCTTTAGGACTGCACGTTTGGCCTGGTCCAGATGGAGGAATGTGTTACTTGGATCTAATGACTCCTATAGTATTGAATAAGAATAAGATATGATGATGCAATATTAGCATATATGATGATATCAGAATGCTAAATACTGCTATTTAAAGAAATGTTGGAATAACTAAGAAAATTTAGTTGCAGATAGTAGTCAAGTGAAGAAATGAAATAGTGATAGATCAACATAAGTCCAATAATAAAGAAGAGGATAAAAAGGTAATCTAAGATGTGGATGTGCATAGATCACATCATACAACAATTCGTTCCTAGAACGTGTTAGAAGAGTTCATCATGGTGTTTGGACTATATCTAAAATGTTATAGTAATGAGAAAATCTAAAATTCCCAGAACTAACTGGGAAGTCTATTGACTCATTGATAAGTTGATCCTTAATTCAGTAAGTAAAGTGACTAATGAAGTAAGTGTTTGACTTGCTTAAATACATGTATAATTGTTGACATAGACTTTATAAAGAGAGAAGTAGTGGTAAAAGAAAAGAAAAAGGAAAGTGATTGAATTTTTTCACGAGAGATGGAATTGTTTATTTATGACAAGGACTCTAAATATGAGCTAAAAAACAAGACAAAAGTGTTGGTATGTATACCTAAAGAGCCAATCATATGATGATTGTAATGGCATGTGTTGTAAATGATTTGATTAATAATAAAGGCAATCATCTAATTTATTATGTTTTATTCAGTTATGAGTTATTGATGAAACATAATAAATGTCTATAGAATTATATTACTCAATGACATATGTCTTCGGGTTGAGCACCTGAACAATGACACCATACGGATGTCAAGAGTATATGCATTCTTTTTATGTCCCTAGTCTGATGTTATTGTAGAAGGCTAATAGACAACAATGATAGTTAAGACTAGAGTATTGTTGGTTGATGATAGAATCTCATTAGTCATGATATGTGATATCAAACCAAGCACACAGATACTTCTTAGAGAACAGTGTATCAGACAGACCCACCTTGAGAGTGACACATGGAAACCATGATTGGTATTCAGAGTCATCTCTCATAGTGATGGTGGTGATTGTGGTTCTTAGACAGGAAATCACTATACTCATCGCATGTATTTCGGTGTACTTTGACATCATCCACCATGATATTGAATAAGAATTGTCATGAAGGTGATGGTCGGGTGCATTTTGGCACATGGGGATGACTGTAAGTGATGTAGATGGGATATCCCCTCCTAGAGAAGTTTGATATACTGGCCACTTGATAAGTAAGACTGAGAAATGCATGGCCATGTTGGTGTGAATCAATATGTGATATTGATCTTACACATATCTCAAATAGTCTACTCTAGTATGAGGAACATGGATTGAATGTTGAAGAGGATGATGATTTCATGTCTCGAGTTCAATCTGGATATTAGTGACAAAGGAAGTGTACATTCACTGTAACACCAAATCACAAATTGTAGGTTAAGTTGTTATCCAACTTCTCCCATTACTTGGCTAGAAATGAATTCTTGCTAGATATCAATCATTGTTTGTGAAATCATAGTATGACTATGAATATCACTGCCAACGTAATTTGGATCCTACCAAGTCACAAGCATAGGATGTATTAGAATAAGAGTATAATTGTGGACGTGATTTGAAATGTTCTGAATCAAATTGATTACTAAAAATTTTAGGTAATGTATTGAAATAATATTGGTTAATTAATTGATTCTAAAATATTAATTTAATAGCCCACAAGTGGATCATTTTAAATGCAAATGCAACCTTTTGTTTTCCCATGGGTCTTGAGAAACCCTACTTCCTTTCCTCAGCTATTTATAGGGGCATGACGATCGGATTTTGAAAAAAAAACACTCTTTTATGTGAACCCTATCCGTCACTGTCCTAAGGAGAGAGAAAAGGAGAGTGATGCTAGTACATCATCAAAACAAAAGGCTACTCCTTCCTGTTGGCTTGAGAAGCATGATGTGGAGTTTCAGTCCATCAACATGGATGAACTAGAGATGTGGACGTTGAGTTGCCTACATTTAGAGGAGGGACAAGGACCGTCTATGCACATGAGGAGCGATGCACATCACCATGCAAAGGGACATCACCAGACTTGCTCCACATGAGGTATATCCCACGCACCCTCTTTCTAAATACACTGTTATCAATGAGATCTACTAATAGGGTATGTGGAGAAACTTTTATTGTTTTGGTTGTGTCTTTGGTCTCCACAAAATCCAATAGCAGTATTAGAGCTTCGTCGATTGACAACATATTTGGATTTATTTCTATATGATTGAATTCATGTATATCATCTTTTTTGGTTGCATGTAATGCAAACTTAAAACTATAAATGTGCATATCTAACCTAATTCTACATATGCCACAAACCTATTATTTTTGACCTGACGGACGGGTCGACTGTGGAAATTTTTTGATTTTTTCCTAGTGCATGAAAGTGAGATTTCATAGACCTTTCAAGGGTGTTTCCCCTGAGACCTCATGAGGGGTGACCTTACCTCGACACCCACCTGCTAACTAGGTAGTGGGTTCTCCACACAAGGGCACTACCCCTATGTACCCCGCCTAGTCTCGTGGGAGTCAAAATTGTTTAATGGGGAATGTCTCACATTAAAATGACTACAATTTTAATATGTAGTTGTATATATAGATATACCTATAAAATGATACACATCGCCCTTAAAAATATTTTATGTGGTGAATGCATGCATGCTTATGGCCTAGGACCCCTATTGTGAATGTTGTGTCTGGTTGTATATCTTGCACATGGATGTAAACAGTTGTGCATGGATCATTTGTATAAGTATTTGGCTTGTATGTTGAGCATCATATATTATCTCCTAGTGTAATTAATTCTATTCCCTCTAAACTCCCCTCAAATGTAACTCGAGGTTCTCCTTTTTCACATAATGTAATAGAGATATAAATAGATTTAGTTTTGGAAGAATTATTGTGAAGAGGCAACTTGAAGATCCAACCCCAAGGAGCATCCATAGAGAGGCAAATCAAAGATCCAACTCCAAGGAGCATCCATAGAGAGGCAACTTGAAGGTATGGTACCAAGGAGCATCCATGAAGTTGTTCACTTTGATGTTGATCAAATGCAAGTTCATATGGTATTCACATGTTAATGTTGCATGAGATGCAAAAGACCATAGGTGGATAGTAATCCTTTATGGCTCCAAAGGATTATAGTAGTATGGCCATAACCAATAGTGATGTGTTTGTGGATTGCATGTTCGTAGTTTGTGATATGTGGATATAGTACGTATATGATACATATTATAAGTATGTGGTATTTGGGTATGTATGTGAGCATTATATTAAACCCCTCAAATAAAATATTAAGTCTCAGATGTTTTCCATAAGCAACAGACATGAAAAACTTGATCGAATAAGTGTAGGTTACGTCAAAGTGTGGTGCGTTGTCCATCTCCTGGAAGTGTGATGAAATATATGTAGATCTATTAAAGAAAGTTGCATATTCTATTGTGTTGTCTTTTGGGTCACGCTTAACTAGGTGATTTTAATGAGATTAATTACTTAGAAGCATAGAGATGGAATATGGCAATGAGTTGTCCATACCATCTATCAAGAGTTCCATATGATGCAATTGGAAAATGTTGCCTATATAAATAGTCAAGTTGTGGGCGATCAACCAAAGTTGACTCACAATTTGATGAGATATGAATCTTGACTCGATAGCAGATTGTATGATGTAATTTTCCAAAATAATAAGTGAGAGGTATCAATTTGAAAAAAAAATAGTGGAAGCAATAATTAATTAAAGGCCTAATGAAATATCTTCAAATTTTATTTTAATCAAAAATAAAATCAAAAGTGTTTTGAAAAATTGTAAATTTTCTATTGTAGAACCAAATGATGACAAATAAAACATTTTCCTTACGATCGGTCCTTGAGAAGGACAAGTTGAATGAGAATAATTTTCATGACTAGTTAAGGACACTAAGAATTGTTCTCACATAGGAGCACAAGCTCTATATCTTGGAAACACCAGAGCCAGATGAACATGCTCTCAATGCGCCTAAGACTGATAGGGATGCTTATAAGAAGCACTCTAAAGGTTCCATAGATGTCAAGTGCCTGATGCTATGCTCAATGAACTATGGGTTGCAGGAGATAGCATGAAAATATGGATGTGATTGAGATGGTAACTGATAACATCCAATTTTGTGGATATTTGAGTGCCTATTTTATCCTCATTATGCCATATCTTTTCTATTTTATTTAGATAAATCTAATTTTTTTAGCATGACCTAATATGACTACCTAAACTCACCCTTTCCTCTACTTTACACAAAATATGCACCTCATCAGTCACTACACCTAAGGCTAGCTTAGTGACTGATGAAGAGAGTGTCGAGTTAACAATCGATGATGATTCATCTCTGTGGTTGCTAAGCATCTATTGTCCCTGTGACCGATGAAGGCATGTTACCCTACGACCGATGGACAGTGAGGTCACTTTCTTAGCAATCGTCACAAGCCAAAATCGCAGTGACTGAAGGTCAACTTTTTATGTTCATTCGATGACTCTCATATGCTCTACGGCTATTGAAGCCTCACCGCAACTAGCGATCAAAGAAGAGTTCTTATTTGCAACCGATGAGGGTTCATAATCTCTACAGATGATGAATTCTTAAGTTAGTTACTAGAGCCTATATATAGGTCCCAGCTTCATCTAAGAGAGGGGTCGCGACCTGGAGGAGACAACGAAGTGCTACTGCATTCCAGAGCCATCCATTGTTCATCCCATTGGTGTTTGATCTTTGAAAATGAGAGTCGGAGGAGAGAGAATATCCCCACCGCCATCATCATCTTCATCCGATCTTTTGAAAGGAGGATGGAATGATTTCCATAGTTCACCCCGAATCCATATCTGAAGAAGACGTGCTCTGGCTGTGGTTATTCATGTTTGTAGTTGGAGTACCCCCCTTCTTCCCTTCTAGATTTGTTCTTCTACCTACATCAACTTTGTTGTTATCCATAGTGTCGCTCCATGTTTGTAAATCTATAATGATGTTCATTACCATGAGTGGATAAACATATAGCTTGACTTGGGAGTAGCTACTAAGGCTCTCCCAACATGTGTATACTTACATTCATTTGAATTTATATGCTCTTAGCAAATATTATCTCCATACTCTTGTTTATAATTCTTCACTTGCATGATTAGATACCATCTTGTGATGTTTGACTCTTAGGGCCTCAAAAGAGTAGAACTAATCTTATCTAAGTGTTATGGAGTTGTATGTATGCATGAAATGTTGGAATGCTTAAGCTAATGGCCATATGGTTATCTTTGTGGTTGTTTGCTTACCATCTTGAAAGAGATGCAATCATATAATCTAGATCTATCCTAAGCTCGAGAGAGGAGGGAATAGACATATATGATGATTGCTTGTAATCTTGCTAAGGGTATACTTGGGTGCGAGTATTGCATGTTGGTGAGGGGCCTTAGATGGCGAAACCAAAACCAAGTTCCCATCCATATTTGTGACAACATGCTTTGCTTGTTCTTATTCTCTTCTTTTGTTTTCTCGTTTTGTTTTCTTATTTTTTTTTACTTATTTAGCTTGGTTGAAGAAACATTGTTCCATAAGGAATGCCATCTTAATCTACCTATTGGTTGGTGTAACTGAGATAAGACTCTATGTTCTTAGCACCTATTGTTACTTGTCCCTGTGTTTTGACCTTGATCTACTACATTGGACCATGTATAATAGTTGTGGGGATTGAGTATCGAGTTATAAATCTAAGAGTATGACTACTCTAGATCTGCTCTATTTTGGATGTGTGATTTAGGTCGGTCTATAAATCTAGTCTGACTGCATATCAAGTGTCTGATTCTATGCTCAATTAACTATAAGTTGCAGAGACAACATGAAAATGTGGATGTGATTGAGATGGTAACACATCTTAAGAACATGTACCAAGATTAGGACAGAGGAGAGATATGATGTCTCTAAGGTATTATTCAAGTGTAACATGGTAAAAGGAGATCCAGTAGGTCCTCATGTACTCAAGCTTATTGGGTATGTGGAGAACTTTGCAAGATTGGGATTTCACTTAGGTGAACAGTTGGGTACATATGTGATTGTGAAATCACTACCAGAGTCATATAGTCAGTTTGTCATGAACTACAATATGAACAATTTGACAAGCCATTGTTAGAATTGCTTGGCATGTTGAGAACAGATGAAGTGAAAATGAAGAAAGACAAGCCCAATTTTGTGATGATGATCAGTAGAAAAGGGAAGTCAAAGGGCAAAGGCAAAGCTAAGAAGAGTTCTAAAAAACTGGCCAGAATCCCAAGTCTTTTGCACTCAAAGAAAAGGAGGGGTGAACAAGGGAGGCAATTGTCACCACTATCACCGGCCTAGACATTGGAAAAGGAATTGCCCTCTCTACCTAGAGGAACTGAGGAAGAAGAAGGAGGGGATAGAGATATTCACTTTAGGTATATACGTTATTGAGATATTTTTTTCTACTTCTTCATCTTGGGTACTAGATACTAGATGTGGATTTCACATATGCAATATGCAGGATCTAAAAAGAACTAAGCCTATATGAAAGGGTGAGGCTGAACTGTGTGTTATCAATGGAGCAAGAGTTGCTGCCACTGTAGTTGGAACCTATAATTTATCTCTGCCCATAGTCATTGTAATAGAGTTAAAAAAACTACTAATTCGTACCCGCCATAAATGGAAATATTAATTCTATATCTTGTATGGACGATTATGGATATGAATTTCATGTAAAGAATGGTTAATGGTTTGTTTCAAAAGATGAAATCTTTTATGAAAATGCCACGATGTCCTATGGTCTTTATTTATGATATCTTAAGACAAATGTTCATAATTTAAGTACCAAAAGGTTAAAACTCGATAACTCAAATAAAACATATCTTTGGCATTGTCATCTAGGCCACATCAATGAGAATTGCATATCTAGACTCCATAAAGATGGTTATGTAGACTCTTTTGGTTTTGAATAAATAGAGACATGTGAGTCTTGTTTTTTGGTCAAGATGACCAAAACTCCCTTCAATGGTAACAGTGAGAGGGCTAGTGATCTATTAGGACTCATACATATTGATGTATGTAGCCCTTCTAGAATAAATGCTAGAGGTGGTTATCAATACTTCATTACCTTTACTGATGACTTCAGTAGGTATGGTTTTGTTTACTTGATGAAACATAAGTCATAAACTCTTGAAAATTTCAAGGAATTCATGAATGAAGTACAAAACCAACTTGGTAAAAGTATTAATGCACTTCATTCTGATCTAGGTGGAGAATACTTAAGCCAAGAGTTTGAGGACCTTCTACGAGCATGTGGTATCATATCACAATGGACTCCACCTGGAACACCATAGCACAATGGTCTATCAGAACAAAAGAACCCCACATTACTAGATATCATGTGATCAATGATGAGTTTGGTTGATCTTCCAACTTCCTTCTGGGGTTATGCTCTAGAATCCACGTTGTTTACACTTAACTGTGTACCATCTAAATCGGTTCAAAAGACACCATATGATATGGACTGGAAAGTGACTCAAAATGTCTTTTATGAGGGTTTGGGGATGCGAAGCTTATGTCAAGAAAATGTTTTTAGAAAAGCTTGACCCTAGACTAGATAAATGTTATTTTGTGGGTTATCCCAAAGAAATCAAGGTGTACTACTTGTATAACCCAAATGACAACAAAGTGTTTGTTTCCAAGGATGTTTCATTCCTTGAAAAGGAATTCATTTCCAAAGGAATCAATGCGAGGAAAGTAGAACTTGAAGAAGTTCCAGACTAATAAGAAAGCATTGAACTTGTAGAGGTACAAGAGGAACATAGAGAATCACAAACCATTTTTTAATCTCAAATTCCTCACATGACACAAGAACCTCACAGATCTAGTAGGACACGCCTTGAGCCAGATAGATTTGGTTATCTACTGACTCAAGCAGATGATGATTCAGTCAATTATGATGAGCCATCTGCCTATCTAGAAGTTTTTAAGGGACCAAAGTTTGAGAAGTGGCTTGAGGCCATGAGATCCGAGATGGAATCCATGTACACCAACAAGGTATGGACTTTGGTGGATCCACCTAAAGGGGTAAAACCCATAGGGTGAAAGTGGTCTTCAAGAAGTTGACCAACATGGATGGTAATATACAAACTTACAAAGATCAATTGGTTGCAAAGGGTTTCAAACAAGTCCAATGTGTTGACTATGATGAACCCTTATCTCCAGTTGCCATGGTTAAGTCTATAAGGATCATGCTTTCCATTGCAGCTTATCATGACTATGAGATTTAGTAGATGGATTTTAAAACCCCATTCCTTAATGGGAATCTTCTTGAGGATGTTTATATAACACAACATGAGGGTTTTGTAAATCCAAAGGATGTAAACAAAGTCTGTAAGCTACAAAAGTCAACCTATGGATTGAAGCGAGCATCTCAGAGCTGGAATCTTCAATTTGACAAAATCATCAAAGAGTTTGGATTTAGTCAAAATGAAGATGAACCATGTGTTTATAAAAGGTTAGTGGGAGCATGATTGTATTCCTCATATTGTACGTAGATGACATAAATTGATGGGGAATGACATCCCTACTTTATAGATGGTAAAGATCTGGATAGGAAATACATTATCTATGAAATACTTAGGCCAAGCATCCTATATTCTAGGAATCAAGATCTATAGAGATAGATCTAGAAGGCTTCTTGGACTAAGTCAGAGCACATACATTGACAAAGTGTTGAAGATGTTCAACATGGAGAACTCAAAGAGAGGTAACTTGTTCATGTTTCATGGTGTTATCATCTCTAGAGATCAATGTCCAAATTATTGTGAAGAAAGGGGGGCCATGAATAAGATTCCATATGCTTCTGCAATTGGATCTATCATGTACACAATGTTATGCACTCATCCAGATGTCTCGTACGCCTTGAGCATAATGAGTAGATATCAGTCAGATCCTGGTGAAAGTCATTGGACTCCCGTGAAGAACATACTCAAGTACTTAAGAAGAAGTAAGGATCAGTTCCATGTCTACGGCGGTGAGGAAGAGTTGGTGGTAAAGGGTTACACTAATACAAGTTTCCAAACTGACAAAAATGACTACCGGTCGTAGTCTGAATTTGTGTTTTGTCTCAACAATGGAGTTGTGAGCTAGAAGAGTTCCAAGAAAGAGACAACTGTGGATTCTACAATGGAGGTCGAGTACATTACTGGATCCAATGTAGCAAAGGAGGTTGTTTGGATCAAGAAGTTCATTTTGGAACTTGGGGTGGTTCCAAGCATCATCACTACAATTGAGCTATATTGTGACAACAATGGAGCTATTGCACAACATAAGGAACTAGATTGCATCAGGGTTCCAAGAATATACAAAGGTGGTTCCATCTCATACAAGAAATCATGCAATGAGGAGATGTGAAGATTTGTAGAGCACCAATCGAGAGCAATGTGGTTGACCCCTTGACAAAAGCACTTTTATAGCATAAGAATGAAGGTCATGTTAGATCACTTGGGATTAAGTTCATGGGTGATTGGCTCTAAGTGCAAGTGGGAGTTTGTTGATATGTATGCTCAGAGAGCCAATCATATGATGATTGTAATGGCATATCTTGTAAATGATTTGATTAAGAATAAAGGCAATCATCCAATTTATTCTATTTTATTCAGTTATGAGATAATGATGAAACATAATTAATGTCTAAATAATGATATTACTCAATGACATATGTCTTCGGGTTGAGGACTTGAACAATGAGATCATACAGATGTCAAGAGTATATGCATTCTTGTTATGTCCCTAGTCAGATGTTATTGTGGAAGGCTAATAGACAACAATAACACTTAATACTAGAGTGTGTGTTGGTTGGTGACAATGTCTCATTAGTCATGATATGTGATATCAAACCAAGCACATAGATACTTGTTAGAGAATAGTGTATCAGACAGACCCACCTTGAGAGTGACACATGGAAACCATGATTGGTAGTCAGATTCATCTCTCATAGTGATGGTGGTGATTGTGGTTCTTAGACTTGAAATCACTACACTCATCATATGTCGTTTGGTGTACTTTGGCATCATGCATCACGATCCTGAATAAGGGTTTCCATAAAGGTAGTCCTCGGGTGCACTGTAGCACATGGGGATGACTATGAGTGATGTAGATGGGATTTGTCCTTCCCATAAGAGTTTGATATCTTGGCCACTTGATAAGCGAGACTGAGAAATGTATGGCCATGCTGGTTTGAATCAATATGTAATATTGAGCTTATACATATCTCAAATAGACTGCTCTAATATGAGGAACATGGATTGAACATTGAAGAGGATGAAATTTTTGTGCCTCGAGTTCAATCTGGATATCAATGACAAAGGAACTATAGATTCACTGTAACACCAAATTGCAGATTGTAGGTTAAGTTGTTCTCCAACTTCTCCAATTACTTTGGTATCAATGAAGTCTTTCTAGATACCAAACATTACTTGTGAAATCATAATATAATTATGTATATCACTACCAACGTAATTTGGAGCCTACTGGGTCACACGCATAGATGTATTGGAATAGGAGTATAATTGTGGACGTGATTGGAAATGTTCCGAATCAAATTCATTACTAAAACTTTTAGGTAATCTATTGGTATAATGTTGGTTAATTAATTAATTCCGGAATATTCTTTTAATAGCTATGATCAGTTTATTTTAGACGCAACCGCAACCTTTTGTTTTCCTATGCATTTTGGGAAACCCTGATTTCCTCTGCTATTTATAGGGGTATGACTGTCAGATTTTGAGAAAAACACTTTTCACGTGAATCATAGTTGTCATCATACCCAAGAGAGAGAAGGAAAGTGATGTTAGTATGTCATCAAAGCATAAGGCTACTCCTTCTGGCTCATGCTTGAGCAGCGCGGCATGGAGTTCCAGTCCATCTACATGAATGAAGTATAGATGCAGATGTTGAGTTGCCTGCGTTTGGAGGATGGACAAGGATTGTATGTGCATGCGAGGAGTAACACACATCACCGCTTGAAGGGATGTCACCGGACTTGCTCTCGGATGAGGCATATCCCATGCACCCTGTTTTTGAATACGTTGTTATCAACAGGATTCGTTAGTAGGATATGTGGAGAAAACTTTACTATTTCCATTTCACATGTCACCTCCACAAAATCAAACAAAAATAAGCACAAATAGAAGAAATTAAAGAAAAAAAATGGATTCAGAAGAATGAAATCCATAATTGAGCTTCATATTTATGTATCCCTTAATTAAGGAAACATAGGACGAAAAGAGAAATGGAACAAATTGAAAATTTCACTTAGGAGGAACAATTCTCAGAAGGATAGAAGTAAAGAGAAATTTAATAAAATAGAAGAATCAATAAGATGTCAGGCCAACATTATAAATTTGTATGAAATAATAAGAATAAGAAAAACCAATTATCACAGTGTACAAAGAAAGGGATGTATGACAAGATGAGTATATGAAAACACACATCCCATGACAAATTCAATGTATTAATCATTGTTTCCATTTTATATAGATGTTTTTATCGACTAATTGGTTGAATATACACTAGAATTCTTAAATAGTTAATTTGTTGTTGGATAAGTTTAACAAGGGTGAGGATGATGTCCAACAAGTCAATGAGTAACTTGGATATTAACTGATAATAATATTAAGATGAATCAAGAGAAAGAGAAAGTCATGTACTGAGTTTAACAAAGTGAAGTTAACTAAAAATATATTGACTTAGGAATTTAATCTGTGGGAATAGTGATAACTATACAGACAATGGAATTATGAATTTACATATATTTAATCTATGAGAAATAAATAATAATAATAAATAAGTGAAGGCTAGTAGTAGATGAAAGGAATGATGCACAAAAATGAAATGGTGATGGAAAAAAACTTATGATATATAGATGATAAATTTATATTAAAATCATAATAAGGAAAAAATGAGTAGAAATAAAATGTCAAGCAGTCAAATTTTCTTTGTTAAGAAATGACTATATCTAGACAAGACAAAAATATTAAGTTGCTAAGAAAGAATTATTTAGCGAATATTTGAAGAACAAAATTTAAAATACTTGAACTCTCCTCATCTTCTATATTTTCTTATGTGAAAGTAAAATGAGGAGGAGTGCCTATTGGAAATAAATACATATGCAAGTAAGAGGAATATTGATAAATTTATTTGAATATGGGAAAAGGATAATGGAGAAAAGTGATATATGAACGTAGAACATGTAATGTGCATATACTTGTTTATGGTTCCCTTATTAGTGTAAGAAATGAGTACATAAAAATCATTGGGCCACATAGACTAATAAAAGAAAGTAGTATGATCTAAAATTTGATATTTCATCAAAGGATTACTGGTCAAGAAATTGTATGTTGTAGACTTTTTGGATGCTTGTGTTGTTATCCATATGAATGTATTCTTGTATCTCAGAACTTAGTAAAGAATTGGATAGCTATGATCATAACAATGAGTAATTTAAAGTCCTTAACATGAATACAATACAAGGAATTGATTATTTTGAAGCTTAAACATCATGAGAGATATCTCATTTAAGAGTAGTGATGATGCATCACAAGCTAGGATACTTTAGTTGAACAATTAGAAAAAGTCTAGTACAAGTAAAATAAGATGAAAATATACAATAAAATTTAGATACATGTGGATCTTAAAAGAGGAATGAACTTTAAACATAGTAAAGGAAGAATAACCTAAAGAGGATAGGTTACAAATGAAGGATACATCTTAGGATAACTTGGAAACTCAAGGTAGGTCCATAGCAACTTGACCTTGGATGCCAACAAGGTTGAATGAGGAAATGTTGAAATAAGTACAAAGGAGATGAAGTAATTGTTAATAAGAAATTTAAAGCATGAGACATGTGATTCATAAATGTGAGTGAAAAGTATGGGGATGACTAAGATAAAAGAATGATGGATGAATATAAATTATAAGAGATGCAAGTTAAATAGAAGTCATGAATCACAAAGTGTCAATGCTAAGTTATGAGTATTTTAACATGTGTACTCAATCATCTCTTCATAATGTAGTCATAATAAGGATAGATAAGAAGATGCAAGTGTTCATGGATGAGAAACAAATCAATGACAAAGTTATTTTTAGTGATGTTCATATTTTTTCTTCTAAAAATATAGCTTGTGAAAGGCAATCCATGAAAAGTGAACTTCATTTACATGGTTTTAGTTGTGCATTGATTCATGCTAATCAAGTGGAAGTGATAGTTTATTATGTCGAATGTTCTTAATCATTAGAATTTCAGCTCAGTAGTAAAATTGTGGTTATTTAGACCTTGCAACTTATCGGGGCTTCAAGATTAAGATACCATAATAACAAAGTAGAATCCTTAGCATTTTTGTTGTTGTTGTGCTATAAAACTAAAATGGAAAAATAACTCTAGACATTAATATAGCACAAAACAAAGATACATGCAAACGATAGTCCTCAACAACATATGCCAGGTTGAAAGAAATTGCATTATTAGAAATTGATCGTGAATTCATGTTGATTTTAAAATGCTTTTTTACAAGATGATTAGATAATTCAGTTTAAAATTCATTATTCAAATATAGATATAAAATAGGTGACTACTAGAACTTGGGATTCTGAATTAAATTTAAATGCACCTTTTTCATTTCATTTGTTAGTTTCGAGGATGAAACTTGTTAAGGGAGGATATTGTAATGACCTTGCACCTACTTAGTAGGTAATTGAGGTTTATAATACACAATGTTAAATTGTAGTTTCTTAATGTGAAATTGATATATAATATAGATGTGATTTTATCCTTCATCCTTCTCTTGGATTTCGGGATGAAATCCCTAAAAGAGGGGTGATTTGTCAAACCCTAAATCTATATTAACCTTTAATCCACTTTTTCTACTTAACAGTGTTCTTTTGCCAAATTAGTATAAAAATCACATTCATCTTGTTTAATGGTTTATTAACATTCTACATACCAAATTTTATTTACTAGATAGCATTTGGGTACACAAAACCTTAGACAAGCTGAAGTTAGGATTTTCTCTTGAATATGCTTTGAAATAGGTTAAAATGATGGGATCATGGTAAATAAATTCCATATATGAATTTTCGTTGCTTATAACTGATATTAGGTTACTTACAGACTCTATAATAAAATTCAAATCTATAGGTTACAGATATTGATTTGGAGATCAAACGTTCAAGATATGCCAAATTATTGTTTGAAAAGCAACATTTAAAGGAAAACTTCATATGTGTACCTCTTTTCAAAACACCCAAGAACTTTAAATAGCCTTATCAGGAAAATACGACCTAAAACACCTCATAAGACACTGTCCTTCTCTAAAATTTTATGGTGGAGTGTAGAGAGGTGATTTTGAGGAGATTTCAATGGAAGTTGACCTGGGGTTAATCTATCTCAAGTGAATTCCCACATTCAAGTAGAATCTAGTAAGTTCTTTGTTTCTCTTCATCTTTCTTCCAATATCTTAGTTATCCTTGTGTAGACAAAAACCTTATGAAAGTGGAGTAAGAAATCCTAATACGTCCATCTTCTCTCTCTTTTCACATGCTATCATCTAGGAAGGATCCCAAGTTAGGGATTTTGTGGTGTGATTTTTGACTTTAGAGAAGTTTGGTGGAACTTTTCCTAGAATTATGGAATCTATCTTCTTGGAACAGGGGAGCACGTTTTTCAACTACTTGTTATAGTAAGGGTGAGTGGATTAGACATCCATTTAGATATTTAAGTATGCAATAAACTCAATTTGATTTTATGATGCTAATTTAACACTATTTTAGAGAATTTGGTTGATGTCGTGGTTAAATGAGAATTTTATTATGAAATTCAGCATGAAATTCATGCTTATTTTTACATATTTCTACTGATATCAAACTTTTTTTAATATTAATTTTGTGTCAAGGAACCATTTTCCATGGAATCTCATGTTTTCATCGGCCTTTGTCCTAATTTGGTGGGTTTTGGCCATTTAGGGTGAAAATGGCTCAAAACTTCATATTTTGAGATGAAATTTGGTGCACTAGTCTTAAATGACTTATATGATTGGAAATTATTGTTGCTTAAGATTTTTAGATGTATAAATCTGAAAAACCTTCCTTTGTTAGGAATCAATTATTTTATGTTGTTTAGCAATGAATTTGGTGGATTGAACTCAAAGTGAGAGGACACTATCATTTAGATATGGTTTCACATATCTAATCCAAAAAATGAAGAAAATGATTGTATATTCTTCTATTTTATCCATTTTGAGATCAGTGAGCCTCAATTCGCATTGAGAAGGCGAATTATTTCAGTTATATAATGCATGCACATGATTCATGTGAGTTTCAAACATAGTATATTATTGATGCATCGTTGTATCTGGGTTTGCCCTAAATTGTAATTAGTGAAACACATGATACAATGTTCTATTAGTTAGATCGATTCCTATTAGTTATGAAATTGGGATGATAAAATGCATAACCCTTCCAATGTTGTTTATTGAATTATCCGTTCAGCTAATTCAAGCAATTCACAATTTTGAATACCAACAGTTTAGTCCAATTCAGTTTGATCAGATCAATAATATTTAGTATGAAATATTAGTAGTTTCACTCAAGCATAAATCATTTTAGTATATTCCTATCAGTTCATATATTATAAGTCCATTTGAGATACAATATTGAGAATCTACAATACAATTTTATTCTTTTCCAGAGTACTAGAATTTCATAGAATTGTTCATTATTGTTTCAGTAGAAAAATATAGTTTTGAGTACAGAAACAAAAAGGAATGATTATGTTACATGCCAAAGATAAGAAAAGGTGGGTAATTTATTATTGAGTAAAACTAAGGAAATTAACTAGACATCTAGATGCCCTGAACACTGTAGATTCCCTGAGGAGGTCTGCACCATAGTGGAGAAAACAACTTGCCCACTAGCAGTGTCGAGGAGTAGAACCCAGAGTGTACCAGTGGGGCACAAGGGGTTAAGCCCGCTATAGACGACCTTTTGATTAGTAGTAGGGGTATACAACATTAACCAGAGATCTCGGTGGTACCCAGTTCAATTACTACTCAGTGAGTCAGCCCCTATGGAACCACTGGAGTAGGCGGTTTTAGCCAGAGTACTTTGACTATCCTCTTGAGTACCAATGTTTATAGGAGGAGTCTAGTTTTTTCAGCTAGTTGTTTAGCCGTCGAGGCCAGACGTGGTGAGGCTCATTGTAGACTAGGTAGTTAGCATCACTTAGAGTCTCGATTCTACTCTATGTCTTGTACGGTGAGATCGTAGCTAGCTATGATGCTTCCACATGTTGTGGTACACCTCATGTGGGTCCAAAGCATTAATAAACCAATTACAAGATTAAGAAGTCAGATCCATGAACTTGATGTTTAGAATACAACTTCATAAATGTATTGTTCAATTATTCTCAGTATTTAGTATGTTGATGTATTTTACATTACTGCTCATTGATTTTAGTATTTTGATAGCTTGCTTATGACTGCTTAAGTTTCTATCTTTTTTTTATTGCCGGGGGAAACCTATCTTCTTAATAAATATTATTATATTATCTGGCTATTTGGGTGAATTTCCATTCGCTGATCCAATTGCTCACACTCTACTGGACAAATTTTTAGGTAACACTACTGACATGGAGATAACAATAGTTTTTCAGAAGAGTCCTACTATAGAGGATGTCTATAGTGTTTTGAGGTAGAAATACTTAGTTTTGGTCCATGTCTACTATAGTTCCTTGTATAGAAAGAGTTGTAAATGATATAGAAGAATATTATGTCTTTACTACTAGAACATGTATTTAATTGTCAAGACTCGTGTATTTGTAAATAACAAGGATTAGTATGAATGCTTTGATGTGTATCTTTAATAATGAATTTGGTTAGAGGAAATAAGGTTGTATATTATGCTAAGTCAGTTCATATGATTGAATGTGTCATATATGATAATTTCTAAATAGAAAAAAAAGAGTGTTGTTTGCCTTTTATTTAGTCATTGGTTTATGCCCTAATCTCATGACTAGTATTTAATGTGAGATGCGGTTGTAACACTTTCTATCTAAAGTAATATCATGTGGTCAAATACCACTTGCTACTTCGTCCTCTGGTGTGGCAGCATCTTTACTACCATTTGGTCATACTGCACACTCAAGATTGAAGATACCATTGAATACAGATGAACAAAAAGTATGTGATATTTCAAACAAGAGTAGTTTGGGTGAGTTACTTTTTAGAACTAAAGTAATAGTATGGGATGAGATATTGCTGGCAAAGAAACAAGAAATAGAATCAATGGCTCTTAATTACAAGATATGACAAGTATGTCACTACTTTTTGGAGGAAAAATCATTGTACTTAGTGATGATTTCAGACAAATTCTTCCTATTGTACCACATGGAGGGAAAGATCAAACCCTTTCGCCATGCTGTGAAATCAAAGTTATGGAAACATGTTGAAAAGTTACAATTGAGAGAAAATATGAGGACCATCTCAAATCCATCATTTAGTAATATTTTACTTTAAGTTGGAAATGGAGCAAGTGATGTTACGCTGAATGATCAAATAGATATTCCAAAATGCATGGTGATCTCATGTTATTAACAAAACATATTTTAAGCATGATTTAATACATTCAATAGTTTCTACACTTATTAGAACTGATGATGATAATATCTATTCATTGACAAATTGTGTTGTTTTGACTATCAAAAATGAGTTTGTTGATGAGATAATTGACCTATTGATTAGTATGCTTCTTGGGGAAATGAAAGAATATTTTAGATTTGATTCAACTATTGACAATACCAAGCACTTTCAAGAAGAAGATTTTCTTAATTCATTGTCTCCTATCGGACTTCCTCCTCACAAGCCGATATCAAAGAGAAATTTCCCTATCATGTTACTTAGAAACATTGATTCCTTTTTAGGTCTTTGTAATTGAACACGACTCATTTGTAAAAATTTCAACAAGAACATTATTGACATTGAGATATCAATTGGGTTCAATAAGGGTCAAAGAGTATTCATTCCAAGAATTTTGTTGATGCCTAAAGACCATGAAAAGCTACCATTTACTTTCAAGAGGCTACAATTTCCAATCATATTATGCTTTGCAATGACTATCAACAAGGCACAAGGACAAACCTTTAGATAAAAAGTTGGAATTTGTTTACCTCAGCCTGTATTCTTTCATGAGCAGTTATATGTTGCTTTATCTAGAGTCAAGTTGCCAACAAATCTTAAAGTACTCATCAGGCCACATTCTACAAAAAAGTAAATATTACAACAATGAGAAATATAGCCTACACTGATATTTTATCAGTTGCGGGGAATCATTTAAGTACAAGTTTTTTTTCTTCTTTATTTCATTGATATTTATGACATTTTTGTTAACTAATATTCTCTATATTTTTTACTATGCTCACAATTTAAAGGTCAAGGTTTGTTGGCTGACATTTCCTACACCATCAACATATGGGAAAGACATTTTAAAAAAAGAAGATTCATAGATAAATAGGTATGATCGTAGTATATCTTATAAAAATTATAACTTTGGTTACTAAATTAATATTTCTATCATTTATAGAGAACTGGTGTGTTTTTTCCAACCCCCTAGGTATACACAAATAAATCAAGTTAGTCTTGACTAGATGTGTACATTTCAAGGGTCGGGGCACACTTGGGATCTTTAAAATTTATAGAGAGCCCTAAGAGGCTCGCTCACATACACTAACACACAATGCCTGCAAGCGCACAAGGTCGTGTTATAGTATGCGAGGATGACAAGTTAGGGGTTGAACCCAAGAGAAAAAGGGGGAACTATAGCTAGGTTAGTTTTGGGATAGGTTCCTACTGCGGAGTCTAGAGTTTAAGGGTTTGATGGTTGATTTCTTGATTAAACCAAGGGTTGAAAAAATAAGCAATTAAAGGAAAGGGAACAATATCAAAACCTAAGTTAACCATAGACAATTAATTCTAATGAGTAAGAAATGACAAGCTAAGTAAGAAAAGGCAAGAAAGGAGCAAACTATGATTAAGGCAAGAAAGAAAAAGACCTACAGTGCACTAAGCTACCAAAATAAGCACAAGAGAAAAACTAGGTAAGAACAAGGCATTGAACTAACTAAGCAAGTAAAGAGATAATTAAGATAACACTAGCTAAGCAAGAAGGCAATTAGTGTTTTAATGTAATAAAGAGAAGTGTGGGCTATTTGGGGGATGCACTTGTCAATTGAGTTGGGGGTGATAACAATAAACATTATTCTTTCATTTAGATTACCAAACCAAACAACAAGCTAGAGTCTAATGAATTACCCTAAACTACTAACTGGCAATGGATAAGATTGGGTGTGTATAGGGGAACTAGTCCCTCACACCTCCTACCCACCCTTACGAGGCTCAATTGGGTTAGGGTTTAGGTGGAATTCAATTAGGGTATAGTCAAGCCTAGGTTTCTAGGATAGGAACTATTACGGTAACCGGGACCGAGGGTAGTAATGTAAGGTGGAAGTGAGGTTTTAGTTCTCACATCTAATTACACTAAATGCTCCTATACTAGCTACTTAGATCTCTCACCTAGGTGATTAAGATGTAGGAAGGTGAAAATCTAACTAGGGATCCATTAATTGAACTTACGAGCAATTCATAAAAAGAGCCACACATTAGCAATTTTCCTAGAATCTAGGTGATTTCAAGCACAAACCACAAATCAATTTATGGGAAATGAGATATAAGTAGAACATAATCATTAGCAAATGAAAATCTAATGTTTACATACCAATTTCCCACAACATGTATCAACGTAACATTTTACGCCCCAAACAACCCACCTAAGGGGCCTAGCTACTCATAGAACAAGAAAATAGAAAAATGGAGAATAAAAAGGTAGAAGTTGCCATGGAGCTCAGTGTAAATGAAGGAATCTTCCTCTCCAGCTGCTGCAAGGGCGTCCTCCTCCCTCCAATGTGAAGTGGCATGGAAAGATGGTGGAAAGTGGTCAGAACCCTAAGAAATTAGAGTTTTGGTGGTGGAAATGGTGAAATGGAGTGGAATGGCTAGGGGTGGCTAGGGAGTAGCTATCCTTGTGCTCCAGTTACCACCCTATATATATATATATATATATATATATATATATATATATATATATATATATATATATATATATTTGTGTGTGTGTGTTTGTGTGTGTGTGTGCGTGTGCGCGTGCATGTGTGGTGGGGAATCATTAGGTTAAGTAGGGGAAATATGGGTAAAGCAATGCAAAAATAGGCTAGGGTGTTGGCCACCACGGCTGTTTTGGGTCATCATGACTGTGGTGTTTGTAGGGAACATCATCGTGGTATACGGGCACGGGCGAGGTAGAAATTGGATGAGAAAGTCAGATAAATTCGCAATTTTGGAGGGTCAGTACCATGGTCGTGGTGGTCACCACGGGCATGGTGGACTTGGGTCGCCATGAGGGTGGTGAGTCACCATGGGGGTGGTGGGTCTTGGTCACCACTAGGGTGGTGAGTTGCCATAGGGGTGGTGGCTCTTGGTCACCATTAGGGTGGTCGGTCTTTCTCTCCATGGGGGTGGTGGATCACCACTAGTCTGGTGGCTAGCAGCTTCAAACTTGCACATTAACTGTGACATGGAGAATTTGTACCACGGTCATGGCCATATATCACAGCCATGATGGGGTTTCTTCCTTGCACTTTGACCTTCAACTTGCACATCTTTGATGCTCCTTGTTTTAGGTTGATCCTTGACCACTGGGAATAGGTTGGGGAATATTTTGGGCTCTCTTTAGGCTCCCTTAGGGTAAAGAAACCCTCAAATTCTCCTCATTCTCTCTCTTCCATTATAACTCCCACACCAGATGTGGACTGAACTATCTCACTACATTTGAGTGACTTTCTTTTTTGTTTGTGGTTGTGTTAAATTGTATTGTATGTTAATCATGGTCAAAGTACCTGAAAATCATACAAAGAACATCTATAAGTGCATTTGATAGAAATATGCATATGTGAGGTAAGTAATGTGCATTATAACATGTTTATATGTGAATAAAGTACAAGATTGCACAAGATGAAGCCCTAAATGAGGGTTGCATCACCACCCCAAAATCAAAACATACTTGTCCTCAAGTATGCTCCAACTCAATCTCTCTTCCATTTTTCAACAAGAAAGTAATGACAAATGCATTGCAACAAATGTATATTGACCAAATGGGTTTGGTGATGACTAAGTACATGTATTTCACCTCTCTTCTCTCCTCTTTCACAAATCAATCATCATTAAAACATTGAGCATACAAACTTCAAATATAGGGCATAGAATACACAAACAATCCATATGACTGTCATATAACTATGGGTAAATTGTTTCATGGCGGTGATAATAAAAAATGACTAGGGTTGTTGTTTTACCTTCATGTATTCAATCTCAGATGTCAATCCACACTAAGTGACCATGTGGCTGCAAAAAAGGGCAAAATGAGCTAGGTTTGTGTTTCCTAGGTCAATGGGTATGCAAATAGTAGAAATGGTTGTGGTAAGGGGTTGGAGTGCTATTACATAGGAGCACTGATCTTTTCTTTATTTCAAAAAAAAGTTGGCAAGTCTTCATCCCATCGCCGGGGGGTTTCAAACTTATAACCTCTCGGTCATACAACATCACTTTTACCACTCGGGTGCCACTACATTGGCATATTTTCTTTATTTAGATGCTATTACATAGGAGCAACTTTTCTTTTCTTTTTTCATTTTTTTTCTTTTTCTTTTCCCTTGTTGTATATAGGGAACTTGGTGGTGAGAACTAAGTGGGGGGATATTGATATGGCCACCCCAAACTTTTGGAGGTGTCCAAGGCTAATATGTGCTCTTTGGCATCCTTTCATGAGGCGAAGTGGTAAGAAGATGGTAGAAGAAAAGTAAGTCAAAGAGGGGTTACTAGTATGGATATCAACATGAAACCCTCCTGCATGAGAGTTACTCCAACAATTTCATCAAAAAATGACACACCACATGAATGAGCAATATTAAAACCACACTTTTATCATGAGATTCTAAAAACCCAAAGCATTTGTGGCTTCCTAAAATTACCATTCAATCAATCAAATCACAGGCATGAGAGAGACGGTGCACATGTAAAAAGTCAAGCATTGATACCATTTAGCAATAAACCATGATAATTCACTTGCATTTGTCAAAGGTCATTATTTCCAATTCAGAATGTAGAGATTGGGTCAAAACATGCTTTTAGGCAAGAAGTTCTAAATTTGGGCACAATTGGCCAAAATGGCGCTAAATTGCCTTCTAACACATTTAAGCCTTTCTTATGAAACAAAAAGCAAGAAACAAGCAAGTCTTATCTACAAATATGCAAAATTTACAAAAAGCTACATGATATGCAATGCATGGAAAGAAAAGAAAAAATTTCAAAAATTACTCCAAAATGCATGAAATTAACCTATATTATACGCATGCATGTAAAGCAAGCACACAAAGTATGGATACACAAGTATGAGATTGTTGGTATGTATGCCCTGAGAGCCAATCATGGGATGATTGGTGGGATACATTAAGATTGGTTTGATAAACATCAAAGGCAAGCTTCCAATTCTTTCTGGTCTAGTCATATGAGATAGTGATAGAATAGATTGAATGTCTAGAGAATGACAGTACTCAATGACGTATGCTTTCAGGTTAAGGACCTGAACGATGAGATCATATTGATGCTAAGCGTTTGTACATTCTTATTATGTCCCTAGTCAGATGTCATTGTGGAAGGTAGATAGACAGCAATGACACACAAGACTAGATTGTGGTGTTGGTTGATGATAGAATCTCATTAGTCATGATATGGAGATATCAAACCAAACACATAGGTACTTGTTAGATAACAAGTGTACGGGATAGACCCACCATGAGTTTGACACATGGAACCATGACATGGTAGTCACAGTCAGTTCTCACAGTGATGGTGGTGAATGTAATTCTTTGACCTGAAATCACTACACTCAACACATGTCGTTGGGTACACTTTGACATCATCAACCGCAGTCCTGAAACATGGGTTGTTATAAAGGTGATGATTGGGTGGCTTTGACACATGGGGCTTTTTAGGGGTGAGTGATAGATATGGGATTTGTCCCTCCTAAGGGAGTTTGATATCCATGGCCACTTGATGAGTAGGATTGAGATAGGTGTGCACGCATGTGTGAATCAGTATGTGATATTGATGTCATACATATCTCCCCCAATCTACTCTGAGATCAAGAAAGTGAATGAATGTTGAAAGGATGACTGTTCCATGCCTTGAGTTCATTCAGGATATCAGTGACAAAGGAATTATACATTCACTGTAACACCATTCACAGATTGTAGGATTGAAAGTTGTTCTCCAACTTTCCTTTTCACTTGGGTAGCACTGATGTGTGACTAGGCACTGCTCTTTGCTTGTGACGTCATAAGTGTTATGGACTTTCACTGCCAATGTGAAAATGGACCTGTACGGTCACACATATAGGATTTAACCTGGAAGAGGAGTTTTTCCACAAATGATGTTTAGATTTATTACTAAAGGAGTTTAGTAGTTCAATTAAACACTCAATTGATTGATAGCTCAAAATCATAGTGTTTAAGGTGTTGGACCAATTTATTAGAGTATCAGGTTGATTGAAATTGTGATTGACTGATTTTGCATAGTCTTCTGCCCTAACCAATCAGCTCATGAGATGAACCGATCGGCTCAGGTTGGTGAACCGGTCGGCTCAACTGGTGAGATGATCGGCTCATGTGTTAGTGAGACGATCGGTTCAATTGTTGAATCAATCGACTCATGGACCAACCGAGATTGTTTGGAAAGTCAGAAGATTATTTTGCAAATACAATTTGTTTCACTTGTACAAATTCAATTTGGACAAGGATTAATATTTGATTAATCAGAAATAAATATGAAAGTCAATTTGAGTTGGATCAGGACCATGAACCGATCGGCTCAGAGCACCAACCGATCGGCTCAGAGCCCTAGACGACCGACTCAGGTCCCAAACGATCGGCTCAGGACCTGAAATGATCATTTTAAGGTGTGAAATGATCAGTTCAGCTGGCGCATGTTGGTTGTTTTGTGGAAAATCTCGAACCTTTCTACTCCTGTTTAATCCCGCATTACCCGGGGTAGAGAACCATGTCCCATGACCCTCCTATATATAGGGGTATTGGGGGCTTCTCAAGAACAACAACTCAAAACACCAGTTGCTATGCAAAGTTGTCGTTCTCTCTGGTTTTGGTAATCGAGAGAGCCTGAGAAAGTGCTACCTGATAAGGGAGGCACAGCAAGGGAAAGACAACTGCAGAAAATCAACTTGTTGCAGGAGAGTGTGTTGATGACTAGTACGCCAACAAGAGGGTATGACTCCTTTCGATTCCTTGTGGCAGAAGGAGATCGGAGTTCCAGGTGGTCTGTGTGGACTACTTCAGAGGCGGGAGACTTCTACCGCTTGGAGGACAGCTGTCAATCCCGACAGTCCCGGTGAGACCAGGAGCTGCACAGACACCGTCCAAGATAGGAGGTGAAGACTGCGCAAGCCGTGAGGTAAGATCGCCGAGCAAGCCTCGGGACAAGGTATGCCTCTACAAACCATCCTTCCTATTGTATAGACGTTGACGTGATTCCTTTATTCTGGGTTTGGGAGAAGAATTTTTTTTTTCATACCTTCTCTGTCTCCCCTAAAACCCAACAGTGGTATCAGAGCCACGTCAACTGCTCTATACTTTAGGATTATCGATGTGATCGATTTTGGTTTGTCACCTTTATTTATTGCATACGATGCGAATAAAATTGGCTTTATGCATGTCCAATCCTAAATCCACAAATCCCAATATACATATATGATATGTAATACAATTGCACTCGACACGTGTCACCCTTAAATGAGTTTTGTGGTGGATGTATAGCATGGTTATGGCCAATAAACCCTATATGTGTGCTTGATTGTATGTGGTTGCTTGCATCTCGGTCTGCACACTGATTCCCTTCCTCCTTATTCCTGATGTAACTCGAGATAACTCGAGATTTCTTTCCTACCTTTTCTCCCTCCGAATGTAACTCGGGGTTTCCCAAATTTAAATGTAAAATAGGATAGATCTTTTATTTCCTGTTATGTCAAAGAACGCAGGACATCTGACGACGACTGGGATGATCGGTTCAAGGCATGAACCTATCGGTTGGCGATCCAGATGACCGGTTCGAGGAGCGAGATGATCGGGTGGCGTCCATGAGGAGATGCACGACGACCAGGCAAACCGATCGGTTGGAGGAGCCAACCGATCGGCTGGTGGCACCCAGACGACCAGCCAGGATGAGCAGGTCATTCATGTGATGAGTTGATCAACTCGGACGGCTACAACACTTCATCATGGATAGGTTGCATGTGATGTAGACCTAGATGATCGTGATTCCTCTTAGCTCGAGGAATCACATTAGGATGGCCATAATCATCGCTTTTATCATTTTTGCATGTTTTCTGTGGGATATAGCTTGTATATGATACATACTATATATTGTGGTGATTGGATATGTATATGTACCTATAAAAACCAAATCCCTCATCTAAATATTAAGTCTTTTAAGCCTTCCATTAACGGCATACATGAAAAACTTGATCGACCAAGTGTAGGTTACGCCAAAGCATGGTGCGCCGTCTATCTCGTGGAAGTGTGAAGGGTAGACATGTAGGTTCTGCCAAAGTAGGGTGCATGTTTACCGTGTCGGCTTTTGGGTTAGACTTAACTGGTGATTCTTAGAGCGTCTAAGCCCATATGCATGGAATGTTCATGGTAAGGTGTTGCGCATGTTCATTCATCAAGAGTTGCATATGATGCAATTGGCATGATGGCCTACCTAAATAGTCAAGATTGTGGGCGATCAGCCAAATCTGACTCATGACTTGATGAAATATGGATCTTGACCCACTAGAAGAGTGTACTCTACAATATTTTGAATTGATGGTGAGGGCTATCAATTTGAACAAAAATAGTGGGAGCGATAATTAATTAAAGTCCTAATTTTATCGTCAACCTTTCAAATCAATCAAATAAGTCAAAATTGAGTTTTGGACTAAACTGCATATATTTCCTTTTTGTAGTACAAATGACAACAAACAACAATCACTTTTCATTGCGATCGGTCCTTGAAAAGGACAAGATGAATGGGACAAACTTCCACGACTGGTTTAGGACATTGAGAATTGTTCTCACTCAAGAGCGAAAGCTCTATGTCCTGGATACTCCAGTTCCATAGGAACCTGCTCCTACCACACCAAAGGCAGAAAGGGATGCTTACAAGAAGCATTCTGATGATGCCATTGATGCAAAGTGCTTGATGTTGTACTCCATGAACCACGAGTTGCAGAGACAACATGAGAACATGGGTGTCATTGAGATGATTCAACATCTCAAGAACATGTATGAAGATCAAGCACGGAAAGAGAGATATGATGTCTCTAGGGCGCTGATCAAGTGTGTCATGACAGAAGGAGATCCAGTTGGTCCTCACACACTCAAGATGATTGGGTATGTGGAGAACCTGACAAGACTGGGATTTCCCCTGAGCCAAGAGTTGGCTACTGACGCGATACTGTAATCGTTGCCAGAATCATACAGTCAGTTTGTGATGAACTACAACATGAACAACTTTGACAAGCTGTTGACAGAGTTGTTGGGCATGTTGAGGACAACCAAGACACAGATGAAGAAGGACAAGCCTAAGTCTATGATGATGATTAGTGACGAGAAAGGCAAGTCCAAGCGCAAGGGAAAAGGCAAGGCTAAGAAAGGTTCTGATGCTAGCCAACAACCCAATGAGTCTTCAGCTCTCAAGGCCAAGGGAGGCATGATCAAGAGAGGCAATTTCCACCATTGTCAAAAGCCAGGACATTGTAAAAGGAATTATCCACTCTATCTGGAAGAACTAAAGAAGAAGGAGGTGACAGACGTCTCCACCTAAAGGTGTCATGAAATAAACTTGTAACACTTTTTGAGGTATATGATACCACAATATAAAGTGTAAAGAACCCAATGCATGGGGCAAGTGTTTCGGCCATAGATAGGAGTACTTTAGTTTATTTTCAGCCTTAAAGGCATGTAATAGAGTTATGAACTACTATTTCATATTTGCCAATGGATAGAAACACATTATTTTTGCATATTGTATGACAATGATGGCAATTAATAAAGTTGATGTTTCAATCTTTGTGGCAATGCCTTATTTATCTTGTGGTACTTTGTATGCATAAGATAAAATGATACCTAAAAGTTATTGATAACCCAAACAATCAAATTAGCATAAAATCATGAGAAATTGCAGAGGATACTCGAAGGACTTCCATATGTGTCTTAATAGAGTGAGGCAGAAGATCGTTGGCTGGTCAGGGATCCGTATGTCGATGGCGGGGCATCTCCTACTCACTAGATCTATGATCCAAGCCATGGTGAGGTTCTGGTGCGAGATGAGAATCTTGCCCAATCCTACTATCAACAGCATAACCAGACAGATCACGAGCTTCATATGGTGTGGTAAAGCAAGGGGCATCGCGTGGGATACCATGACTAAATCTTATAAAGAAGGAGGTATTAACTTGATGAAGGTTGAAGACACGGTTTTCCAAAGCAACCAGCGTAGACTCCACAAATTTCTCACAAGCCGTGAGGGGATCTGGGTGAGGTGGATGAAGGCCAGATATGGAAGCCTGCCTATAGCCCAAAACCACGCGTCGAGGACTTGGGTAGGCTTGGTCCGGGTGTGGAACCAAATGGGGCACTTATACTGTGTGGATGGAAACGGTTGTCATTCGCTGGTTAGTCAACAAAAACTGTGGATCCACACGGCTTTGGGGGCTCATGTTCCCTAGTTCAAACTGCTTTGGGGCAAAGGCCATGTTCCTAAGTGGAGTGTTGCGTGTTACAAGGCTGTAATTGGGAAACACCTTACCAAGGACAGACTTGTAAGATGGGGGGTCCCTGTTAATCCGAAATGCTCTTTCTGTGATGAGGAGGAGACGTGTGCACACCTTTTCTTCGAATGCTCCAAGGCAAAGTACATGTGGGTGCTTATGTGGATGAAGAATGGATGGGGCCAACTTGTAGCTGCTAGTTTTGAAGATATGATAGAACAGTTGAGAAACAAATCAAGAAATAGACATGAGGAGAGCTTTGTTGGGCTTTGTTGTACTAACATTTGATTTAACATTTGGAAAGTATGCAACCATGTTGTTCATGGGCGTGCTAATACTAGGGACATTTTCCATTTTGTTAAAATAGACTTGGGTATGGCGTTTAAGGCCAAGAGAGGCATGTGTAAGGGAATGAGTCCCATAGATAGGTTATACTGGGGTTTTTTTGTAGAGTACACCCTGTATACTCCACACCTTTTGTAAGATGTACAGGGTAGCTTAGCTATCTTTTTTTGGCAATACACTTACCAATTTCCACAAAAAAATCGTCAGAAATTCATTTCTAGTTTCCATATGATGGATAAGTCTAGACTCTTTTGGTTAGAGAATCGGTAAGAGACATGAATCTCTTGGACATGATTAATCAATCTTCACTAGTAGTAGTGAGAGAATGATTATCCTATTAGGTATAATACATGTGATGTATTTACATACCTATTATAGTTAATGCTAATACTTCAAATGGTGTTTAGAGAAATACCAATATGAATATCTTGAAGTGTTCAAGAATATCATAGATGAAGTACGGATTTGGTAAAGTGTTAACTCTTGATGAGATCAATGAATGAAATACTTAGACCAAATGTTTGAGAACCTTGTGAATGATTATGATAGTGTATCATAGTGAGCTCGTGATTAAGGCATGGTGATGTCTAAATCAACAAGGAGTCATACTCTAAGGAGTTAGAGGATTATTATCAAATAACTAAATTCTTCTTAAATAAAGAATACCCCACATTAATAAAGGACATTAAGAATCGCAAGGAGTTGTGAGTTCTTATATCCTTGACAGATACACCTCGATTATCTATGTGATGAGTTAGTCATGTGATGAGTCAACTATCTAGATGAATATGAGGAACCAGATTTTTAGTTATGGTTTATGACCATTACATCCTAAATGACTTCCATGTGAACCATAAGGTATGACCTTGATGGTAGCACCCATTGGGATGAAATCCATAAGTGAAAATGAGTCTTAAGTGTTAAGACACATGGATAACATTTTGAGAAGGATGATGCTTGTTGATTGCAACTTAATGACCTAGAGATTTGGCATACGGATACTAAAACTGCATTCCTATGAGGAATAAAACAAGGATGTGTACGTGACAAAACCTATAAGGTTTATGAATCCATTAATGCAAATAAAGTATATAAGTTACAATGGACTAATCAATGTGATTGATTGAGTACAAGCAACTCAGAACTATGATCTTTACTTTGATGATATAGTCAAAGAAGTTTGACTGATATGTCAAAGATAAAGAAGGGATCTGTGATTTAGTGGGAGTGTATTCACAATATTCCACATGATGATGTGAAATGGAAATGTTCTAGAATGGAAATCCAAAGTGGAAATTATCTTTAAGGAAGATAGAGATGTTTCCTATGTGATAGGAATAGATATCTATAGAGATGGTTCTTGAAAACCTCTTGACCTAAAAAGAGAAAGCATACATTGGCAATCTATACTGAAGGGTTCAGTATACACAGATTTTGTGGGAGAAAACTTGTCCATGTTACATGGAGTTAGTATCCCAAGGCCAAGTGTCCAATTCTTATGAAGAATGGGAACACTAAGAATAGATATGGATCTATCATGTATGAAATCATCCCATCATCTTGCATGCATGGACATAGCAAGAACAAAACACATTTATCATCTTGTATGTAGGACATGACAATATGATATGCTCATGACGAGTGGATGTCTGTCTAGTTCCAGTAAGGGTTACTGGAATACCATGAGAACTTGATAAGTACTTGAGAAGTACTAGTTCTATGGAAATAAGGAAGGGTTCACTGTAAAGAGTTACACTGATGCGAACTTTCAAAAAGGACAGAAAATTAATCGCAAAATATATATGATATATAAAAGTGAATGTTTGTTGATAATTGGAAACGTTCCAATAAAGTTGTTTTAAAAGGAAATGTCGAGTATCTGTGTGTTAGAGAACAACAGTGGATACTATATGGATCTAGAAGTTCATAGAGATGAACTTATAGATATTATGATCTTTGATGACAAGTAAGAAGTACTTGGTCATGCAATGTGGCTAAAGGTTAGCAAAGGAATACTAGATCCTATATTACGGCAACTCCATCTCATACATATGACGTATAGTGAAGAGATGAGAGACATGCAGTTAATACCGACATTGGCAAAGTGTTGCCATAACTCACTATGTTAGCACTAGAGCACATTAACATGTGGGACAATGTTGAAGATCACTATGAATATGATTCAAGGGTGATTGGCTCGTAGTGCAAGTGGGAGTCTGTTGGTATGTATGCCCTGAGAGCCAATCATGGGATGATTGGTGGGATACATTAAGATTGATTTGATAAACATCAAAGGCAAGCTTCCAATTCTTTCTAGTTCAGTCATATGAGATAGTGATAGAACATATTGAATGTCTCGAGAATGACAGTACTCAATGATGTATGCTTTTAGGTTAAGGACCTGAACGATGAGATCATACAGATGCTAAGAGTTTGTACATTCTTATTATGTCCCTAGTCAGATGTCATTGTGGAAGGTAGAAGGTAGATAGACAAAAATGACACACAAGACTAGATTGTGGTGTTGGTTGATGACATAATCTCATTAGTCATGATATGGAGATATCCAACCAAACACATAGGTACTTGTTAAAGAATAAGTGTACCGGGCAGACCCACCATGAGTTTGACACATGGAACCATGACATGGTAGTCACAGTCAGTTCTCACAGTGATGGTAGTGAATGTGATTCTTTGACCTGAAATCACTACACTCAACACATATCGTTGGGTACACTTTGACATCATCAAACGTGGTCCTGAAACATGGGTTGTTATAAAGGTGATGATTAGGTGGCTTTGACACATGGGGCTTTTGAGGGGTGAGTGATAGATATGGGATTTGTCCCTCCTGAGGGAGTTTGATATCCATGGCCACTTGATGAGTAGGATTGAGATAGGCATGCATACATGTGTGAATCGGTATGTGGTATTGATGTCATACATATCTCCTCCAATCTACTCTGAGATCAAGAAAGTGAATGAACATTGAAAGGATGACTGTTCCATGCCTTGAGTTCATTCGGGATATCAGTGACAAAGGAATTATACATTCACTGTAACACCATTCACGGATTGTAGGATTGAAAGTTTTTCTCCAACTTTCCTTTTCACCTAGGTAGCACTGATGTGTGACTAGGCACCACTCTTTGCTTGTGAAGTCATAAGTGTTATGGACTTTCACTGCCAATGTGAAAATGGACCTGGAGGGTCACACACATAGGATTTAACCTGGAAGAGGAGTTTTTCCACAAATGATGTTTAGATTGATTACTAAAGGAGTTTAGTAGTTCAATTAAACACTCAATTGATTGATAGCTCAAAATCATAGTGTTCAAGGTGTTGGACCAATTGATTAGAGTATCAGATTGATTGAAACTATGATTGACTGATTTTTCATAGTCTACTGCCCCAACTGATCGGCTCATGAGATGAACCGATCGGCTCAGGTTGGTGAACCGATCAGCTCAACTGGTGAGACAATCGACTCATGTGTCAATGAGACGATCAGTTCAATTGTTGAACCGATCGACTCATGGACCATCCGAGATCGTTTGGAAAGTTAGAAGACTATTTTGCAAATACAATTTGTTTTACTTGTACAAATTCAATTTGGACAAGGATTAATATTTGATTAATCAGAAACAAATATGAAATTCAATTTGAGTTGGATCAGGACCGCAAACTGATCAGCTCAGAGCACCATCCGATCGTCTCAGAGCCCCAGATGATCGGCTCAGGTCCCAAATGATCGACTCAGGACCTGAAATGATCATTTCAAGGTGTGAAACGATCGATTCAGCTGGCACAAGTTGGTTGTTTTGTGGAAAATCTCGAACCCTTCTACTCCTGTTTAATCTCGCATTTCCCGGGGTAGAGAACCCTGTCCCATGACCCTCCTATATATATATGGGTATTGGGGGCTTATCAGGAACAACAACTCAGAACACCAGTTGCTCTACGAAGTTGTTGTTCTCTCTGGTTTTGGTAACTGTGAGAGCCTGAGCAAGTGCTACCCGATAAGGGAGGCACGGCAAGGGAAAGACAACTGTAGAAAAGCAACTGGTTGCAGGAGAGTGTGTTGGTGACTAGTACGCCAACAGGAGGGTACGACTCCTTCCGATTCATTGTGGCACAAGGAGATTGGAGTTCCAGGTGGTCCGTGTGGACTACTTCAGATGCGGGAGACTTCTGCCGTTTGGAGGACAGCTATCAATCCTGATAGTCCCGGTGAGACTAGGAGCTACACAGACACCATCCAAGATCAGAGGTGAAGACCGCACAAGCCGCGAGGTAATGTTGCCGAGAAAGCCTCGGGACAAGGTATGCCTCTACAAACCATCCTTCCTATTGTATAGACGTTGACGCGATTCCTTTATTCTGGGTTTGGGAGAAGAAAACTTTTGTTTCTGTTGCCTTCTCTGTCTCCCCTAAAACCCAACAGAGATATTGTTATATTGTTTGATCATCTTGAGAAAAAATTTAGAACAATCAACATAGAGGAGAACATTGAGGAAAGTGGGGTAGAGAAAGGTCTTATCACCCTACCACCCCAAACTTTTAAACCATGTTGTCCTCAACATGAAATTGAAGTCTAAGATGATAGAGTGAGTATAGGGAATGGAGTCATGGTAGACAAGTGCCAAGAGGGGAGAGAGATCTCAACATGTCCAGTGAGCAGGATAGAACCACCACGATCATTTTGAGTAGAACGACCGTTGTGGCTTGCCAGCACCACGACTGTGTTGTGTGGAATGGTCGTGTTGGTTGCCTTCCTATAGTTTTTCTACTGATTTGCAATTCCTTTTTTTCATTCTTGATATTCTATTTGGCTAGTTCATCTATGCATCATCTTTCCACCTATGAACATGTTCTAAAATGATTCACAAACAACAAAGCCATCAAGTATAGTGTGTGTGTGTGTTTTCTTAGAAAAGTGTAAAAATAGCCAAAAGTATTAAAAATGAAAGGTAAGGTGAAAAATTCCCCAAACCTAGGTGTGTTGCCTCCCACTATCACTAAGTTTCATGCCTTCATCTGAGCTTATTGTAGATTCCTCAATCACTCAACCATTTGGCATCATCATATGTCCACTCTTGCAATAGATACATCGCTCATTTGCATTCACCATGTGTTCCTTATTCCATTGACCACGAGATATTGTGAGGTCTTCCATCTGGATCTCCTTCCTTCAAATAATCATCTGAAATCTTCAAGGGATAATGCTCAACACCCTCATCTCAGTGTAATCAGGTTGGGTTCCTAAACATATTGATCTTTATCTTCATGTACATGAAGGATACCATTATTGTGCCACTACGCACATGTATCTCGACCTCAGTTGTATATAAGAATGGCCTTCGCAAGATGATGGAAATCTTCCTATCCTCCAGGTCCATGTCAAGAACAATGAAATCCTCTGTGAACATTGCCTGCCCTTTCCTCATCTATCATCGTTGAAACATCATCCACTCTTCCTTTAGGCACATTGATGGAGTGATCCGCCAATTGGAGAGTGCTATGAGTTGGTTTCAACTTGCCTAACCCCAGTTCACACTATATGGCATCAAATTCATACTAGATCCCAAATCAAGTAGAGATCAGTTTATGTAATGCCCCCCTATGTAGATAGGTATGAGTGGGGATCCTGGGTCTATCCTCTTCATTGAAAGTGAGTTTTGGATGATAGGCTCACTTGTTCATTCAACTTGATTTTCTTAGGCATCCTCCCCTTGACTTTATCTTCATGTTACATAGGTTCTTGAGAAACTTGGCATAAGATGGAATCTACTTGAGAGTATCCAAAAATGGAATGTTCATCTTCACTTAGTGAAACACCTCTATAATGTCAATATTGTGTTTCTTCCTCCTGTTTACGTATGGGGGCTCATCCAATACTTCGTGGAATGGTGGCTCACTTGCTTTTGCAACACTTGAATCAACATGATTTCCTTGTGGTATCACATGAGGGACTCTAGGATTCACGGGTTGAACTGTAGAACCTACAAATGGAGTAGAAGGTGCAACACACAGTATCAAATGCTCAACATGAGGTGATACAATATCATCTTCAGCAATTTCAATCACAATATGACCATTGTGCTTCCTTTACCATGTTTTGTCAACATTTCCTTGACTTGTGGGCTGCTCAAGATACATTCCACTCCTTAGAACTGCCAAAACACATCCTTGCTCATGGTGGGTAGGGGATCTTGTTGTGGTTGTAGAAGAGATGGAGGTGATAGTTTGTATTGAAATTGAGGTGGAGGAGAAAATTGAGGTTGGTATGTGAAGTGGTGGGATGGTTGTGGTGATGGGGGGAGGTTTATAAGGCTTGGGATGGCCTTGGAAATGGTAAATGGGCTGCATTTGCATTGGAGGTGGGCTATAGAGAGATTGAGTGGAATACATAGGTCCATTTGCTTCATTGAAACTCACTATCTGTTTTGAAGACAATTTGTCCTCTTGGAGAGCAAGTATGGAAGATAGCTACTCTATCCTTTCCTTAAGCCTTGTAAATTTTTTTGGACATCATCAAAGCTTTCCAACCTAAAGAGAACCTTTTCCTTAAACCTTGAGCTATATCTTGGGCTTTGTTGTTCCAGGTATCTATAAGGATGATGTGTTTTCACTCCTTCACTAAAGGACTCAACAACATTAACCGAGTGACAAGGAACACTTCCCACTTGGTTCTTTGTAAAGCTCACCATTTCTCTAAGAATATTCACCATTTGTGGGTTTGAATCACTATGAGCTGGAGATGTCACACCAAAGGGGCGATCATTATCATTGATCATGCTAGAAGCTTGAAGAACTTTTCACCAAATGCTCAAACAAGGGCCATGTCTCCTCAGGTGGCTGAGCCATAAAAGCTCCTCTAAAAGAAGAATCCATTGTAGCTTGATTCATTAGAGATAGACCAGAGTAAAAGGACTGAACTAGATACCACAAATGGATCTCATGGTGTGGGCACTCTCTCAACATCTTTTGAAATCTTTCCCAAGCATCATGGAACCTCCGCTTGACTGAAACTCACTATGTCATTTCGCATTTGTGTCAATCTTGCAATGGAGTAGAATTTCCTTAAGAAGACATTCTTCATCTCTTCCCAACTCATGATGTGTCTTCTTGATTCATGCCAATCTTTGGCTTTGTTTTTTAAGGAGAATGAGAACAAGGTCAACATGATTGTGTCATCATTGGTTGTCGATGTCCTGAAGGTAGATCATACTTCAAGAAAGGAGTACAAGTGCCTATAGGGGTTCTCACTCTCCAAGCCATAGAAGGTGGCCAGGAGCCCAAGAAGACCTGGAGGGATGAATAATTGCTCCCCTAGCATTTGATCAACTCTATTAGCAATTGACAATTTGTATTTTCTAGGCATGAAGTAATCCTGAAGTAGCTTATGAGGTGCATTTTGGCCTTCCATCTTGTCTTCCTCGGGTTGTTGTCACATGCACAAGGCACAACCAAACAAAAGAGCACAAGTTAGCAAACCAATATGAAAAAAGAATACAAAGAATAAAGAATATAAATGATGATGGTAGTAGGAAAAGATCAAAGCAAAACAAACTAGATAGGTCGAGTGTCTTTCTCCCCAACAATGGTGCCAGAAATCTTGGTGTGTTTTTTCCAACCCTCTAGGTATACACGTCTAAATCAAATGAATCTTGACTAGGTGCACACACTTCAAGGACTGGAACACACTTGGGTTCTTTCGAATTAATAGAGATCCCTAAGAGGATCGCTCACATACACTAATACACTATGACCACAAGAGCACATGGTCATGTTATAGTATAGGAGGGCGACAAGTTAGGGGTCAAAACCAAGAGAAAAAGGGGATACTAGAGCTAGGTTAGTTTTGGGCTGGGTTCCTGCTGTGGAGTCTAAGGTTTAAGGGGTTGATGGTTGATTTCTTAATTACATGATAACGTGATATTTTGTGGACATTTGGCACCTATTTTATTTCTATAATGACATCCCTTTTATGAATTTTTCTATCTATTTTTGATGTCCTTGAACAAAAATCAGATTTAACTACCCAAGCTAATATCCCTACTTACATCATTTCGATTCATCATCAGTCGCTACTATAGCACCATCGTTGCAATCATGACAGATACATTCAGACAAGTGTCTCAGTCGCAAAGACTCATTGGATGTCTAGACCAAGACAGATTCAATGTCTATCTCGAGCAAAATGAGCAATTACGTGCCACGACCGCGATTGTCCATCAGTGGTCGCAACCGCTATAGAGGTCTCGACTGTAATGACACTCACAGACCACTACAGAGTTCTCAACCATTGCGGTGGTCACAATCATGATAGATATTGTGACTGATATGGGTGCCACAACCATTACAAAGGGTCACGACCATGACAAAAAGGGATGAGTGTTGTATAGAACATGACCCAAACAGTATATCACGGTCGTAACTGTAAGATCCCTAACATGTGTTTTGGGTTAACCCTATTTGCTTTGTCTTGATGATGTGTTTAGAACCTTTCTCTAATCCTTAGGGATGATCTTAGAGCTTGTGGAGAGTTTTCATTTCTATTTTAAGCTTGTTTGGATGATGCTTGTGCTTTGCGCGCTTGTTTTGGTGCAAATTGCAATTTACCCAAGTTGGGGGGTTATCTTGCAATTTATCACCTCGAGAGTGTTCCTTCCTCTCTTGGCTTAATTAGAGAGTTTTTGGTGCTTTAGGGCGCCTTGTTTGAGCTTTGGTTGAGTGGTGGAATCACCTCGGGTGATTATGGTTTTTTAGGGTTTGTGTACCTTGTGTGCTGTCTTGACCTAGGTCGTGTACTAGGGCTTGTTGGGTGGGTTTCGCGGTTGAGACGTCTCCCCTAGATGTGGTTGTCATTACTGAGGTGGTTATGGAAGATCTTGGGTTGAGATGGTTGCCTTTGTATAGAGTGTCTCAACCTAGGAGGGGTTTGGTGACCTTATGTCGCGACCTTGTTGTGTTTGGTGGTGGTGTTGCTACCATGGATGGTGTTCCATGGTGGGTCACGATCGCGACCATGTTGGGTGACCTAACTGGTCGAGACCCAACATAGAGTGCACCATCTCTTTCATGTGGTTTTTAAGTGGTTGCATGTTAGTTTCTTGGGTGGACAAGTGTCCCTTTGTAGCCCTATCTTGTTGACACCTCATCTCTTACCCTACCTCTCTCCTCCTTTGCTATATAAACCCTCTTGTCTCCATGCAAGTGACCTTTTTTGGCCATCTTCTTTCTCCTTCCTTGCTTTGACGTTCTTGGGGCTTGGTGGATCAAGTATATGTTGTTCTTGGTGCCTTGAAGGAGGTTCAACCTTGCATGTGGTGCTTGTCGTGATCCTTGATCATCTTCTACCTTAGAAAGTGTTTACCTTTCCTTTATGGTGTTTTCCTTGGATCTTCTACCCCATATTCTTCCCTTTTCTTGGCCTTAGACCATGTTTTGACATGGTGGTCGTTCTTGAGAGTAAACTCCTCCTTACAAGGGGTTATAGGCCATGTTTTGAAAAGGCGACACCCAAATGGGGGGGGAGTTTTTTTCTCTCTTTTCCTCCTTCTTTCTTTTGGTTCGGCCTTGAGCTTCTTGCTCTCTTTACTTGGGCAATCTTTGACCATGGTGCCTTCTCTTTATTGAGGTGTTCTTGTATTCAAGGTAGAGATTTTGGTGGATCTTCATCATCCTTGGGATCATGTGTTTGGAGCTTGCAACCCTTGGAGTGACCTTCTTTCAGGAGGGTTATATAACTCTTAACCTTCTCTAATAATGCACTTTTTCTACATACATGATACTGTTTTTATATCTAAAATGTTTCCTTATCATTCTGGTAGATGATTATAGACTCTAGAACGTGGTTTATGTTGATATCATGCTTAATTTGGATGGAATAAAAAACCCTAATTTTGTACCAGATTTTGGTGATTGTGGTGCAATGATGTTTTCCCCCTGTCTCTTGATCTTGGTTTTGGTTGCATGCATGATAATTGAGTATTTTGGTGCTCTAAGAAGTTTTGGTTCTGTTTTGGTATGGTTTAACTTGGTTCTCTCTCTTGTTTGAGATCCCTTTTTATGGTGGTTTCATAATGCAAGTGTTAGGGTTTTGATGACCGGTTTTGGGAGACGTTTTTCCTTCTCGAGGATGGTGGTGTTCCATGTTGTTCTCTTCTATTTTAGATGTGTATTACCTCCATTTTGATCTTGGTTACCCTTGGTTTGATGATGATCCTTGGTCTTGGTGGTGGTTTGACCCTTGGTGGTCATTATACCTTATTTTTGCTTTGGGTCGCGACACCTTGGTGTGGTGGCCTTGGGTCAAGATAGTTGACCTAGTTGGAGGTCGCGACATCCTATTCCTTGATGGTCATGACACTTACTCCCTAGCGGGTTGAGACATGCCCTAGTTTTGGTCAAGATGCTTCCTTCCTTCTTGGGGTTGCGACATGTTGATAGGTGGTCAAGAACCTACCTTGTTGGGTGGTCGTGACCTGCCCTAGATCTGATCAAGATTAGTCTTTGTTTCTTGAGGTCAAAACACCATAGATGGTTGATGGTCATGACATGTATGTGGTTGATGTTCGCAACATGTAGATGTTTGATGGTCGTGACACGTAGATGGTTGATGGTCGTGACATGTAGATGGTTTATGGTCACAACATGTAGATGGTTGATGGTCATGACATGTAGAGGGTTGATGAATGGTTGAGACACATGCTTGAGTACTCAATCAATACACGTCTATGAATAATGTATAAGTCACATGTAGTAATGCGTGGAAAGTTGTTTCTTAACTCTAAAGTGTTCCACGAAAATGGGAGGTGTCATATTCAGGGTTTAGTGATTTGATGTATCTAAAAACCCTAATTGGTTGATCATGGAGCCATAACCCTAATTATGATCTATGTGATGCATTTGCTTTCTCTCCCTTGAGATAGTCGTCTTGCTATAATGCTTTCTTTGTCTTGTTTATAATTGTCTAACCTTGCATGTGATATGTATGCCATGGCTTGTGTATGCTATGGTGGTGATTATATGATACAGTGTGGTACTTATGCATGTTGATGAGGCATAATGTGATGAAGCACATGTAGGGTTTAACGTGATAGGTCCTATGGCATGTTGATGGTTTGATGCCTTGAGAGGTGATATCCTCAAGTGATGTGATTAAGGTATTGATATCCCATAGTGATTTGTAACATTGGTGTTGACCTTGTAAATGGCAGAGATTTTAGTACCATGTGGTGATTTTGTGACAAGGTCACACCTTTTACATTTTATATCTTCTGAAGTTTCAATGTACCCTTATTTCATATAGAGTTTGTTTTGGCTTTATACATTGTAACTTGATTGATGCTAAAAGTCACCCAATTGGCTAACAAATCAAGTGGAACCCTAATCATGTAGTGGCCATGTGCCATTGATCCTTTCTAGTGGCAACTCTAATTGCTAGATTGGTGAAATGAGTATAACTCAGAGCATAAGCATTCTCAATTATAGGTTGTGTGAGATGGCCATGCGTGAGTTGATCTCCTTGTGATATGGATGGACATGCATGAGCCACTCCTTCTTTTAAGAACATCCATGTGTGAGCCTGTTCTTCTAGCATTATTACATATACCAAGGTGGTCTAGGTGTTTTATATGGATGGCCATGCGTGAGTCAATCCTTCTATTTACTATATGTCACTTTCTTTGTAGTTGACGGATATGTCTCTATGGTGTTTTCTCTTATTATGATCAAGAGGTGTGGAGAGGTCGTGGATTCTGACTCTTCCATTTGATCTTGTATGGCATCAATTTCGACTTAGCAGTGGTCAGTTGGATTTAGGTGGTACGAATCAAATCCTCAGGGCAATAATGAAAGACATAACACAGCCATGTAGTATTCTTCTTAGGATTAAATACGAATAACATTGGTTGGGCCCCTTGCCTTATCTTTTTACTAATTTCTTGAATTATAACATGGTAATAGTAATCAATTATTATACATGTTCTTTATATTCCTTTTTAAAATATAACTTGATCCGTTGCTCTTTGATAACTGCCTAGTCTTGCTTAATCTATTTTATCTCTTGATTATATATCATTTAGTTGAATCTGCTCAACCTGCTTAGTATGATACTTGTTGGTTAGCTTATATGTGCTTTTAATAGACGTTGACAAAGAGTTATATCTTTTGCTAGGACATTTGGTCTCACCTTGTGGGTTTCTACATCTTTTAGGTGATCGAGCATGAGGAAGTAGATATCATGTTGTTGGTGCTGAGCAACAAGAGAACCAGTAGCTGTTACAAGGTTTAATATGATGCTTGTGTATAGAAGTAGAGTCCTACATGTCATCCCTATACACTCAAGTCCTTGGGGAGGTTTTTGTTTTACGTATCGATATGAGGTTTTGGCTTTATGCATGTTGATGTATAGAAAGGACATATATGTATATAAACAGGTTATCATGTGTGACAGGATGTGGCTAGAGAGCCTGTGAAAAGTATCTTGTATAATGTTTGGGCAAGTAATATGCAATACATGTGGCTTTTGTGACTCATGTGCAATATGTTGCAACTCTTATGATTATATGCAATTGGTTTTAATTTCCTGTGTTTTATGGTAACTTGGATGTTTAGTTTCAATTCTGCAGTTTGGTTTTGAGTTATCTCTCTTATTGTGGCACAGGATGTCACAATTAGGTTGGTATCATAGCTTTAGGTTTGTCGAGTCTATAGGGACATAGGACTAGGGTTGATTCTGTTCTAGTGTCCTCCAGTTTATCTTATGGTCACTTCTGCTTAGCAAAAGAAGAAGAGTTGAAAAGATTTTTGGAGAATACAAAGAACAAGTTGTTGAGAGTGGTGTTATTGCACCATGTGGAGGTGCATGGAGGTAGGTTGTTGATGGGAGGGTGCCTGAATTCCCTAGTTTGACTCAGCCATGCTAGAAAACCCTACCTACCAGTCTATGTTTGGGCAATTTATGGCCACGATTACACATATGGCAAACAAAATGACCATTCCTCAAACGAGAGTAGTGATCCCCAATGTGGAATCCTCAAACACTGGGAAGACCTTCGAGAGGTTGAGATGTGTCAAAGCTATGGAGTAGGTTGGTACAGTAGATTCAGTAGATGCAGATCTTTGGTTAACGGAGCTGGAGAAGGCTTTCAAGATCCTTAGCATCCCCGAGGCTGATAAGGTGAAGCACGCAGAGTACTTTTGAAGGGAAGTGTTGGCCATTGGTAGGTCATTGAGGAAGAGGAACGACTAGGTGTTGAGGTTAGTTGGGAGGAGTTCAGATGGGAGTTTGTCAGTAGGTACTTCCCGCATACCTATCTTGATGAGAAGATCTCTTTGTTCGATAAGATTAGGCATAGGCTACAGTTTTCCACCGACAAGAGCCACCAGTGCATCGTCACTATCAGTGACATGGCCATCAAGGCCATGGTATGAGAACAGAATGTGCTACAAGTGTTTCCAGGTTGAGAATACCAAGTAGTTTTGTTCCATGAATTATGATGAGGTGACCCAGCAACTGAAACAGAGTCAGCAGGGCTCGTAGAGACAACAATACAACACTAGAGGAGGACAAGGATGTGGATAGACATCACAGGTTGTTTCTTCAGGACATGCCAGTAAGGGACGAGGACGTCAGCAGGTGATGACTAGATTCTATGCCATGACTCAGTCAAAAGTAGTGGTCAACCTAGGAGTAGTGACATGTCAGTTGGAGTTATTTCATTTTGATTTATCTTCTTCTTTCTTTATATCTATTTTAGCTTATTCGGGTGTGACCCACTCTTTTATCACTCATGAAGTGATTTCTAGTATCTCTTTTCCTGTTATACGTAGGCATCATAGCCTTCATTTAGAAACCTCTTTGGTTGGTTCAGTAGAGTTACGGGAGGTGTGTCCTTCATGTGTCCTTTCTTTTTTAGGACATAACATTCAAGTGGATATCATACTGCTTGACATGCATGGATTTGATGTGATCCTTGGAATGGATACCTTAGAGAAGTATTGTGTGGTCTTAGACTATGGTGCCAAGGTGGCGACATTTCAGGATAGTGATGAGATGTGGATCTTTTAAGGAGATAGTAAGATTCTTTCGACATATCTGGTGTCAGCGATGGTAGCGAAGAGGCTGATGAGACAAGGTTGTGAGGTGTTTTTAGCACATGTGAGGGATACTAAGGTGAGGAATCCTAGTATCCAGGAGGTACCAGTAGTCTATGAGTTCGAGGACATGTTTCCATAGGAGTTTCCAGGTGTTCCCCCACCTTGGGAGATTGATTTTGAGATCAATCTAGTCATGGATACCCAATTGATAGCTCAAACACCGTACAGGATGGCGCCAATTGAGATGGCAGAGTTCAAGAAACAGTTGTAAGAGCTGCTTGAGAAGGGTTTTATCATACCAAGTACGTCACCATGGGGTGCTCTAATATCGTTTGAGAAGAAGAAAGATGGATCTATGAGGTTGTGCATAGATTACAGATAATTGAATAAGGTGGTGATAAAGAACAAGTATCCCTTATCGCAGATTGATGACATGTTTGACCAGTTGTGAGGAGTCGCAGTGTTCTCCGAGATAGATCTGAGATGGGGATATCACCAGTTGTGGATCAAGGTGGATGACATACCTAAGTCAGCATTTAGGACCCGGTATGGTCATTACAAATTTGTGGTTATGTCATTTGGGCTAACCAATGCACCAATAACATTTATGGATCTACTGAACAGGGTGTTTAGACCTTATTTGGACTGGTTTGTGGTAGTGTTTATAAATGATATCTTGATCTACTCCAGGGACAGCCAGCAATGCAAGCAGCATTTACGTCAAGCATTAGCCGCGTTGAGGCAAAATGAGTTGTACGCCAACTTCAGCAAGTGAGAGTTTTGGTCAAAGAAGGTTTCCTTCCTAGGACATGTGATATCTGCTAGGGAGTTCGTGTGGACCCCAAGAAAGTAGAATCTATGATAGAGTGGGAGCAACCAAAGATGCCAATAGAATTTTGTAGTTTTCTGGGTTTGGTAGGATACTATCGGAGTTTCATCAAGAACTTCAGTTCAATGGTGTTACCCCTGAAGAAGCTGACATGGAAAATGTGCCTTTTGTCTGGGATGACAAGTTTCAACATGATTTCTAGTTGTTAAAAGAGAAGTTGACTAGTGTGTCAGTGCTAGTTCTTCCTAAGCAAGGGAATGGATACATAGTCTTCTGTGCATTGAGGAATGGTTTGGGTTGTGTGCTGATGCAAGACAAGAATATGATTTCTTTTGCTTCACGACAGCTTAAGAAACACGAGAAGAACTACCCAACCCATGATCTAGAGCTAGTTGTAGTGGTCCATGCCTTGAATATCTGGAGGCACTACCTTTACAGGGAGAAGTATCAGATCTTCACAGATCACAAGAACATGAAGTACATCTTTTTGCAACATGAGTTGAACATACGCCAGTGACGTTATATGGAGTTAATGAAAGACTATGATTGCACGATTGATTACCATCCAGGAAAGGCAAATGTCATGGTAGACACTTTGATCATGAAATCTTCTTCATCATCATATATGGAGAAAGCACAATTGTGTTCATTGGGGTGTCATAAGAGAGACATGTTGGTCTCCTTGCATTAGATGAACGTGAAGCTAGAGGTTTCCTTGCTAGATGGGTTGTTTGTACAACTGCAAGTGAAGACCATGTTGAGGTAGCAGAGTAGAGAAGTGCAACAAGTTGATATTGTGATACAACAAATATGATTAGAGTTCAGCAACAAGAAGCATGATGGCTTCCATGAGGCAGATGATGGGACAGTTTGCTACCACAACAGAGTTGTGGTTCCTGGTGTTGACAACTTAAGGAAGATGGTTTTAGAGGAGTCTCACTCTTCAACGTATGCTATGCAACCAAGTAGCACCAAGATGTACCATAACCTCAAAGATCTATATCGGTGTCCTGGCTTGAAATGTGATGTGGCTGAGTTTGTGGCCAAGTGTGTTGTGTGTCAACAAGTTAAGGTAGAACATCAGAAGCCTACAACAATGTTGCAACCATTGCCTATACCGCAGTGGAAATGGAATAATGTGGTTATGGACTTTGTGGTTGGTCTTCCTAGGACAACCAAAGGTTATGATTCCATTTGGGTGATCGTTGACAAGTTGACCAAGTCAACATATTTCCTTCCTATAAAGACAACATAAACAACAACGAAGCTTGCCCAGATATATGTTGATGAGATAGTGTGTATGCATGATGTTCCAGCTACCATCGTGTCAAATAGAGGTCCTTAGTTTATGAGCTACTTTTGGGAGACAAAAGTCATACATAGACAATCAACATAGACCATTGGAGTTCTAAGTGGGTGACAAGGTGTATCTTAAGGTCTCTCCTTAGAAGGGTGTTTTGAGGTTTGGTATGAAGAGTAAGTTGGTACCCAGGTATATGGGACCTTACCCTATGGTGGCACGTGTTGGGAAGGTGGCTTATAAGTTGGAGCTGCCACCTGATTTGCATAGGTTGCATCCAGTATTCCACGTGTCCATGTTGAGGAGGTTCCACCCTAGTACATACTTAGTCTTGCAACCAGTTGAAGTTGAGCTTGATGAAGATATGTCGTATGTGGAAGGACCTTTGTTGATCCTTGATAGAAGAGTGAAGAAGTTGAAGAATAAGGACATCGTGCTTGTGAAGGCTCTGTATCATCACGTGGCATTGAGGAATCCACATAGGAGCTTGAGGAAGAGATGCGGAGGAAGCATCCATCTCTTTTCACTTAGGATTTCGGGGGTAAAATCCTTGTTAGGGGTTTATGACTTGTAAGACCCTTGACCTATGTTTTGGGTTAATCCTGTTTGCTTTGGCTTGATGATGTGTTTAGAACCTTGCTCTAATCCTTTGTGATGACCTTATATCTTGTGGGAAGATTTAGTTTCTAGTTTGAGCTTGTTAGGATGATGCTTGTGCTTTCTGTGCTTATTTTGGTGCAAAATGCAATTTACTCAGGTTGAGGGTTATATTGCAATATGAAACCTATAGAGTGTTCCTTATCTCTCTTGGCTTCATGAGAGAGGTTATGGTTCTTTGGTGTGCCTTGTGTGAGGTTTGGTTGAGTGGTGGAATCACCTTGGGTGGGTTTTTCAGGGTTTGTGTACCTTGTGTGATGTCTTGACCTAGGTCACGACCTAGGGCTTGTTGGGTGGGTGTGGTAGATGAGACACCTCACCTAGATGTGGCTGTCACAACTTAGGTGGGTTTTGAAGATATTGGGTCGATATAGTTGCCTTTCCATAGAGTGTCTCAACCTAGGAGGGGTTTGGTGACCTTGTGTCATGACCTTGTTGTGTTTGGTGGTGTTGTCACGACCATGGATGGTGTTCCATGGTGGGTCATGACCGTGACCATGTTGGGTGACCTAGGTGGTCAAGACCCAACATAGAGTGTATCACCATCTCTTGCATGTGGGTTTTAAGTGGTTGCATGTTAGTTTCTTGGGTGGACAAGTGTCCCTTTGGAGCCCTATCTTGTTGACACCTCATCTCTTGCCCTACCTCTCTCCTCCTTTTCTATATAAACCCTCTTCTCTCCATGCAAGTGACCTTTTTTAGCCATCTTCTTTCTCCTTCCTTGCTTTGACGTTCTTGGGGCTTGGTGGAGCAAGGAGGTGTTTTTCTTGGTGCCTTAAAGAAGGTTAAACCTTGCATGTGGTGCTTGTGGTGACCCTTGATCATCTTCTACCTTGGTAAGTGTTTACCTTTCCTTTATGATGTTTTCCTTGGATCTCTACCCCATGTTCTTCCCTTTTCTTGGTCTTAGAGCATGTTTTGACATGGTGGTCATTCTTAAGAGTAAAATCCTCCTCACAAGGGGTCATAGGCCATGGAGAAGTCGACACCCAAGTGAGGGGAAGTTTTTTCTCTCTTTTCCACCTTCTTTCTTTTGGTTCGGCCTTGAGCTTTTTGCTCTCTTTCCTTAAGCAATCTTTGACCATGGTGTCTTCTCTTTATTGAGGTGTTCTTGTAGTCGAGGGTGGAGCTTTTGGTGGAGCTTCAACATCCTTGGGATTGTGTGTTTGGAGCTTGCAACCCTTGGAGTGATCTTCTTTCGAGCGGGTTATATAACTCTTAACCTTCTCTATTAATACACTTTTTCTACATGCATGCTACTTTTTTCTATCTCTAAAATGTTTCCTTAACATGTTGGTAGATGATGACAGACTCTAGAACTTTGTTGATGTTGAGATCATTCTTGGTTTGAATGGAATCTAAAACCCTTGTTTTGTACCTGATTTTGGTGATTGTGGTGCAATGATGTTTTCCGCTCTCTTGATCTTGGTTTTGGTTGCATGCATGATGATTGAGTGTTTTGGTGTTCTATGAAGTTTTGGTTCTCTTTTGGTGTGGTTTAACTTGGTTCTCTCTCTTATTTGAGATCCCTTTTCATGGTGGTTTCACAATGCAAGTGTTAGGGTTTTGATGACTAATTTTGGGAGACGTTTTTCCTTCTTGAGGATGGTGGTGTTCCATGTTGTTCTCTTCTATTTTAGTCATGGATTACCTCTGCTTTGATCTTGATTACTCTTAGTTTTATGATGATCCTTGGTTTTAGTGGTGTCTTGACCCTTGGTGGTCATTATACCTTAGTTTTGCTTTGGGTCGCAACACCTTGGTGTGGTGGCCTTGGGTCAAGACAACTGACCTAGTTGAAGGTCATGATATCCTATTCCTTGATGGTCGTGCCACTTACTCCCTAGTGGGTTGATACATGTCTTAGTTTTGATCGAGATGCTTCCTTCCTTCTTGGGGTTGTGACATGTTGATAGGTGGTCAAGGCCCTTTGTGTCGCGGGTGCGACACCTACCTTGTTGGGTGGTCGCGACCTGCCCTAGTTCTAATCGAGATGGGTCTTTGTTTCTTAAGGTCAAAACACCATATATGGTTGATGTTCGTGACATGTACATGGTTGATGGTCGCGACATGTAGATGGTTGATGTCTGCGACATGTAGATGGTTGATGGTCATAACATGTAGATGGTGGATGGTCACGACATGTAGATGGTTGATGGATGGTTGAGACGCATGCTTGAGTACTCAATCAATACACATCTATGAGTAATGTATAAGCCATGTGTAGTGTTGTGTTGATAGTTGTTTCCTTAACCCTAAAGTGTTCCAAGAAAATGGGAGGTTCCATATCTAGGGTTTAGTGATTTGATGTATCTAAAAAACCCTAATCGGCTGAGCATGGAGCCCTAACCCTAATGATGAGCTATGTGATGTATTTTCTTTCTCTCCCTTGAGATAGTCATCTTGCTATAATGCTTTATCTCTCTTATTTATAAGCCTCTAACCTTGTAGGTGATATATATGCCATGGCTTGTGTATGCTATGGTATTGATTATACCATACAGTGTGGTACTTATGCACACTGATGAGGCATAATGTGATGAAGAACATGTAGGGTTTAATGTGATAGGTCCTATGACTTGGTGATGGTTTGATGCTTTGAGAGGTGATATACTCAAGTGATGTGATTAAGGGATTGATATCCCATAATGATGTGTAAAATTGGTGTTGGCCTTGTGAATGGAAGAGATTTGAGTACCATGTGGTGATTGTGTGACAAGTTCACACCTTGTATGTTTTATATCTTCTAGAGTTGCAATGTACCCCTATTTCTTGTAGAGTTTGTTTTGGCTTTATATGTTGTAACTTGATTGATGCTAAAAGTCACCCAATTGGCTAACTAATCAAGTGGAACCCTAATCATGTTGGTGTCTTGTGCCATAGATCCTTTCCGGTGTTAGCTCTAATTGCTAGATTGGTGAAAATAGTATAATTTGGAACACACATTTTTCAATATTTAGGGTGCAAGTTGAGTATTTCCTTGCATCCACAATTATAGGTTGTGTGAGATGACCATGCGTGAGCTGATCTCCTTGTAATATGGATGGCCATGCGTGAGCCACTCCTTATTATAATAACGGCCATGTGTGAACCTATTCTTCTAGCGTTGTTACATGTACCAAGGTGGGCTAGGTGTTTTATATGGACATCTATGCATGAGTTGATCCTTCTATTCACTATTTGTCACTTTCTTTGCAGTTGGTTGGTATGTTTGTGGTGTTTTCTCTTGTGTTGACCAAGAGGTGTGGAGAGTTTGTGGATTCCGACTCTTCCATTTGACCTTGTATAACATCAGTTTCGACTTAGAAGTGGTCATTTGGATTTGGGTGGTACGACTCAAATCCTTGGGGCAATAATAAAAGACGTAACAACACCATGTAGTATTTCCTTCTTAGGGTTAAATATGAATAACATTTGTTGATTGCCTTATCTTTCTACTAATCTCTTGAATTATAAGATGGTAAGATAAATCAACTGTTATACATGTTCTTCATATTCCTTTTTAGAATATAACTGGATCTACTGCTCATTGATAACTGCCTAGTCTTGCTTAATTTGTTTTATCTGTTGATTATATATCATTTAGTTGAATATGCTCAACCTGCTTAGTATGATACTTGCTGCTTAGCTTATCTGTGCTTCTAATATATGTTGGCGGAGAGTTATATCTCTCTCTAGGACATTTGGTCTCATCGCATAGGTTTCCATATCTTTTAGGTGATTGGGAATGAGGAAGTAGAGATCGTGATGTTGGTGCTGAGTAGCAAGAGAACCAGTAGTTGTTGCAAGGTTGGAAATGTTGCTTGTGTATAGAAGTAGAGTCCTATGTGTCGTCCCTATACATTCATCTCCTTGGGGAGGTTTTTGTTGTATGTATCGATACAAGGTTTTGGCTTTATGCCTGTTGTTGTATAGAAAGGACATATATGTAAATGAATAGGTTATCATGTGTGACATTATGTGGCTAGAGAGCCTGTGAATAGTATCTTGTAAAATGTTTGGGCAAGTGATATGCAATACAGACGGCTTTTGTGGACTCAGTGCAATATTTTGCAACTCTTATAATTATATGCAATCAGTTTTAATTTCCTAAGTTTTATGGTAACTTGTATGTTTAGTTTTAATTCTACAGTTTGGTTTTGAGTCATTTCACTTGTTGCGGCATCAGGCGTCATAGTAACAATAGTTTCAATCGAGACATGAGTAGCAATCGCTACACAAGTGTGAAGTCAGTGGGAAACACCTATAAATAGGCCCTAAATTCACACATAATGGGGGACATCATCAGGAGACGATGAATTGCTACCACACTCCACACTCACCCATCGGCCTCTCCATCAAACTTGGATCTCTAAGGATGAAAGTGGGAGGAGAGAGAAGATTTGCCATCACTTCTTCAAAAGGAGGAGTTGCCATCCATCCTCTACGTCAATGCCCGATCCAGATTTGAAGGAGTATTGTGGGTGTATCGCTTTCTTCTCTCTTTAGATCTCTCATTCCCCTCTACATTGTTCATCTATCCCCTTCATCTATCTTGATGTATCTTCACCCTTGTAATCTCATCACGCTACTCATGAGAATGAGTGGCTAAACACATAGCTTGGGTTGGGAGTATCCACTAAGGCTCTCCCAACATGTATATACATGTACTTGTTTGGAATATATGCTCTTAGCAAGGATTATATCCATACTCTTGTTCTTAATGCTTCACTTGTATGATTAGCTACCATCTAGTGATGTTTGATTGTTTGTACCTTGAAAGAGTAGTACTAATCTTATTTAAGAATATGGAGATGCATGAATGCATGAAAATGTTGGAATGCTTAAGCTAATGATCATATGTTTTCTTTGTGGTTGTTTATTTGTCATCTCAAAAGAGAGACAACCTTATATTCTAGATATATCATAATCTCGAGAGAGGAGGGAATAGACACACATGATGATTGCTTGTAATCTTGCTAAGGGTATACAAAAGGGTGTCAGTATTGCACGTTGGTGAGAGATCTCAGTAGGTGAAACCCGATCCAAGTCCCCATCCATACTTTTGTTAAGCATGTCTGTTTGCCTTATTTTATCTCACTTTGTTTTTCTTACTTTTCCTTTGCTCATTTGTTTGTTTGGAGTAACATCATTCCATAAGGAAAACCATCTTAATCTACCTCCTTGGTTGGTGTAATTGAGATAAGATTCTATGTTCTTAGCACTTTACCACCCTTGTCCCTACAGATCGACCCTGATTACTACATCAGACCCCGTATAATAGTTCTGGGGACCTAATTGTCAGGTTATAAATTTAAAAGTCTGACTACTCTAGACCTGCTCTATTTTGGACGTGTGATTTAGGTCGGTCAACTTTTTGGCACAGTTCTCGGGGACAAGGCAAAACGATATTGTTAAGAACACGAGTCTACTCACCATACACTTGTGCTTCAAGTTTAACGATAGACTTGACTGCACAAGTTTTAAATCTGCTACATCTAACTACCTTACTTCATCCCATATGTCCAATTTTCTAACTCGACTGTGTAGTCTATTTAGGTAGTTTTTAGAGAAGCAAGTTTAGACAACACCCTATTCCCTTTTCGCATCAACATGTTGGCCCATAGAGGAGGATGAACCCCTAGTGGACATGGTAGAGGACATGCTGAAGAAGGTCAGAATCCTCGGGTGGAGGATTTCCAAACTCTGCCAGTAATCGAGTCTGAACATGATGACGACCACTCAGATGGAATCGGACAAGGGCGCTATGAAAGACATGATGATAGCAAAGAAGAGCGTGAAGAATGCCACGAAGATGAAGAGCGTGATGAAAGGCACCATGATGACCACCATAGACACCGAAGGCATCATGAGCATGAAGATGATAACCGTGATGACGAAGATGGAGAGGAAGAGGAAGAAGAAAAGGTTTGTTCCCTTAGAGAACTAGCAGCTACTAGAGCTAACAAATCTAGATGCTCTGTCATCATTCCCCAGTTTTATGTTGTGAATTTTGAGCTGAAACATGCAGTCATATCCATGATCCAAAACAAACCTTTTAGAAGAAACTCGAAGAACGAGAATCCTTATCATCATTTTGATGACTTTAAGAACATCTACGACACTATCAAGATGAAGAGAGCACCATAGGAAGTTATATACTACAAGGAGTTCATCTTCTCTCTATAGGACAAGGCTCTATCCTAGTATCTAAGCTTACCTCACCGATCCATTAATAGACGGAGACCTCTAGTCAATTCTTTTGTCACAAAGTTCTATCCGACCTAGTAGACCATCAGGAGCATGCACAATACTACTGGATTCATGCAAAAACCTGGAGAGAATCTTCACAAAGCATGGGAAAGATTCCAATAATATCAAAGGGACTGTCCTCATCACAACTATGACAAGGGTTTTCTTGTTACAACATTTTACAATGGGTTAACTCCCACAGAGCAAACTTCACTGAATGCTACTGCTAGAAGTGATTTCTTGGGTAAGAAGCCGAAAAAGACCATGTTGATAATTGATAACATGGTTGCACTCCAAGCATGTATGGAATATGAAAGAAGTGATAGGGGATCAACGAAAAAGTCTAACTCTGAAGGACCCTCTGTCGAGGCTAAATCTCTAGAGAACATAACTTCACAAATCTAAACAATAGCTCTGGATGTCAAGCAATTGAAGGATGCCAGAGGAAAAGGCAAGGCCAAGACTGAGAAGTTATGAAATGTATCACCTATGGCGAAGGAGGGCATGACATATATAATTGTATCTACACTCAACTAGAAGATGAATCTAAAAGTGAAGATGAAGATGTAACTGAGAACGTTTCCTATGTAAAATTTTAAAAAACTAGATCACCCTAGTTTTAATTATGGAAACAAAGATACTGCTGAGAATTCTCATTAATTGGGCAACTCATCCAAGGCGCCACTAGGATTCGAGAAAAGAGGTGGACAAACTCAATACACCAAAACTACGACTTACCAATAGAACATGAACAATTATCAAGGCTAAGGACAAGGTCAAGGCCAATATCAGAACAAGAATACAAATTGACAAAATCGAGATCAAGGCGTATCAAAGAGCAACAACCATCCAGATATGATGGTTCAACTATTTGATTTTGAAAAGAGGCAAGTCTCTGTGAATGATCAACTCACTCAAAGTGCCATCACCAATTCAGATATCTTAACCACGATGCAAACCCAAATGGAAGATATGTAGACACATCAAAAATAGATCGACCAGTAACTCGCACAACTCTCTGAACTCATAAAGAATCGGCAAGGAAAGATCCCCTCCAACATCGAGACTGTAAAAATGGATACTCTTTGCTCAGGGAAAGTTGTGGAAAGGCAACAAGAAGAAATTCAACAAAGAGGAGAAACTACCACCAAGCCATAGTCTAAACCCACTATAGTGAAAGAGGACCCTAAGAAGGAGAAGTCCATAAAGAAGTATAGGAGTGAAGGAAAAGACCAGGAGAAGAAGAGTGCAAAAATTAAGAAGCCAAATCATGTTGAAGACATATTGACACAAAGAGATTCATACTCCCTATGAGTTCCTTTTCCTTACAAGTTGATTAAGGCCCATCTAAAGAAAATATATGAGAATTTTATGAAGGTAGTAAAGAAGTTACACCTAGATATTTCATTTATAGATGCAATAAAATAGATGCCCAGCGATGCTAAATTCTTCAAGGATCTAATCACAAAAGAAGGAGAGGGGATCATATCGAGACAGTGCAGATGGACAAGATGTCAAGTGCTTTTGTTCAAGCTGAATTACCTACAAAGAAGAAAGATCCAGGGGCCTTCAATATTCCCTTTTGTGTTGGGGATGATGTGGAAAGGAAGGGCTTATCCATCCTGGGAGAAAGCATAAGTCTAATGCCTCTCTCCTTATCCCAAAGGCTTGGACTAACATACATGGTGAATACTAGAATGAGGATCGAGTTGATTGATCACACTTTTACCAAGCTAGTGGGGATAGTGGAAGACATCCCAATTCACATTGGCAATTCTTTATACCTTGTGACATAGTAGTGATAGACACAAAAGAGGACTCGACATGTACAATGATATTCAAAAGACCTTTCCTTGCCACTAGTAGAGCCTTGATCGACATGGAATAAGGGATCATCATTGTCCGTGTTGGGAACGACCATATCGACTTTCATGTACAAGATGTTATGAGGGGACCCTCTCTATTCGAGTCGGTCTACTTTACAGATAGCTATAATCAATATTGTGAAGAAGTGTAAGAAGACAAGGCAATTATCGACCCGCTCATGCAAGCCTTGAACAATCATGATCCCAGTCTAGAAGACCCTAAAGTGGTGGAGATTCTTGATTATTTGAATCAACCTGGAGAGTTCAGTGACGAAACAGTAAAGTATGCATCGCTAGAGCAAACTCCTAAAGAAAAAGATGTGCCAAAATTGAATCAAGAATTAAAATTGTTTCCTGAAGACTTGAAGTATGAATTCCTAGATGATGAGGAAAGGAACCCGATAATAGTTAACACGGACTTGATAGATGAACAAATGGAGAAGCTACTAAAGGAACTCAAACTTAGAAGGAAAGTTATAGGGTATTCTGTGGAAGACATTAAGGGTTTGAGCCCAGCCCTATGCATGCACCACATAAATCTGGAGGATACTGCCAAGCCTTTAACTCAACCATTGAGAAAGTTAAATCAGATGCTCAAAGAAGTTGTCAAGAAGGAGGTGATCAAATTACAAGACACATGAATCATATACCCTATTAGTGACAGCAGTTGGGTAAGCCCAAATCATGTTGTAGCCAATAAAGGGGGGTGACTGTTGTAAAAGGAGAGAATGGAGATGAAGTAGCAATGCAAACTGTAACATGCTGGAGTATGTGCATAGATTATCAAAAATTAAATGTTGCTACAAGGAAGGATCATTTCCCTCTACCCTTTATTGATCAAGTCTTGGAAAGGTTGGCACATCATGCATATTTCTATTTTCTGGATGGATATTCTAGATTTTATCAAGTATCAATCCACCCAAATGATAAGGAAAAGACTACGTTTACCTACATCTATGATACCTATGCTTTCATAAGAATGTCATTTGGATTATGTAATGCACCCACAACCTTCCAAATGTGCACGATTTCCATTTTATCTGATTTCTTGGAAGATATAATAGAAGTCTTTATGGACGACTTCTCTATAAATGGCACAGACTTTGATAAGCATCTTACAAATCTATCTCTGGTTCTAATACACTGTGAAGGGAAGCATCTAGTCACTTTTGCAAAGAACATGGACCATCTTTATGAGCACCGCACTATAATTGTTGTGCAGTTGAGCTGGATAGCACATCACTGATATACACAAACAAAGAAGCTCAGGACATATGGAAGGTACCTCTACATATACAACGTGCAATTCAGATGGCAGGGCAACGACACAAGTCAAACTAGAAATAATTCTCAATCTTTAAAAAGGTACCTCAGGAAAGAGAAGGATCAGGGGATTGTATGCTCATAGTACGAAGGATGATGGAAGTAATTAACAAAGGCATTCCACTGGAAGACATCTACCTTGAATATTTACACAACCTACATGGCACCTACACTATGTAAGTAATCTATGATTGCCACTTCTCCAATGACCCGACGATGCCTTCAAATGAGGTGTGACGTCGACTACATACTGGAGTACCTTTGCCTGAGAAGAAGACCTAGAAGGAGAAGATAAAGACCTTGTGGGTTCACCCTTCTAAACATGCTCATGCTTCTACCTGGAAAGAAGGTTGTCCAACTGACAAGCACCAAGATGAAGCCACACAGAGTAAGTAGCAAAGCCCACAGGCTGTTGAAGAACTGATAACCAAACATGTAGAAGAAAAAGAAAAAGAGGGTCATGTCGAGCAACCTGAAGATGGAGAAATTAATGAAGAAGATATGTAGGAAATCCGACTAGATGGGGTAGAAAGGGCCATAGAACCAACTTTCCATGACTTCGACAGATGGGCCTGTGAAGATATATTTTAGGATTCATTAAAGTTGATAATGGATAGAATGAAAGAGGGTGATACTGCGGGGGAAGTCATTTTCAAACGGGGTGGAATTTGTGTGATTAAAGATGACCTTCATGACATGATGAAGATAGGGGGATATCTAGTTGTAAATGTCATGTCTGCATACCAATCCGTGCTAGGCAATTATATGCCTCATGTGCACATGGTCTACTTTTTGCTCATTGATGACATATTAAACGACAAGAAGTCAGAAGAAAAAGAATGTATGTGGATGCGTCTGATAGACTCCCTTCCTGATTTCATTTTCTTACCTATAATGCATGATAATCACTAGACCTTTCATATAGTCAACATCAAGGCAAATATTGTCATTCTATATAACAGTTCAGATTCACCCTTTGCACTGAACAATTACACAAACATGACTAAGAGACCTACTAAAGAGAAGGTAGTAACTTGTGCGGAAGTAATTATAGAGATGATCCACAAACATGTAAAGGGGTAAAAACATGAAAAGGGCAAGGACATCAAGAAGACTTAATTCTATCATAAAAGTCCCTAGCAGATGCCTTTATCTAATGAGTTTGGTTTCTATTGCCTGGCGTGGATGACAGCTTTGGGTGCAAAGGATGCTAAAGTGGAAAGCTTACAGCATGAACGTTATCGCGCACTCTGAGGAGGATATGTTGACATGTTGTTGCAATCCAAATGGACAATTTTTTAACAATAACAACAATGAACCAAGCATGTTTATACCTAAAACTTCAATCTTTGAACTCTGGGTTGGAGTGAATGATAAGTTTGGGGGGTTTATAAACAGGCATGAGAGGTACAATTTTTCCAATTAATTTTGATTCCAATTTTGAAGTCCAGTTTTTGAAAGTCTTGTACATATTTACTTTTACCCCTACATTGTAGGAAAATTTTGAAAAAAATTTATATCTAAAATTCCAAGACTTATTCAATAACCCCATTCTTAGACTTGTTTGTCCTTCAGCTATTTCAAAATGTAATGATTTGAAGAGTGGTGCAAATGAGTTATTAATTTACATAAAAGAGAATGACACAACAATACAACTTTATTTCATTCTTAGATCAAAATGTTGTGTAAAGCATATGAACACTCTTAAACCTATGAAATCCTTGGAAACAAGGAGGACTTTATCAGCCATGCTCACAACCAATCACCCTAGCCTGTTGACTAGTTGGAAAGTTCACACCTCCTGCAAGATGGACACATCTACCCATCTAGTTCTAAAAATCCCCACTTTGGGATTAAAAGAGGCTTGTCTGCCCAAAAATCTAGAATGAACCCCTTCTCCCAAGCCAATGAGCAGAATAAAAAGCCAAAAGAGATAAAATCATGAGAGTTGTGCCTGATAAGATGCTGAAGGATTTCACATGACTAGTGTATTTTTGCACTCAAGAATGAATATATGTCGTGCTTAGAAGTGGAATCTAGAAGCCATTTTTAACCCACCTACATTTTGAAGCAGACCTTACACAACCACTTGACACTACATCATGACCTATTTGGGTGACACTGTCTTTATGACAACATTATGGTGGAGCAAACTAAGAAATGTAGGAATACACGAAAATCCTAACCTATCCCATCACAATAGTTTAGATACAACCAAAATAAAAGTAGGGTGTGAAAGCTACCCCTAGCAAGAATCATTTATGAATACAACTAAGAACTGAGGAAATGAGGATATTGCAAGGGAGAGTCCTTCACTACAAAAGGCAGTGGCTAACGTATAAAGTCATGCATCTCTAGAAATTCAAGAAAGGAATAGGATTGCAGTAGGTGAACCAATCCTATCACAAAAAGGTTTGTTGTAAGGATTGAATAATTTAGTAGTGGTGTGTATATCAAAAAGAAAACAACTTTGGCTCATCACTCGATATTTTTATTCTATCTATTAGCCTGAGGACATGCTAGATTCTATGGTTGGCGGAGTTGATAACATGATATTTTGTGGACATTTTGCACCTATTTTATTTCTATAATGACATCCCTTTTATGAATTCTTTTGTATATTTTTTATGTCTTTGAACAACAATCATATTTAACTACCCAAGCTAATATCCCTGCTTACATCATGCAGATTCATCATCAGCCGCTACTACAACACCATTGTTGTTGTCACGCCCACATCCCACGATTACCACTAATCATGAGATTAGGGCATAAGTTTGAGGATTTTACTTAATACAAAGTTCACTCCCAAATTTTTACCTTTTCTTTTCCTTTATTTCAAACTCTTTGTTTTCTCACATTCAATCACATAAACAAACTTTGTAAGAGAAAAACTTTGATTACTCTAATATGATCTCAACATTAATGATACACGTCCATACATTCATTATGTTTCTCACACTTCCATGTACATATGACATGATAATCAGATACATTCTCTCTTATTAGGGAAACAAAGATACAAAACATCATTTACAATTCTCTTACATCTATACAAGGACCTAGAGTGACAGGGAGTGACTGAACTAAACTAATCTCATACTTAACTCATGTGGTAGATCTACTTTGATGCTTTGACCTTCTTCAAGTCCACGTGGTTTCCCTAAAAATTGTGAGTAGAGGGGTGAGCCTACTCGCTCAGTGAATGAGTACTTCAAAGAAACAGTTTAAATCACTATTATAATTACAGATATATTGCCGAACAACTGATATCAATTATAACAACAGTAAGCTTTAAAGAGTCTAATCATTGTCAATCATACATATGGTAGGATACTCTAGATATCCACAAGAGTGAACCAATATATGAACATGCTTGATTGATCATAAAGAGAACTAATAATTCAGAAACATAACATGAATAATTGAAAAACTGCACACACTTGTTTAACCTCTCATTCATCTTATTATACCCTGAACCCACATGAGGTGTACCACAACATGTGAAAGAATCACATCAAGCTACAATCTCATTGTACAAGGCTTAGAAGCATGCCCGGGTTCCTAAGCCTATCTCTTGAGTAAGACCTCGTCTGCAGTGGGCCTCAACACGTCTGCCTCTCGGTGGCTAATAAGAGCGGCCAGATATCTCAGACTCCACCTCTCAACCTGGGTACTCAGGCGGTGAGTCAAAGCCCTCAGGCTTATTGTGCATCAGTGGACCTACTGACCACTGATCACTCAACATATAACACAGGTACCACCGACATCCCCGGTTGGTGTTGGGTACTACACAACTGTAAGGAGTCTGCCCTACTGTTCAAGACCCCCGCACCCTACTGGTGCGCTCCGGCTTACCTCAATCTGGACTACCTCCAGTCAGGAAACCATTTCCTCCACACAGCACATGCCTCATCCTGTGAGAATTCTACAGTGTTTAGGGCATCTACATGTCTAATTCACTCTTTAAAATCACAATTCAATCATCACATCAATGAATCTTTATTCAGCTTTGTAAACCGTTCATTATACCATCTGATAACATATACCACAATTGAATTATTAAGCATCACCACATCTCAAGCTGAGAAACATTGAAATCACAATACTTATTTCACTGAACACCCTATCATTAAGGTTTCATTTACCTCATTCACTTATCCCATAACTCGCATAAGGATTGAATACATCATTACATCATTCATTAAGAATTTCTCTCAGCAGTTCACGTTTAAGCGATAAGTGATATATATATATATATATATATATATATATATATATATATATATATATATATATATATATATATATATATATATATATATATATATATATATATATGAAACCCTGTAATAAATTGAACTAGGGTTTCCATGCCAAATGAAATGCAAGATCTTATCTGACATATATGTAATTCGCATACAAATAAAACAATCATTCATAACCACGGAGATTCAACTAGGCAACTTCTTTATTCAATTATACAACAATTTCAGTCATAGCTGAAAATCTTAGATTATAGTATATTCATGTAACCTCTACAATTACTTTAAAATTTATCATTTAGATGGATTGCAATCATTTCTAATGTAATTTCATAATCTAAAATTCATCACAACATAGGAATAACCCATATCATATCATCTTGCAAAAACTAGATCAAAAGGCAACTTAGGGTTTGTACTCGCATACTAAACAATTGAATATTATTGATAATTTAACTCATTTTCATACAATCTACTGCTTAAAGGAAGTACCCACTCACCCTAAGGTGTAAAAACACCCTAAAAATGTAGCCCATCTCTAAAGATCTCAAATCCATAGCAAGACTCTATCAAAATTCACGATTTCTTCTTCCTTTTAGCCCTAAATGAGGTCTGTTGAAGGTAGAAGATGAAGGTTAGAGGTTAATCTAAACCTCAAGATCATTGGATCAAGGGTTCCGATCAAGGGGAAGTGAAGAGAAGGAGGAATCCATGGTTAAAACTACTTACCAAGTCGAATCTATAACAACCCTTTTGGATTTCTGTCGTTCTTCATGTTCTTCCCCAAAAATCACCCCAGAAATTGCCTTCTAGGGCACCCTCTTGTTGAGCAAGATGTCTGGGATGATAGAGGATTGAATCACAGTTCCAACACATTTTGTTTCGTTGAAAATAGATAAGTATAGCTCGAGATAAGATTGTTTTACGATTTACAATTTTGGGTGGCGTCGGTCACGGTGTCGACACAGCGTCGGTCGCAGTCCTAGCATCGCAGGTCATGGTGTCAATGAAGCATCACAATCGTGTTGTCGACGCAACATCGGTTGCGGTCCTAGCATCACGGGTCGCAGTGTCGACGCAACGTCACGGTCGCGGTGCTCTGTATATGTTTACTAAAAAGGGCATAACTCTCTCATTTTAACTCCGATTTGGTTCATTATTTTTTTGTTGGATTTGCAATTGAATTCTCTACAATTTACAATATTATTTTGATAATATTCTCAAATGAAAAATCATTTATTAATTATTTCCTCCAATGTCATTAACTCTCTTCTTGCACACATGTATGGGTTAATGATATATTAACTCCAACTCGGATCTTTATAGTATGCTTAAGCGATGATTATGAGTTGCCCAAATAAGTATTTAAGGTTATCAAAGTTAATACAAAGCACAACATAGAATATTACTAACAAAAGTATGCCAAGCATTAAGATTATCTTAAAACTCTAGGATTACCAGCAAAGCTAGGAACGGGTTGTAACAATTCTCCCCCTCTAATTAAAATTTCGTCTCAAAATTTCTCAAAGAGGAAAAGATAATTGTTAAACATCTCCGATTCTACTTTCCAAGTAACTTATTTTATACATTATTCCTCCTAATAACCCTATCACAACTTTTAAAATATATAAAACGTGTGAAACATAATTTCTCATCTCATCATCACATGGTACTATTCACTTGCCATTCATGAGACCACACTAGTCATCATATTATCATAAGATATAAATATTTTTCACAATATCATAGGGGCATCAACCCTTATCAACACAAGAGGATTACACCTCATCCAGGGCTCAACCATGCCCAAAGGTCATTAAGACCATCATTCTATTCCCAGCAAAAACATCATTATCTTTACATGCCTTATAACAAGGCTCAGCAACATTACTTACATATAATACATCGGATCAACACAATATTGCATTAATGAGCTAGAATATATTCATAAGCAATCATAGAAGGGTTATATTAACATTAAGAACATTCCTTTATTATATCAACATGTAAGGAATCTAGATATGATTAACCCTCATTATTTTCATAATGCACATGTTTAGCATAAGAAAGTATCAACCATGTGGCTATGATAACCACCAATTAACATATTAAGGTTATGATCATATTAAGGAGGTTATTACACCATCATTCCATCATATAAGAATGTTAAACATGAATACTCATCTTTATCTATTTGTATTAGAGTTAGGTTCAACAAGATAAATTATACTAATGTTACTAATCAACACATATACCCAAACCCTTACTCGCGACATCCCCATTGGATCATGGATGCATTAGGTGAAGCATCACCATCACATTCCATACTATCCTAAAGTATGAACCCACACATAAATCAAGGTGTAACCATCGGGTTATAGCATACTAAGGTTTCAACAATAATAATAGAGTACTCCATGATTGTATTAGTCATTCAAGGACTATTCATACCCAATTACCATCACTTAGTTATATTAAAGCTAGGTATAACAAGCTATACCTCATTAGGGTTACATATCAATACAATATGATTATCATCCCTTCTATTCATATGAGTGAATAGGTAAGACTACCTTATTCAGGGTAACCCTCAATTTGTTCCATCATCATTCAACCCATATCACCATACCATAATTGTACAATACTAAGATGGATTACTGGTATGAATGACTATAACTATCAGACACCTTTAATTAACATATTGCTTGCACAAGTACACTAAAATCATACGTAGAACCAATTTACACCCTTCATTATACCTTCAACAAATTACACTTCTAAAAACAAATTCATGTATTACTAGAAGCCATTGTTTTCTCTTATCTCCTCATTCATTACTACTTACTTATTGTTACTTATCCTTCTCATTTTGATCATATAGAATAAACATCCCTAAAATTTAAACATTTAAGGTAAGAATGGATTATTCATCATTCTTTCTATCACTGCAAGAATTTATTTTAGATTATACTTTCCTCATGTTGCACTTCTCCTTTTGTTCAAATTACACCTCTTATATTTCAAATATATTTCTTATCCTATGCTCTGAATCATTTCCATATTGTTTATCTACCTTTCAGATTAGCTACCTTTAAACCCTGGATTACTATAAGTTCTAGTTTACTTCTCATAGTACAAATCTCATGATCTTATTTTATAGAGATGCTAGTATTCAAGGTCAAATCACTAGTGACATCCCTTGAACCGCTACAACTCGAAACATTCTAGGATTTGGTCCTTATCAGAAGCATGACGTTATTGTGATGTGACCTTGCTCCCTTAATTTGAAATTCAAACTTTAGATCTCACAAGTTTTACTAAAGTCTTCCTTATCTTATCAATTGAATTTACTTTCTCTTACTTGGCCATTCAGATAGATTACATTCTCAATTTACCCCGCTAGGGTTTCACCATCATGTTGTGTGTCATTATTACATTCACTAGATGTCTCTACCATGGTGGTTATGCATCATATATGATTCATTTTCTTATAACTTCATTCCCACATTGCTCTCATTAAGGAAGATATGAAAGAGACTTAGAATTCTTATCTTCAAACATTCCCTTAATACATTTCTCATATGTATGTTTAATTAGTTATCAACAAGGATACTTGACTAACTATCACTTGCTTGAATCTCCTAACCTCTTTCTTTTATAATCTTATATTACTCCATCATGTTTCAAACCCTTCCTTACCTTCCATAATCCTCTTACCATATACTACTCTTCCACCTATCATCTTTAACTTCTAATTGTTCTCTTATGATCATGTTGCTTATTCATGTGTATGATCATGTATACCATGTTGTACACATTTCTTTTTATCATTCTACTAATATGAAGTTGAAATTATAAATCAATAATCTCTCTACTAGTTTCATCTCATGTTTAATACATTACATATCCTTCATTTTAAATCAAAGGGCTCATGCATGGGTCAAACTTAGTTTCTCTTTCAATCAAGTTTTTCCTTCTTGAATATAGTCTACCTTTGTATGACTTATTCATTTGTTAAGCTACACTTTTGTTCTTCTTTTAGAAACTAGTTTGTTGTTCTATAGAGACTTAGAACCCAAAGGTAGTAAGGATGAGTGTATTAAACTTCATAATAAAGGTATACATTCCATGCTCTCAATTATATCATAACCCTCATTCCTTAATTAAGCTCATTATTTCCAACATTTCTCTTTGTTTAAACTAAGTTTCTTATCCTAGTCTTATGATTTACATGTTCATCTAATTCTCTTTACTTTAACTCTTCTGAAGACTCTTCACTTCTATGTACTTATTGTATACTCAACTCCTTTCTTCTATTTTGCCTTTTGCTTTGGAGTACATAAATGCATTGTACTTGATTATATAATCCATTCCTCGGGATTGATTCTTACTATCTTGGCCCTTACATACTTTTCTCATATCTTTTCCATATTTCATATTTAAAGTTCATATAATACTAATCATTAAACTTAACCTGAGCCTTATGTCGTGTTCCTTTATTTCCAATTAAGGGTTTCTCATATGAGGCCCCAAAGTTGGATCTCAGATATCAGTTCCAACTAATTCTTAGCTATTCTAATATTTCCCGTATGTTTCAACATCTTAGTGTATGTACATTCTCACTATGATGTGGGTCTAATTTATCTAGAGTTTACTCTTATTATATTGTTAATAGGAGTCATTAGATCCCATTAATGCACCCTGCCAGCAGGACCAGGCCAAACCTGCAGTCCTAAAGCCAAGAGATACTCAAGATTAACCAACTCCTATTAATCTCAAACATGTGGAAAGAATATCCACTTAGGGTAAACTCATTTAAACATAACTTCTGGTCTACTTGATACAAAGAATAACTAAATCAACTTCATGATACACAACAATCTAAAAGAACCATACATATTCTACAAACTGATAATATGAATTCATACATACAAGAGCATTTCTATCTATCTCCAATCAAAGAATCAATATAAAGAAAGAGTTGTATCACATTCTATGTTTAATCTCTTACTCCTTCATTACTTTCCGGTCTCCTAACCCTAAGATTTCTAGGGTTTCTCTCTAGCCCATCCTTCCTATGCATACCTGGCCAGGGCATTCAGAGAAGAATAGACAGAGTAGCTTGATACTGGTCAACCTAAGTATCCAGATACCGGGCCAGGGTATCCAAATACCCAGACTTCCCAGAGCTATTAATGCACCACCTCTTAACTGCCACACTAATAACTCTTATCCTAATGGTCCCTGACGACTCAGCCTAAGGTCTGATACCAAAAGATGTCACGCCCGCATCCCACGATTACCACTAATCATGAGATTAGGGCATAAGTTTGAGGATTTTACTTAATACAAAGTTCACTCCCAAATTTTTACCTTTTCTTTTCCTTTATTTCAAACTCTTTGTTTTCTCACATTCAATCACATAAACAAACTTTGTAAGAGAAAAACTTTGATTACTCTAATATGATGTCAACATTAATGATACACGTCCATACATTCATTATGTTTCTCACACTTCCATGTACATACGACATGATAATCAGATACATTCTCTCTTATTAGGGAAACAAAGATACAAAACATCATTTACAACTCTCTCACATCTATACAAGGACCTAGAGTGACAGGGACCAAATGAACTAAACTAATCTCATACTTAACTCATGTGGTAGATCTACTATGATGCTTTGACCTTCTTCAAGTCCACGTGGTTTCCCTAAAAATTGTGAGTAGAGGGGTGAGCCTACTCGCTCAGTGAATGAGTACTTCAAAGAAATAGTTTAAAGCACATATATAATTACAGATATATTGCCGAACAACTGATATCAATTATAATAATAGTAAGCTTTAAAGAGTCTAATCATTGACGATCATAGATATGGCAGGATACTCTAGGTATCCACAAGAGTGAACCAATATATGAACATGCTTGATTGATCATAAAGAGAACTAATAATTCAGAAACATAACATGAATAATTGAATAACTGCACACACTTGTTTAACCTCTCATTCATCTTATTATGCCCTGAACCCACATGATGTCTACCACAACATGTGAAAGAATCACAACAAGCTACAATCTCACTGTACAAGGCTTAGAAGCATGCCCGAGTTCCTAAGCCTATCTCTTGAGTAAGACCCCATCTGTAGTAGGCCTCGGCACGTATGCCTCTCGGCGGCTAATAAGAGTGGTCGTATATCTCAGACTCCACCTCTCAACCTGGGTACTCAGGCAGTGAGTCAAAGCCCTCAGGCTTATTGTGCATCAGTGGACCTACTGACCACTGATCACTCAACATGTAACACATGTACCACCGACATCCCCGGTTGGTGTTGGGTACCACACAACTGTAAGGAGTCTGCCCTACTGGTCAATACCCCCGCACCCTACTGGGGCACTCTGACTTACCTCGATCTGAGCTACCTCCATTCGGGAAATTGTTTCCTCCTCACAATGCAAGCCTCATCCTGTGAGGATTCTACAGTGTTCAGGGCATCTACATGTCTAATTCACTCTTTAAATTCACAATTCAATCATCACATCAACAAATCTTTATTCAGCTTTGTAAATTGTTCATTTCATAGACCATCTGATAACATATACCACAATTGAACTGTTAAGCATCACCACATCTCAAGCTGAGAAACATTGAAATCACAATACTTGTTTCACTGAATACCCTATCATTAGGGTTTCATTTACCTCATTCACTTAACCCATAACTCACATAAGGATTGAATACATCATAATATCATTCATTAAGAATTGCTCTCAACAGTTCACATATAAGCAAACATATATATATGAAACCATGTAATAAACTGAACTAGGGTTTCCATGCCAAATGAAATGCAAGATCTTATCTGACATATATGTAATTCACATACAAATAAAACAATCATTCATAACCAAGGAGATTCAACTAGGAAACTTCTTTATTCAATTATACAACAATTTCAGTCATAGTCGAAAATCTTAGATTATAGTATATTCATGTAACCTCTACAATTACTTTAAAATTTATCATTTAGATGGATTGCAATCATTTCTAATGTAATTTCATAATCTAAAATTCATCACAACAGAGGAATAACCCATATCATATCATCTTGCAAAAACTAGATCAAAAGGCAACTTAGGGATTATTGATAATTTAACTCATTTTCATGCAATCTACTATTTAAAGGAAGTACCCACTCACCCTAAGGTGTGAAAACACCCTAAAAACGTAGCCCATCTCTGAATATCTCAAATCCATAACAAGATTATATCAGAATCCGCAGTTTCTTCTTTCTTTTAGCCCTAAATGAGGTCTGCTGAAGGTAGAAGACAAAGGTCAGAGGTTAATTCAAACCTCAAGATCACTGGATCAAGGGTTCTGATCAAGGGGAAGTGCAGAGAAGGAGGAATCCACGATTAAAACTACTTACCAAGTCGAATCTATAACAACCCTTTTGGATTTCCGTTGTTCTTCACATTCTTCCCCAAAAATCACCCCAGAAATTGCCTTTTAGGTCTTCCTCTCATTGAGAAAGATGTCTGGGATGATAGAGGATTGAATTGCGGTTCCAACACACTTCATTTCGTTGAAAATGGATAAGTATAGCTCGAGATAAGATCATTTTATGATTTGTTGTCCTGGGCGACGTCGGTCGCGGGGTCGACGCAGCGTCGGTCACGGTCCTAGCATCGGGGGTCACAGTGTCGACACAGCGTCAGCCACAGTCCTAGCATTGCAGTGTCACGGTGTCAATGCAATGTCGCAGTCGCGGTGTCAACACAGTGTCACGGTCGCGGTGTCGACCGATGTTGCGGTGCTCTGTATATGTTTACTAAAAAAGGGCAAAACTCTCTCATTTTAACTCTGATTTGGTTCATTCTTTTTTTTCTTGGATTCGTAATTGAATTGTCTACAATTATACAATATTATTTTGATAATATTATCAAATGAAAAATAATTTATTAATTATTTCCTCTAATATCATTAACTCTCTTATTGCACACATGTATGGGTTAATACTATATTAACTCCATCTCGGATCTTTATAGTATGCTTAAGTGATGATTATGAGTTGTCCAAACAAGTATTTAAGGTTACCAAAGTTAAGACAAAGCACAGTATAGAATATTACTAACAAAATTATGCCAAACATTAAGATTATCTTAAAACTCTAGGAATTCCAGCAAAGCTAGGAATAGGTTGTAACATTTGTGGTCGTGACAGATCCATTCATACAAGTGTCTCGACTGCAAAGACTCATTCGATGTCTCAATCGAGATAGATTCAATGTCTATCTTGAGCAAAATGAGTAGTTATCACGACCGCAATTGTTCATCAATGGTCGCAGCCGCTACACATGTCTCAACCATAACAACACTCACATACCGCTACAAAGTTTTTGACCATTTAATGATCGCGACCGCGATAGATATTGCGACTGAGACGGGTGTTACAACTGTTACAAAGTCACGTTCGTAACAAAAAGGATGACTGCTGTAGAGAACATGACCAAGACAATAGGTCAAGACCGTAACAATGGTTTCGCTCGAGACATGAGTAGTGACCGCTAGACAAGTGTGAAGTCGGTGGGAAACACCTATAAATAGGCCCTGACTTCACACATATTGAGGGGGGCATCATCAAGAGATGACAAAGTGTTTCCGCACTCCACACTCACCCATCAGCCTCTCCATCAATCTTGGATCTCTGAGGATGAAAGTGGGAGGAGAGAGAAGATATGCTATCACCTTCTTCAAAAGGAGGAGTTGCCATCCATCCCCCACGCCAACGCCTGATCCAAATATGAAGGAGTATTATGGGTGTATCACCTTCTTCTCTCTTTAGATTTGTCATTCCCCTCTACATTGTTCATCTACCCCCTTCGTCTATCTTGATGTATCTTCACCCTTGTAATCTCGTAATGCTTCTCATGAGAATGAGTGGCTAAGCACATAGCTTTGGTTGGGAGTAGACACTAAGGCTCTCCCAAAATGTATATACTTGCACCTATTTGGAATATATGCTCTTAGCAAGGATTATCTCCATACTCTTTGCAATAAACCATTACACTAAAGGAGATTACTCAAAACATAAAGCACAATCAATCACTAATTAATCACATACCCAAAAATATGGGTAAATTAAAATTGATTTCAACGTCAGCACCTGCTCAGAAACATTTGCATAAGAGCCCACATCTTTCTTTTATCCATACTATGACAAGAATTTGATACAAATTATTCTATCACCTTAGCCACAACATATATACAAATGAGAACAATATTTGTATATACCACACAAACCGGCATTAATATGCTCACAAAAGTTTGATTCGTTTGAAACACCATATACAAACTTTTCCTGCCCAGACTTGAGAGTACATGGACGACTCTAGGACACATTAGACATCTGATCAACTTTCTCAAATATTCATTACTATAGATCCTCTTTACTTCCACAGTTCTATTCTCGTCACTGTCGATTACCTAAAAAGATGTGGCGAACCACAAGGGTGAGACCCATGTCCCAGCAATATATATAACCTCCAACAACATTTATTGATTCCAATATTTTTATGTAACGAGACAACATATATAACAAATAAGCTCAAAAACACCTATGATTAACAAAATACATAAAGGAGCAGATAATAACTATCTTCATTAGCCATATTATTCTCATATCCCTATTAACAATATAAGGAGTTTAGCAGCATGAGCATCTCTAACATCATGAACAAGTCTAGTATCATAAGCATAGCTAAGAACATCAACATGTCTATCAAGTTGAACATATCAACATCATAAGTAGAGCTAACAATAAAATCACAACTATCTGCATAAGCATGATTAGAAGTATAGGCATCTCTAGTTACAAAGGCATAGCTAGCAATATAAGCATAGCTAACAATATGTGATCATGAATGTCATAATCATAGCCAACAGTAATAATATCTCTATCAACTTAAACATGACTATTGTATGAACACATTTATAACATGAGCATATCCACAACATAAGAATATCTATTATCTCTTATTATACTATACATGATCTCAATGAAAAGAAAGCAAGCAAGGGTTATCATCCAATATGAAGTGTTGTGTATAACCCTAAACAGATATGCTACACGGTTGTTTTACATCTTTTATTATGCCCTGGGGAAATTGAATTGTACCATCCAAAGTCCAACTGATCCCTGCAAAGGGCTATTTGGTTCCGTACAAGATCTAGGAGTGTCGGTATCCTAAGATCTCTTCCCCTCGGTCAGTACGAGTAAAAAGGTAGTGACATATCAGTCAAAGCTGCCACTACAGTGACATATAGTCAAGTTGCTAACCACTAGTCCACCCTTGGTACAGGTCACAACACTAGAAACCAGGGTATACAAAACCCTTTAATCCAAGGTACAACTGTAGTTTTCCTTAATCAAATCAGATGTATGAGGCATGACCATAGCCATCCTCCACAACTTGCATTGTGGATGACAAGGATATATCCTCAACTTGCCACCCCAACATACTCAACAGTATGCGCTTTGAGTTTCCCTTAGGAATACTCGTTTCGCCATCCAATAAGTTCTGACACTAAAGATGGATCTACGGCACATGGCACTACATGATTAGAGTTGCACTTGATTAGTTATGCCAATTGGATGAATTAAGGCTGCATCAAACATGTGGACATACAAACCCTAATTCACTTCTAGCAAGCATATAAATATCACAACTTTTAAAAGATATAAAACGTGTGAAACATAATTTCTCATCTCATCGTCACGTGGTGCTATTCACATGCCATTCATGAGACCACACTAGTCATCATACTATCACAAGATATAATTCCTTTTCACAATATCACAGGGTATCAACCCTTATTAATACAAGAGGATTACACCTCATTCAGGGCTCAACCATGCCCAAAGGTCATTAATACCATCATACTATCACATGATATAAATCCTTTTCACAATAACACAGGGTATCAACCCTTATCAACACAAGATGATTACACCTTATTCAAGACTCAACCGTGCTCAAAGGTCATTAAGACCATCATATTATTCCCTGTAAGATCATCATTATTTTTGCATGCCTTATAAAAAGGTTCAACAACATCACTTACATATAATAAACCATATCAACACAATATTCCATTAATGAGCTAGGAGATATTCATAATCAATCATAGTAGGGTTATATTAACATTAAGAACATTCCTTTGTTACATCAACATGCAAGTAATCTAGATATGATTAACCCTCATCATATTCATAATGCACATGTTTGGCATAACAAAGTATCAACCATAGGAGTAAGTATAACAAAGAAATAAATAGAGGAAAGGAGGATATTCTTACTCTTTCAAGTCAAGATCACTAGAAGGAAGCTTTTTAAACCCTAAAAGGAAGTCAATTGCAACCCTATATTAATTTTCCAAGAAGATCCCCTCTTTCTTCTTCCTTGGACAGGAAATTTGTAGAATCAAAGAGGGAGAATGAGGTTTGTAGAATAAGGGAAGTGGTGGAGAGCAAATGGCTGGTGCTTAGGGATAAGTATATGAAACTTTAAGATAAAGAAAAAGAAAAAGTTGAAGTTCTAGTATCTTTCCAAGTGTCCATGGCCTTAAACTATTAAGAATATACAAGAACACACACAATTAGCTCCCACACCATCCATAGATACATGCTTATCCCTCATTTCTTGAATTTCCAAGAAAAATTCATTAGTTGATAGCTACTAAAGGTAGCTCATCCATGAAGGGGTAAACCCTAAAATACCCTTAGAGAAAACACCTTCAAACCAAGTATTAAATAGGAAACCCATGGATAAACAAGCTCAATAATGATGAGAGAATATCCAAGGAACATAATGCAAGTGATAAATTGCAAAGAACCTCTCAATTGGGTAAATTGTAGAATAGTCCAAAATGTGCATAAAATTGTATAACTTGCTCAAACAATGTCCAAATTGGACTAAATTTGAAACTTAAGCTTTTCTTATGATTAAAAGCATATCACAAGGTTATATTAGGGTTATAAGAATTAAATTATGATAATTAAGCTTATTCAACTCATTAAGCAAGTTTAGGGGCCTTACACTCCTGTTCTTAATGCTTCATTTGTATGATTAGCTACCATGTTGTGATGTTTGATTGTTAGTGCCTCGAAAGAGTAGTACTACTCTTATCTAAGAATATGGAGATGCATGAATGCATGAAAATGTTGGAATGCTTGAGCTAATGATCATATCTTTTCTTTGTGGTTGTTTGTTTGTCATCTCAAAAGAGAGACAACCTTATAATCTAGATATATCCCAAGCTCAAGAGAGGAGGGAATAGACATATATGATGATTGCTTGTAATCTTGCTAATGGTATGAAAAAGAGAGTGAGTATTTCATGTTGGTGAGAGATCTTAGTAGTTGAAACTCGATCCAAGTCCCCATCCATACTTTTGTTAAGCGTGTTTGTTTGCCTTTATTTTATCTCACTTTGTTTTTCTTACTTTTCCTTTGCTGGTTTTTCTGTTTGGAGTAACATTGCTCCATAAGGAACACCATATTAATATACCTCCTTGATTGGTGTAATTGAGATAAGATTCTACGTTCTTAGCACTTTACCACCCTTGTCCCTGCAGATCGACCCCGATTACTACATCAGACCTTGTATAGTAGTTGCGGGGGCCTAATAGTCAGGTTATAAATTTAAGAGTCCAATACTCTACATCCGCTTTGTTTTGGATGTGTGATTTAGGTCGGTCATCACACTAAGGGTTGAAAATTTAAGCAATTAAAGGAAAGTAAACAAGATCAAAATCTAAGTTAATCCTAGACAGTTAATTCTAATGAGTAAGAAATGACTAGCTAAGAAAGAAAAAGGTAAGAAAGGACAAAACTATGCTAAGGCTAGAAAGAAGAAGATGTACACCACACTAAGATATAAAACCAAGCACCAGAGAAAAACTAGACAAGAACAATGCAATGAACTAACTAAGAAAGTAAAGAGCTAATTAAGCTAACACCAGCTAAGTAAGAAGGCAATTAGGGTTTTAATGCAATTAAGAGAATTGTGGGTTGTTTGGGGATGCACTTATCAATTGGGTTGGGGGTGATGACATGTAATTATTATTCTTTCATTTATAATACCATACCAAACAACGCCGACCAAAAAAAAATACCATACCAAACAACAAGCTAGAGGCTAATGAATTGCCCTAAACTACCTATTGGTCGTGGATAAGATAGGGTTGTATAGGGGAACAAGTCCCTAACACCTCCTATCCACCCTTAGGAGGCTCCATTGGGTTAGGGTTTAGGTGGAATTCAATTGGAGTATAGTCAATCCTAGGTTTCTAGGATAGGAAGTCTTAGGGTAATTAGGGGCCGAGTGTAGCAATGGAAGGTGGAAGTGAGGTTTTAGACCTCACATCACCCACATTCTAGCCTTGAGAATGCTCCAAGATCATTACACTAAATGCTCCTATACTAGATACTTCGATCTCTCACCTAGATGTAGGAGAATTTTTTAAGATGTAGGAAGGTGAAAATCTAACTAGGGATCTATTAATTTAACTTAGGAGCAATTCATAAAAAGAGCCACACATAAGAAAATCTAGGTGATTTCAAGCACAAACCACAAAAGCAGTTTATGGGAAATGGGATAGAAGTAGAACATAATTATTAGCAAACGAAATTAGAATGTTTACATATAACTTTCCCCCAACATGGTATCAAACTAACATTTTAGGCCCCAAACAGCCCACCTAAGGGACCTAGCTACTCATAGAACAATAAAATACAAAAATGGAGAAGAAAGAGGTAGAAGTAGCCATGGAGATCAGTGTATATGAAGGGATACTCCTCTCTAGCTATTGCAACAACCTCCTCCTCCCTCCTCCAATATGAAGTGGCATGGAAAGATGGTGGAAAGTGGTCAAAACCCTAAGAAACTAGGGTTTTGGTGGTGAAAATGGTGAAATGGAGTGGAATGGAGATGAAATGAAATGGAATGGATAGGGGCAAAAATGGGGAGCTACGGGTGTCTAGGGAGTAGCTAAGCTCTGAAAAACACTAGAGGGGGGTGAAAATGGTTTTATGATAATTTTAAAAATTATTTAAGAAAACAACCACAAAAAGATTGGAGAAGGAGACAAGGTGTTTAGAGTGGTTCCACCCTTAGCAAATACTAAGGGAGTCAATCCACTACCCGGTTGTTCCCAACCGGGATTTTGAAAGCAATTGTATTTTATTACCTCACAAGGATGTTACATAAGATACAACTACCTTCACAACCCTTAGGATAGCCTTCACCTAGAAGTATTCCCACCAACCTTGAAGCAGCCTTCCTCGAAGTAACTCCAAGCTCCCCCTTGAAGTAGCTTTTCTCTTGAAGTAGCTTCCTATTGAGACAGCCTTCTTGAAGTAATCCTAAGTCCACTGAGCTACCTTCACCACCCGAAGAAGCTCCAACAGCCTCCTTTCCGTAGCCTCCAACCTAGGAGTAGCAAAGGAGAACAAAATACATCAGAAGGAACAAGATTGGAAGAAAGAAACAATGTTACCAATTTAGTACAACGCTTTGATCCTATATCAAGTGTATTGATCTCCTATCCACTATATGAATGTGGTAGTGTGGTGGCTAGGAGATACTAAGCTATAGGACACTAATGTAGAACTCAAGGAAAAATAGATTGCAAGTGTAGCTCAGCTTGTTGCTCACAAGGAATGATTCTCAAGTGTAATTGTATGCACAAGTGATGCTTTGGGTGTCCTAAGGCATGTCCTATTTATAGGAATGGCCTACTAGTGCTTAGGGACATTCTAGACACTTTCTAGGGTGTTCTTAGTACTCAACTAGCCGTTAGGTGTCCACTAATTACATTGCAATGGCTAGTTGTTTAATGTTGAAAAGTGCAGTCCAGAACCTTTCTCGGTCGAGAAGTTTTTCGACCGAGAGTCTCTCGGTCGAGGAATTTGTCAACCGAGGGAAGGTCTGGAATGAGTGTATTGCAACATTCATTTCCAACTACCAACCACTTTTCAACTCAGTCTAACATCTATAGAATTTGCTAGAAGGACTATTCCCCGTCGAGAATATTGTCAACCGAGAGTGTCTCGGTCGAGGAATTTGTCGACCGAGAACATCCCTGTCCCAATATGTAATTGTGCTTATATCTTAAGGGAGGATCTTTTTAAGTGTTGTGAGTGGATAGGGAAGATATAACACTTGATTTACATTATGTCTAAGTACTTGTACATTATATATTTGTACAAGTTCTTACATTGAGTACAATCACGAAAATAAAGTAATTTAAACATATTGATCTTCCAATTTGTATTTCTCTTCAACTATCCACTTCCTTATTTTTTTATCCCTGAAACATGCACTGAATAAAAATTTAGATCGACAAGAATGAAATATTTATCATCATCAAAACAAAGGGTTTAATAATGTCTAATTTAGCCAACAACTCCCGCTTTTTGAAGATGACAAACATTTCTAAAATATAAATCAAGGAAATTTAAATAGCATGAGTTTCATACCTGATGTTTACCTTATGTAAGTATTCTATTGTTTATTCAAAGAGGTATATAACTCTTTTAAGGAATATAGAAATAATTTATGTGAAGCCAAGAGATTATGAAACTCATTTATTTTGATTTATATTCTTTTTTCCCCTTTGTCATTTCAAAAAGTTAGCCATATAACCAATTTGCTCCCCCTGATGGGATACTCCCCCTTAATTGTATACTATAACAAGAATGTCAAATTTAGCCATAGTTCAAAAATCATGATTTATTTCTCAATCATTTGCAAGGGATGTTAAGCCCTGAAATGACATGAGAATCCTTTAGGCTCATGAATATATTTTGATAGTTTCTCAACCATTTACAAGGGATGTTAAGCCCTTCAATGATATGAGATTCCTTTAGGCTCATAGTGGAATCAATTGATGTATCTCTTAACCAAATACAAGGGATGTTAAGCCCTAATTTGTTTAGAGAATTCATTTAAGAGCATCACATTCAAGAATATTGTAAGCTACCTTATTTGAATTACTTTAAGGATACGAAGGTCATAACTAGCTTTGAAGTGAGATTGAATAAGTAAAATAATGAATCAAATTGTTTTTAACATGTTGAGAAAATATACTATTTAGATGAATGATTTACAAATAAGAAATTTGTCAGGCTTATTTTAGGTCGACCTTGACTTCGACCTTGGCACCCCTCGGTTGAATTCTTTATCAACCGAGAGGCATTTATGTAGATTTCCAATGTATACATTTTCATAGGTTATCCAATAGGCCATATGATCTATTGTGTATGATCATTATTAGTTCTTCATTTTGCTCATATATGAACTTATGAATGTTGAATAATCTGAAATAAAACCTCTTTATGACTTTAGATTTGCTATTAATACTTTTCTTGAATAAAGCCAATCTTTTCCTCTTATATGCTTGTTTGGGACAATTTAATCATGTGAAGTATAAAGTTTTGATGCCCACATATTCTTCCTTTTGATCAGTGTCATTCAGACATTTAATGTAATATGTAAAGTTCATTGCATATTCCAGTCACTTAAGTTAATTGCAATTGAAGTATCTTATTTTAATAAAATAGTTCTGACAGAGTCTTCCTCGGTCGACAAAGTTCTCGATCGAGTGATATTCGGTCAAAGTACTTGTCGGCCAGATGTTTCTCAGGTTTTTTTGGACTTAAGACAATAACTTACTTGGTCGACTATTTTATCGATCGATAATTTTACTGTTTCTCCATAAATGCAGGTTTGAGACAGAAACTACTTCGGTCGACAATTTTCTCGACCGAAGAATGTCTCGGTCAAACTTGTTTTCGACCGAGATTGTTTCTGTTGTGTTTTCAGTAATTATTTGAAAATAAAACATAATGTATTTCCAATATAATTATAGAAATATGCAAATTAAAATTCAGTTTAGTTTAGATAAGACAATTTGAATATCAAAGTAACGTTTTAGGTCAAATCTCAACTAATCATATTCAAATATCTAAGTTTTAGGAATCCAAACTAGATCAACATCCTTTTTCTTGTATGGGCAAGAAAATGAATAATGTCCAAGACGTAAACAGTAATGACAACATATAGAATCAATTTCATTTCTCTTCTTAGCTAGATTGTCTTTAGGCACATATATAACTTTAGTCTTGGGCACTTATGTCCTTCTAACTCTAGGTTTTTTATAGGATTTACCTTTGGGCTTATAACCTAGTCCTCTCCTTCCAATCTGACCAGAAGAATCTTTTAGGATCTTATCAAGAATACCATTGTTTTTCAAGCTACTAATTTTGTTTTGTAACTTAGCAATTTCATCCATTCTCTGTTTAACATCTAACTTTTCTTGTTCTAGATTAGATAACAAACTATCTCTTTCTTTGATAACATCATCATAATCTAAATGAGTACACAAGATAGGTTGAGTTTGAATATCATTCAATTTTGCAAGTAGTTCAACCTTTTCTTGAGAAAGAAAACCATAATTTGTTTCTAGAGTAAGCAGCTTCGTATTGTAGTCATTAAGAGATGATTTCAAGGTAGAGTTTTCAGAAATAATACTTTCTTTTTCAGAAACAATATCATTTTGTTGAGCATACAACTCCTCACTAGTTTTAGTAACTCTTTTTAGTTTCTTTTTACAATCAATATATTTATCATGCAATTCATTAATGATATCAACTAACTCTTCTTTAGATAAATAAAAAAGACTTACCTCTTCTTCCTCATTTGTTGTAGCAATAAGGCACTCCACCTCTTCTTCTCCATCCTCACTATCATCACTTGATTCATCTCATGCAGCTTTATAGGCTTTTTCCTTATTCTTGTGAGATGATTTCTTACCTTTCTTGAGTTTAGGACAATCACTTTTTAAATGTCCCCTTTTTCCGCATTCAAAGCACCTAGAGGAAGAAGAAACACCATAAGTTTTGTTAGTTTTAAATCTTCTATATTGCTTACCATTTACAATGAGAGTTTCTCCTTCACTATCTTCTTCACTTGTGTCATGACTAATTTTGGTTGATGCCTTGAATGCAATGTCCTTTCTTTTCTTCTTCTTGTGTTCATCTGTCAATCTTTCTTCTTCTTCAAGGGTGACCTCATGAGTCTCCAAGTTGCCAATGAGTTGTTCTATCCTCAATCTTGTGAGATCATTTGCTTCTTCAATAGCCGTCACCTTTGGTTTGTACTTTGGTGGCAAACACATAAGAATCTTGGATACTTGATCCTCTTCACTAATGGCTTTACCTAATGCATTCAAACCATTAACAATAGAAGAAAACTTTGCATACATTTCATTAATAGACTCATTTGGTTCCATACGAAATTGTTCAAACTTTTGTTTAAGCATACTAATTTTGGAGTTCTTTACTTGAACAGTTCCTTCATAAATAATATAGAGTCTATTCCATATTTCATATGCAGTTTCACAATTTGATATTCTGTTAAACTCACCTACGGAAATTGAACAATAAAGGATACTTACAGCTTTTGCATTCAATTGGGCTAATTTTACCGTATTTGCATCCCATGTAGCATACTCCATTTGAGGAAGAGTGTATGTATTTGAAACTATTCTTCAAAGATCCCATCTGATCCCTTGAAAGTAGAATTGCATCCTCCTCTTCCAATAGTTGTAGTTGGTGCCATCAAATGGTGGAGGTCGAGCTACAAGTGTTCCTTCCAAGTTGAGGTTGTTTAGTACTTCATCACCCATTTTCTTTAAGACTTGTTAAAGTTCCTTGAAGCCTGCTCTGATACCAATTGAAAAATACTAGAGGGGGGTGAATAGGGTTTTATGATAATTTTAAAAATTATTTAAGTAAACAATTACAAAAAGATTGGAGAAGGAGGCAAGGTGTTTAGAGTGGTTCTGCCCTTAGCAAATACTAAGGGAGTCAGTCCACTACCTGGTTGTTCCCAACTGGGATTTTGAAAGGAATTGTATTTTATTACCTCGCAAGGATGTTACATAAGATACAACTACCTTCACAACCCTTAGGATAGCCTTCACCTAGAAATAGTCCCACCAACCTTGAAGCAACCTTCCTCGAAATAACTCCAAGCTCCCCCTTGAAGTAGCCTTCCTCTTGAAGTAGCTTCCTATTGAGACATCCTTCTTGAAGTAATCCTAAGTCCACCGAGCTACCTTCACCACCTGAAGAAGCTCCAACAACCTCCTTTCTGCAGCCTCCAACCTAGGAGTAGCAAAGGAGAACAAAATATAATAGAAGGAACAAGATTGGAAGAAAGAAACAATATTACCAGTTTAGTACAACGCTTTGATCCTATATCAGGCATATTGATCTCCTATCCACTATAGATGAACGTGGTAGTGTGGTGGTTAGGAGATACTAGGCTATAGGACACTAATGTAGAACTCAAGGAAAAATAGATTGCAAGTGTAGCTCAGCTTATTGCTCACAAGGAATGATTCTCAAGAGTAATTGTATGCACAAGTGATGCTTTGGGTGTCCTAAGGCATGTCCTATTTATAGGAATGGCCTACTAGTACTTAGGGACATTCTAGACACTTTCTAGGGTGTTCTTAGTGCTCAACTAGTTGTTAGGTGTCCATTAATTACATTGCAATGGCTAGTTGTTTAATGCTGAAAAGTGCAGTCCAGAACCTTTCTCGGTCGAGAAGTTTGCCGATCGAGAGTCTCTCGGTCGAGGAATTTTTTGATCGAGGGAAGGTCTGGAATGAGTTTATTGCAACATTCATTTCCAAATACCAACCACTTTTCAACTCATTCTAACGTCTATAAAATTTACTAGAAGGACTATTCTCGATCGAGAATATTGTCGACCGAGAGTGTCTCGGTCGAGGAATTTGTCGACTGAGAATGTCCCTGTCCCAATGTGTAATTGTGCTTAAATATTAAGGGAGGATCTTTCTAAGTGTTGTGAGTGGATAGGGAAGATATAACGCTTAATTTACATGATGTCTAAGTACTTGTACATTATATATTTGTACAAGTTTTTACATTGAGTACAATCATGAAAATAAAGTAATTTTAGCATATTGATCTTCCAATTTGTATTGCTCTTCAACTATCCACTTCCTTATTTGTTTATCCCTGAAACACTCAAATAACAAGTTATATCCAAAAGAATGAAATGTTTGTAATCATCAAAACAAAGGGTTTAATAATGTCCAATTTAGCCAACAAGCTCGTGCTCCAACCGCCACCCGAGTATATATAGGTGGTGGGGAAGCATTAGGTTAAGTAGGGGCAATATGGGTAAAACAATGCAAAACTAGGCTAGGGTTGCTGGCCACCACGGCCATGTCGGGTCACCACGTCTGTGGTGGTTGTAGGGAACATGGTTGTGGTGTATGGGCACGAGCAAGGTGGAAATTGGATGATAAAGTCAGATAAATTTGCAAATCTGGAGGTTCAGTACCACGACTATGGTGGTCACCACGGGCATGGTGAACTTGGGTCACCACGAGGGTGGTGGGTCTTGGTTACTTTTGGCCTGGTGGCTAGCAATTTCAAACTTGTACTTTAACTTTGATCATTTGTACCACGTTCATGGCCATATACCACAACCATATTGGGGCTTCTTTCTTGCACTTTAACCTTCAACTTGCTCATCTCTAATGCTCCTTGCTTTGGGTTGATCCTTGACCACTTGGAATAGGTTGGGGAAGATCTTGGGATCTCTTTAGGCTCCTTTAGGTTAAAGAAATCCTTAGATTCTCCTCCTTCTCTCTTTTCCATTCAAATCATGCTCAAAGTACCTGAAAATCATACAAAGAACATCTATACGTGCATTTGATAGAAATATGCATACTGAGGAAAGCAATCTGCATTCTAACATATTTAGATGTGAATGAAGTACAAAATGGCACAATATGAATCCCTAAATGTGGGTCACAGATCAAGCAGTTCAACAATTTCATAACAAATGACTGCTTGATGTATATACATTAGGAATCTATCAAAATTATGTTTGACTGTAAAATATGTACTTAGCACGTGCTCTCTTTCTAGTATACAGACATACAAAACTTAGGTAATCGAAATGAGGATGTTAGATATATCTTCCCAGCTCCAATCTTTCCTAAATACAGCCCTAGTATTGGTGGGGGCGTTATAATTTCAACATTCAACTCACAATCTAACATGTTTGCTAGCCGAAACATGACCTACCTTTGTGTGGAAGAGTCAATGGAGCTTCTCCGTCTTGCATTGAGACTACATGATAAACTTGGTATACTCATTGAGGTTATGAGGTTCCACATTATTTAGAGACTTACCTACCACCTTCTTTCACTAGGATCAGTGAGATTGTTCTTGCTTCTCAATGTAGCGACATCTTAATAGGCTTAGATGAGGCAGATTGCCTATGGAGGCTAGCCCTCAACGAACTTCTATCACGGGGAGCACTAGTATGTGTGGTGGAGGTGGGGGTGTAGTTTTGTTTAGATTCACCATGAGAAAGGATATCATTAGTACATGGTATCACTCCCACTAACATAAATGTTATATAGGTACCTTCCCCCCACTTTCCTTACTTTTCCCCCTTCATTAATTTTTCTTTTCCTTCTATATCCCTATAACAAGAGGGAGTCCTCTTGTCTGTCTTTCTGTTCATCTGTGTGCCTCATTGTATGCTTCAACAAATTTTCTATTTCTTATTTTAAACTTTGCCACTATACTTTCTTTGTGTCGATAACTACTAGTCATTTTTATAGTATGCTTTTCCATATCCCAGTCCCAACATTCTATAATGTTACTTGTAACATCCCTGACCTGGGTTATAACCTAACCCTAGAAGTTTTGCCTAAACATGTAATTATATACTTGTGAATACTCTCTTGCATGTATTTAAGTTCCTCAGGAACATAAACTTGCAATTTTGCTCCTTTTTAAACAAAGTTGTAGCATTGTTTTGTAATGCAGGGATCTATGTGCAAATTACCCAGTTAAGGGGTTTAACTTGCAATGTTCATAGGTTAAGATGTTCCTCTGATGATGAGACATCATATGAGTGAATATGATGAGGTATGATGGATTTCCCAAGCTTGGGCATCAAGATGCAGCTTGAGGAATGATCCTTGTGCTTAAAAACCCTAATTTGGAGTAAAGTGCAATTTACCCAAATTGTGGGGTGCATGTTATAAAAATACACCTTCTAGAACATCTTTAATGACTCTTGACATCATTTAGAGTAGAAATGATGAAATAGACACATAAATGAGTAATCAGATAAGAAAAATAATCTTTGTGCATAAAATTCACTTAGTATGGGTATGGAGACCTTTCATGTATGTACCCTAGTTGAAAGTGGTTTTCCTTACCCTTAGATCTTGAGTTTAGATGAGCTTTGCATAATTTTTGATGGTCTTGGACGTTCCCTTGAACAAGGAGGGACTTGGATGAGAAATCCATGTTCTAGAGGTCCTTATGGTGTAAAATAGCCTAAAGTATATAAGCTCTTGTCCTTGCAAACCAACCAAACGTATCTCTTCTCCTTTTCATTTCTCATCCTTCTCAAACGGCTAAGGCAGAGCTCTGGAGCTCAGGAGAACGACCAACTAGTGCTAAGGTGAGGGGGAAACCATCCTCAAGCTCGAATTCATGGTGGAATTCTTCTTAAAAGGTTGGTTCTATGGTTAACTAACTTAGGTTTCTTGTTCTAGCCGACCATCCCCATATTTTCCTTGGAGAATCACCTCTGGCCAAGTAGTGGAGCTCAAGACACCATTAGAGGCTTGAAGCTTGGAAGCTTGGAGCTCTAGGAACAACGTTCTAAGGTGGGTTTTATAATTCTAAACTCCTTGCTTTATATACATGTTTTTTTTCTTGCAATTTATGCTTTAGTACTTCTTCTTCTACCTCCCTTCTTCCTTGCACCTTTGCAAGCAAAACGGTGGAGAAACCGACCTGAACAGAGGTTGATGATGATGGGCGTGAATTCCTAGGTATCTTTATCAACCGACCTTGGACTCTTTTGGTCCAAACGGTTGCAAACCGTTTAAGGTCAAACAGTTTCAAACCGTTTCATCTCAAACGACCTTGCAAGACCATTTGGATCAAACTGGTCTCAAGACCGTTTGATAGAGTTGAACAAGGGACGACCGTTTGAGGGTCTGTTGGTAACATATTGAATTTCATTCCTAGAAAGATTCATTGTGGGCTCCGATCTCCAAACCACGGTATAAACACGATTTAAACATGAGCGGAAGCAATCGATTAACAGCGGAAGACAAAAATCACGGAAATTTAAAACTTTTCGAGATAAGAGCCTGAAACCACAAACCTTTTCCATAGAAAAAGGATTTAAACTGTATACATCACTGTCAAATTACTTCTTGAGTAATTATACACATCAAGATACAAAATCTCAAGAACTCGTAACCAAAAGACTCCAAGACCTGAGAGTATAGAGGACACATAGGACTGACTCTAACTACACCACATAGCAGGCTGAATCTCCACCTGAGATTTACTGCTGCTCCTGGTGCTGTTGCTGCTGGGATTGATCACTGGTATTCTGGTTCCTCCGTCTTCGACGACTACCTAAAAAGTTGAAGTCTACGGGGTGAGACAATTTCGAATAATTGTCCCAGCGAGAGTTATAACTCTCCACTAGAAGCTTAATAAGCAGAACAAAGAATAACTTAAGCAGTAAAAGCTTTCAAAGTATTCAATAGCCATTTTAGTAATAAACAAGAGTTCAACATTTCTAAAATATGAAGAACATCTACATTATTCAATGTAACATCAATCAAGTAACTCGTAGTTAACCCTAACAGATATACTACGCTGTTGATTATGTTTTTCAAACATATTTATGCCCTGTGGAGATGAGGCATACCACTCATACTCCAACTGATCGCTAAGAAGTCACATCAGTATCATACATAGGTCATTAAAAGAGCCGGATTCTTATGACCTCACCTTCCTCAGTCAGTTAGAGGATTGTTTGCTAGACATCTGGCAGGACGTCTTTTGTTATAGCTTACCAGGGTAAACTGGTCCTTCGCTATATTAGAGTTACAGTGGCGTTCTGTACTCTCTTCGTCATCGGAAGATTTCTTGTTTATCTCTCACAGATGAGGTGTTTGTGTTTTCTTTGGGAGATTTGTGATACATCTCACCATTTGGTTTTGTAGTGAAGGATTGACGGTATCAATTCCTACACTAGGATGTAAGGATTTACGCATCCATTTCCCCCACATACTCAAGAGTATGTGATCCAGGAGTTCCCTTGGGAAAACCTGTTTCACCATCATTTGGTCTCTGACAATGATGGATCTATGATCAGGGCTCTACATTATACTTGATTAGTTAGGTACGTTCAGTATTATTCTAACATCAAACATTGTTCTTCAAACAATAACATTAGCATAACAGCTATAAAATGAGAATACTAAATGTAACAAGCCTAACTCTTATCAATCATCATTTCTCAATACCTTCATCACAAGTCATCTCTAAAGCCTGACCTTGATGGTATTTGTGGCCCTCATAGCCCATTTAATTCATAGGTTGCCTTTAACAAGGCAACAAGATATATCACTATTCATAAAGCTAAAGCATGCTTTTAATGAATATAGGTTCATAATCCATACCTAGATATGATCATCATCTCATGACAACCTGCAAGGTTAATTCAACTGATACAGTAAGCAATTCATTCTAGAGGTTACATTTTCACACTCTTAGAAGAATCAAGTTCCCCAATTTTCATCAACCAGGGTTTACTATTCACTCCAAGGTGAATTGAGCTCTTAACATCATCATGTATGAGAAACATCATCATTAAAGCTCTTAAATAAGATTAAGATTCGCTAAACATCATAATTAGGGTTTCCATGATCTCTCATAGATGGATCATACCCTAATTATGCACATTCATATGTATGGAAAGCATTTTAATTGAGTTTCCACCATAAAAGGTTACTTTCTCTCTCTTAGGATACTTTCTCTCTCCTCTTACTAGTAGATGGTGACAACACCACTCTAGATCAGGTTGGGTTAAGTCCTCATTGCCTAGCATAAGCCAAATCATCACTATCATGTGATTAGGGTTTGATTAGAACAAGGTATTGCTCAATTAAACTCCTCAAGGGTATTTTGGTAATTTGACCTCATGATCACCTTCATGGGTCAACTCATTAATCACTTAATCCCTTAATGACCTAGGTTACCATTAGGGTTTAGATTAGATCACCATTGAACCAATTACACCATCAATTGATTAAGTACAAACCACCTTGAACACCTTCAAACGGTTTCAACCTTCAACCACCAAACGGTCTTGAGACCGTTTGGGTGTGTTGACCGTTTTGACTTTCAACCGTTTGGAGCTCATGCGTTTTGAAACCGTTTGATCAAAGTATCTTGAGATCGATTGGTCCAAACGACCTTGAGATCGTTTGAGCCCAAACGGTCTTGAGACCGTTTGGTCCCAAACGGTCTTGAGACCGTTTGGTCCCAAACGGTCTTGAGACCGTTTGGTCCAAATGGGCTCAAACCGTTTGGACCTCCAACAAGGTTCAAAAATTACAAACGTTTATGGTTAAGTATGTTGAAGCCCTCAGTTGGCCAAAGCCATGTTAACCACTTATAAATTGAGTCAATTAGGATGAGCCTCAATCAATTGGACACCATATTAACCCTCAATTGAAAGCCAATTATGGTTAAGTCCAATTCAATTAGGGTTTCAAATCGGATAGTCATCAATATTCAACAATGTGAATCAATTCAAGGTTGAACCTATCAATTGACCTCCAATTGGGCCCAAACTTGGCCCAAACGGTCTTGAGATCGTTTGGACATCATCCAAACGGTCTTGAGACCGTTTGCCCAAAGTTTGACTAAAAACCAAGTCGGTTGTATTAGGGTTGAACTCCAATTAGGTCTAAAATCAGCATTTTTATCAATTCATCAACTTATTGCAATTGGACCTTCAAACCATTAGATTATCTCAACCCTAGACCTCCAAACGGTCTTGGGTTGTTCTCAAACGGTCTTGAGACCGTTTGGATGAACCCCCAAACGGTCTTGAGACCGTTTGGGTCCTTCAACCCAAAACTCAACAAGAGCTATGCTTTAAAACAGTAATTTCAACCCGATTAGGGTTAAGATGTTGAAGTGCCTTCAACTCTCAATTGGTTAAGAATTAATCTTTGATTCTTTGCAGGAATGAAATTCAACATATTACCAACAGACCCTCAAACGGTAGTCCCTTGGTCAACCCTATCAAACGGTCTTGAGACCATTTCAATCCAAACGGTCTTGCAAGACCGTTTGAGAGCAAACGGTTTGAAACCGTTTGACCTTAAACGGTTTGCAACCGTTTGGACCAAAAGGGTCCAAGGTCGTTTGATAAAGTGGCATAGGAATTCATGCCCATCATCTTCAACCTTGGTTAAGGTCGGTTATTCCACCATTTTGCTTGCAAAAGTGCAAGGAAGAAGGGAGGTAGAAGAAGAAGTATCATGCTAATTTGTAAGAACTAAGTATGCATATAAAGCAAAGATTTTAGAGTTATAAAACCCGCCTAAAGGTCATTACTTGAGATCCAAGCTTTCAATCTACAAGCTTTAATGGCGTCTTTGAGCTCCACAGGTTCGGCCAAGGTGAATTCTCCAAGGAAACGTTGGAAAGGAAAGGCTAGAAAGATAGAGCTAGGTGAGCTAGCCATGAATCCAACCTTGAAAACGAGTTTCCTCCATGAATTCAAGCAAAAGGGATGATATAAACTTACCTAGAACCCTTGGTCGTCCCTCTCTGCTCTAGAGCTAGCCTTGGTCGGTTGAGAAAGAAGAGAAGAAGTGAAGGAAATGAAAGGTTCGTTCACTTGTTACAAGGAAAGGGCTTATATACTTTAGGCCTTTTTACACCATAAGGACCTCTAAAGTATGGAATTTACATCTAAGTCCCTCCTTGCTCACGGCACATCCAAACTCATCTAAACTTATGCAAAGCTCATGAAATCTCAAAATCTAAGGGTAAAGAAAGCCAACTTTCAACTAAGGTACATACATGAAAGGTTTCCATACCCATATTAGGTGATTTTTACCACAAGGATCATTTTTCTTATCTGATTATTCATTGATGTCCCCTTTTCATCATTTCTACTCTAAATGATAGCAAGAGTTATAAAAAATGTTCTAGAAGGTGAATTTTACAAATTACACCCCTCAATTTGGGTAAATTGCACTTTACTCCAAATTAGGGTTTTTAAGCACAAGGATCATTCCACAAGCTGCATCTTGATGCCCAAGCTTGGAAAATCCTTCTTACTTCATCATATTTACTCATATGATGTCTTATTATCATAAGAACATCTTAACCTGTGAACATTGCAAGTTAACCCCTTTAACTGGGTAATTTGCACATAGGTCCCTGGACTACAAAACAATGCTACAACTTTACATATAAAGGAGCAAAATTGAAAGTAAATGTTCCTGAGGAACTTAATTACATGCCAGGGAGTATTCACAAGTATATAATTACATATTTAGGCAGAACTTCTAGGGTTAGGTTATAACCCAGGTCAGGGATGTTACAAATTATCCACCCCTTCACAAGGATTTCGTCCCCGAAATCGATAAAACGTATTAGGAGAAAAGAGCAGGGTATTTCCTTCTCATCTCATCCTCTAGTTCCCAAGTGGCTTCTTCAACACCACGATGGTTCCAGAGGACTTTCACGAGGCTTATATCTTTCTTCTTTAACTTTTTAGTTCTGTTATCAAGGATTGACACTGGTCCCTCCTCATATGTTATATCATCATTTAATTCTACTTCCATTGATTGTAGAACTGACTCGGTGTCTGGGTGACATTTCCTCAGCATGGAAATGTGAAACACAGGATGTAACTTTTGCAACTCTTGAGGTAACTCTAGTCTATAGGCCACCTTTCCAACTCTCTCAACAATTGGATAAGGTCCCATGAATCTAGGAGCAAACTTTCCTTTTCTTCCAAAACGAAGGACTCCTTTCCAAGCTGAGACCTTGAGATACACTCTGTCTCCAACCTGGAACTCTAGGGGTCTATGACGTTTATCAGCATACGACTTCTGCCTATCCTGTGTAGTTTTAAGTTGTTGTTGTATAACTTTAATCTTCTCTGTAGTTTGCTGCACAAGATCAGGACCTGACAACTGGTGCTCACCAGTCTCATACCAACACAAGGGTGATCTACAACGTCTACCATACAAAGCTTCATAGGGTGCCATATCAATACTATGTTGATAGCTATTGTTATAGGCAAACTCTATCAAGTTCATATGTAGATCCCAACTCCCGGTAAACTGGAGAACACATGCTCTCAACAGGTCTTCCAAGGTCTGTATAGTCCTTTCCGACTGTCCATCAGTCTGTGGGTGAAAGGCTGTACTAAACCTTAGTTTGGTGCCTAAGGCTCTGTGTAACTGCTCCCAAAAGCGACTTGTAAATTGGGGACCTCTGTCAGAAACTATTGTGACAGGAACTCCGTGTAAACGCACTATCTCTTGTACATATAACTGTGATAACCTTTCAGCAGAATAGGTTGTCTTGACAGGTAGGAAATGTGTTGTCTTAGTCAACCTATCAACAACTACCCAAATGGAATCATGTCCTTTGTTTGTCCTGGGTAGGCCAACAACAAAGTCCATGGTCACATGGTCCCACTTTCATTGTGGTATGGGTAAGGGTTGCATTGTTCCTGCAGGTTTCTGGTGCTCAGCCTTGACGTGCTGACACACAGAACACCTTAGAACAAACTCAGCTACATCCTTCTTCATCCTAGGTCACCAATACATATCCTTCAAGTTTTGATACATCTTGGTGCTCGCTGGATGCATGGCATACATTGAAGAATGAGCTTCCTCCAAAATTATCTTCCTCAGGTTATCTACATCTGGTACTATCATCCTCCCATGATAGCATGCCACCTGGTCATCCGAGTCATGGGAACCATCTCGTTTCTCATTTCCATACTCAGATCTAATCTGCTGAACTACAGCATCAACATGGTGTGCCTCCTTAATCTGCTCTCTTAGGGTAGGTTTAATATGCATCTCAGCCATCAACCCGACTAACTGTTGGCTAAATGGACATCTATAAATCCCTTTGTTTTGATTATGACAAACATTTCATTCTTATTGATCTAACGAGCTACTTGAGTGTGCAGGAACAAGGTGGATGACAAAGTACTAGGGAAATCCATATGCTTACATATTTATATTCATGAAATGTAATCGCTTTGTAAAAACTTGTACAAATATATAATGTACAAGTACTTAGATTTCATGTAAATCAAGCGTTAGATCTTCCCTAGCTAAACACCACATTTAGATAAGTCATCCCCTTCAAATAGGATCACATATGCAAACTCATACATATAATTAGTGCCTAAATTGAAACATTGAAACAGGATCAATCTCGGTCGAACAACTCCTCGACCGAGACACTCTCGGTCGACAATCTTCTCGACCGAGAAAGATCCAAAGTAGCCGTTAGACACAACTGACAAGGTAGTTGCCAGTTGGAGATAAACGTTGCAAAACACTTGATTCAGAGAGCTTGTCGGTCGACAAGAGTTCGACCGAGTAGGTGTCTCGGTCGACCATTCCTCGACCGAGATAAACTCTGACAGCAACTGCAGAGTAATTAATTAGTCGTTGCTAAAGCAACAAACTTGTACCTAACGGCTAGTTAAGCACTTAGAAACCCCTAGAAGTTGTCTAGAACGTATTTAAACATCCTTAGGCCATTCCTATAAATAGGACAAGCCATAGGACACTCAAAAATACTTGTTACACTTGAGAAATCCTTGAGCATACTTTGAGCAATCTGTTTGTGAGCAAATTGAGCATTGTGACAATTGGCTACTTCCTTCCTTAGCTCATATTTCGTGTCCTATAGGCTAGCATCTCCTATCCACTACAATTACAATTCCATACACTTTGGTTAGGAGATCTATACGCTTGATCTAGGCAAATCAAGCCTTGTGCTACAAAAGGATAAGTTGTAATTTCCTTTTCCTTTCTTGTTCTCTATTATTGTTTGTACTCTCCTTGCTACTCCTAGGTTGGAGGCTGTGGATTGGAGAGGGTGGAGATCTTCTTGATGAAGAAGGAGACCTTGAGCTACTTCAAGAAGGCTGGTGCAACGGGAGGTTACTTCTAGAGAGGAAGGCTACTTCAAGGGGGAGCTTGGAGTTACTTCAAGAAGGCTACCTCAAGTTGGTGCATCTACTTCGAGTGAAGGTTGTTCAAGGGGTGTAAAGGAAAGTATTGTATTTTGTATAAATCCTTGTGAAGGTAATAAAATATATACTTTCAAAATCCCGGTTGGGTAAGCAACTGGGTAGTGGACTGACAACTTTAGTATTTGCTAAAGTTGGAACCACTCTAAACACCTGTCTCCTTCTTCCAACTTCAATTGTGGTTGTTTGAGTTCAATAAATTGTTAAAATTGTTTTAAAACTCTATTCACCCCCCTATAGTGTTTTTCAATTGGTATCAGAGCAGGCTTCAAGGAACCCTAACAAGGTCTTGAAGAATGGAGGGAAATGGTGATTACAACCACAACAAAAGGTGCTGCTTGGACAAATCTATAGCATGTTGCAATTGGTGCCTACGAACAAGCCACACAACATCTAGCTGCCCATGGAGATCAAAGAAGGAAGATGAGCACAAAGACTGTCTTATTGCCACAACTAGTGAAGAAGAAGAAGAAGTAAGTCTTTTTGATTTATCTAAAGAAGAACTAGTTGCTAGTCTTGAAGAAACACATAATAAATATGTTCAGTGCAAGAAGAAATTAAAGAAATCAAATAAAGCAAATGATGAATTACATGCTAAACTTCTTGCTATTACATCTGAAAATGAAGATCTTAAAAAGATCATTGAAGATCATGATATTAAGATAAAATCTATAGAGGCAGATTGCAATCTTCTTTCTTTAGAAAAGACTAAATTGCAAACCCAAGTGAACGATCTTCAAAAACAACCCATCTTGTGCACCCATCTAGATTATGACTCTATTGTCAAAGAAAGAAATTCGTTTTCATCTAATCTAGATCAAGCAAAACTAGATATCAAAAAGAGAATAGATGAGATTGCTAAGTTATAACAAAAAGTCAGTAGTTTAAATAATAATGGTATTCTTGATCAAATCCTAGATAATCCCTATCATAAAATTGGGAGAAGAGGACTAGGTTACAAGCCTAAGGGGAAATCCTATCAACAACCTAGTTGGAGAAAGACACAAGCATATAAATCTAAATATGTACCTAACGGAACATCTTCACCCAAGAACAACATAGAACACAACCATAGAAAAAGATATGAAGTTGACTCAATATGTTGTCATTATTGTTTGTGCCTTGGTCACTATGCTTTTTCATGCCCTTACAAGAGAAAGGATGTCGAATTAGTTTGGGTTCCAAAACCTCCAAACTAAATGAATGAAATAAAGTTGAGATATGACCAAGAACCTTAGTTGCATACTTCTCTGCCTATCTCAACTCAACATAATGGGACAACAAATTAATTTAAGTATCTAAACATTTAACTTGCATAATCGTGTTTTACTTGGAAGCAATTAACAGTTCCAGAAATCTTGTCGGTCGAGAAACTGTCGACCGAGAGAACCGTCGGTCGAGAAATTGTCGACCGATTAGGCCACTGATTGCCAATCTGAAATAAATCTGCTGAATATATTTTCGATTGGTTAAATTGCTATCTATCTGCTGTTAATAATTGTTTGTATATGCAAAACAAAGTATACATTATGAAAATCATCTTTGAAAACTTACATGAGATTTAGTTTATTCTCTAAATAATTATGGATCATATGATTCAAGTCAAAACTACTGCCTTCATGGTCTGTTCTAAGTATTATTTGATTTATTCATATAGAAATCATCTATTGAATTTCATTACATCATGGATATATCTTCATCATTTCATTATTCAACATTCTATAGATAACGTTGACGCTTGTTGTATGAGTGCATGATACATAGGCAAGCAAAATGATTTGTTGGTAATATGCCATTTTAATGCTTGCAACACATAAGAATTTTATGAGGACACAAAAAGAAGTGAAATTTGATATTATTGTAACTACAACAAAGCTTACATTTTAAGAAAAATCAAGGACAAATGTTTTCATAATGAGTATTATTTAATACTTCAAATCAAAATTACATGCAGATATTATGTATGAATATTCAATTTGGAAATCTGCAAACTCGCCTCTTGGTTAAAATAAAATTTTGATCAAGGGGCGCTATGGTCGTAGTCAAAGTCGACCTAAAATAAGTTTGACACAATACTTATTTGATTATTATTGTGATTAAAAGAACCATAAATTTTTTTAATATTCACAATATTACTCCCTTAGAAAATATATATATGCTCTACAAATTTAGTCTATCATTTGCATTAAAAATCAGCTTTAAAAATTCGTACCCAGTAAGTCTGTCGGTCGACTAATTCTTCGACCGAAAATATCTCGGTCAGTCTACCTCTTTCGACCGACAGAACCCAAACAGAATTAATATCAGACACATTTCCGGTCGACAATTGTTCGACCGAGACAGTGTCGGTCGAAAATTGTTCGACCGAGAATCAACCGCTGGGATATGACCGTTGAAATCAGACCGTTACCGTTGGGCGGCCGACCGTTACAAGTCGACCGTTGGACGGCCGAGTGGCGCGTCTGGAATATGACCGTTGCGGACGCTCGGTCGACAAATTGTCGACCGACCCGGTCACTGGATTGCTATAAAAGGGACCAAAAACGGGTCATTTCTTCACACTTTCATATTCTTGCTTCCATAGGTTCTCTCTAGTGCATTCTTGTACAAACCTTTAGTATCTTCATCCCCAAGACTTCCTTGCTTCTTCTCCACCTTCGAGCAACGCAATGGCATCATCCTCTACTCATGGAAAGAAGAAGGCCGCTGGCAGGAAAGGAAGGGAGGCTACTCCACCATTGACGATCATCAACGACATTGCCTTTGTCGACGGAGATGCTGGTGATCGCTATCTACGTCTCTCCTCCAAAGCTCCTCTCCCACAAAGACCAGTTGAAGTTCTGGACTTCCTCAACATCGTCGACTTGGAGAATCTTTTTGAGGTGCAAAAGTTGAAAGAATTCATCAACCCTTCCTTCCCCTCCTATTCCACCAAGGTAGTGAATGAATTCTATGCTAACCTCATCTCCCATTCTGAAAATGACATCAACTTCTTCTATTCTATGGTCAATGGACATAGCTTTCAATTTACTGAAGAAGATATTCTTGACATGCTAAATATTGACCTAGATGAATATCAAGACACCCTTGACCTTACCACTGGAAACCCACTTAATCAATTCTCCCAACGTGACCATACTGTTAGACTTAGTGACATCAAAAGAACCATTTTTCAATCCACAACCTGTCACGAAGATAGGGGCACATACTACGCTATCAATCTCAAACCTGCAGCTAGGATTGTAAACCTTATTGTTTCAACAAACATACATCCTAGAGCAAATAAGTCTGAAGTTCCTATTTTTCGCATGTGTCTAATCTATGCCATTATCCAACGTATTCCCACAAATTTTATCCGCATCATTCTTAAAAACATGCTTGAGTTCTCTGGCAATCCTCCATATGCTGATCTTGTATGCCAAATTACTCAACATTTTCTTAAGACACAAATTGAGGATATGGGATATACATGGGAGCGTAGACCACAAAAAATAAGTAAGAATATTGTAGAAAAAATGGGAATTGATTTCGGACATAAGAGGGCTAGGACGGAAGGTGAGACATATACCCAAAATATACCACCACCACCTCCTCCCACCAACCTACCCTATGATCCCATCCAAAACACCCTAACCTATGTTGCTAGGTCACAATATCATCTTAGTAAACAATTAGATTATAACCATCATGCCATGACTTATCTAAACCAAAGAATGCAAACCCTTTCTCCAAACCAACCAGATGAATATCCTTATTCTATAAATCCTGGCATGCTCAATCCATATAATCTATCTTACAACTACTATCAACCTCCACCTCCACCGTCTACAGATCTCACGCATACTCAGTTTTCATCAATGCAACTACAAGATATTGTCGCTCATTTCCGATTTAATCGGGTTCCTACCTTCTTGGAAGCATATGCCTTAACCAAGACAGGTGCTCTGGAGTGGCAAACTTTGGTCCAGTATTATGGAGCTGAGCCTTTTCTTGGGAAAGACCCTGATGTTGATGTAATTCTTAAGTCTTTCCAGTGAGATTTGGAGTTGTATTAGTTGTAATGGAATCTTTGCATGATTGTAATAAAAGGGTTATCTCTACATGATTTGGCTATCTTTCCATGTTTATAATGAAATTGGTTATAATGGATATCTTTTTGGCATCATTTGAATTTGGATTATAAGACTATTGTAGAGCATACAAAATAAGGGGAGTAATAAATAAAAATAAATCAAAACGGATGCAATCTTTGCAAATACCTAAAATTTAAAGTTATGGCTACATTGACATCTATTGCAAAGCATTTATACCTTGGGATATTTATCTAAGGGGGAGCATAGTATAAAATTAAGGGGGAGCAGTAATATCAAATATTCAACATAGATATCTTTTTGAAATGACAAAGGGGGAGAAATAAATATAAACTTAGTAATTATGCAAAACTCAATCAATGAGTTTCATAAACCTCTTGGCTTTACATTGAAAGTTGCTATATTTCCTAGAGAATTGGATTTCATGTTCCATAATTCATGGGGAATAATAAGCACACATTTTATAAGCAAGAAAAAAAGCTACAAAAGGTAATCTTAAGGTATGAAACTCATATGTTTTATATTTCCTTCATTTATATTTTGGAAATGTTTGTCATCTTCAAAAAGGGGGAGATTGTTGGCTAAATGGACATCTATAAATCCCTTTGTTTTGATTATGACAAACATTTCATTCTTATTGATCTAACGAGCTACTTGAGTGTGTAGGAACAAGGTGGATGACAAAGTACTAGGGAAATCCATATGCTTACATATTTATATTCATGAAATGTAATCGCTTTGTAAAAACTTGTACAAATATATAATGTACAAGTACTTAGATTTCATGTAAATCAAGCGTTAGATCTTCCCTAGCTAAACACCACATTTAGATAAGTCATCCCCTTCAAATAGGATCACATATGCACACTCATACATATAATTAGTGCCTAAATTGAAACATTGAAACAGGATCAATCTCGGTCAAACAACTCCTCGACCGAGACACTCTCGGTCGACAATCTTCTCGACCGAGAAAGATCCAAAGTAGCCGTTAGACACAACTGACAAGGTAGTTGGCAGTTTGAGATAAACGTTGCAAAACACTTGATTCAGAGAGCCTGTCGGTCGACAAGAGTTCGACCGAGTAGGTGTCTCGGTCGACCATTCCTCGACCGAGATAAACTCTGACAGCAACTGCAGAGTAAATTAATTAGCCGTTGCTAAAGCAACAAACTTGTACCTAACGACTAGTTAAGATTTAGAAACCCCTAGAAGTTGTCTAGAACGTCTTTAAACATCCTTAGGCCATTCCTATAAATAGGACAAGCCATAGGACACTCAAAAATACTTGTTACACTTGAGAAATCCTTGAGCATACTTTGAGCAATCTGTTTGTGAGCAAATTGAGCATTGTGACAATTGGCTACTTCCTTCCTTAGCTCATATTTCGTGTCCTATAGGCTAGCATCTCCTATCCACTGCAATTACAATTCCATACACTTTGGTTAGGAGATCTATACGCTTGATCTAGGCAAATCAAGCCTTGTGCTACAAAAGGATAAGTTGTAATTTCCTTTTCCTTTCTTGTTCTCTATTATTGTCTGTACTCTCCTTGCTACTCCTAGGTTGGAGGCTGCGGATTGGAGAGGGTGGAGATCTTCTTGGTGAAGAAGGAGACCTTGAGCTACTTCAAGAAGGCTGGTGCAACGGGAGGTTACTTCTAGAGAGGAAGGCTACTTCAAGGGGGAGCTTGGAGTTACTTTAAGAAGGCTACCTCAAGTTGGTGCATCTACTTCGAGTGAAGGCTGTTCAAGGGGTGTAAAGGAAAGTATTGTATTTTGTATAAATCCTTGTGAAGGTAATAAAATATATACTTTCAAAATCCTGGTTGGGTAAGCAACTGGGTAGTGGACTGACAACTTTAGTATTTGCTAAATTTGGAACCACTCTAAACACCTGTCTCCTTCTTCCAACTTCAATTGTGGTTGTTTGAGTTCAATAAATTGTTAAAATTGTTTTAAAACTCTATTCACCCCCCTCTAGTGTTTTTCAATTGGTATCAGAGCAGGCTTCAAGAAACCCTAACAAGGTCTTGAAGAATGGAGGGAAATGGTGATTACAACCACAACAAAAGGTGCTGCTTGGACAAATCTACAACATGTTGCAATTGGTGCCTAGGAACAAGCCACACAACATCTAGCTGCCCATGGAGATCAAAGAAGGAAGATGAGCACAAAGGCTGTCTTATTGCCACAACTAGTGAAGAAGAAGAAGAAGAAGTAAGTCTTTTTGATTTATCTAAAGAAGAACTAGTTGCTAGTCTTGAAGAAACACATAATAAATATGTTGAGTGCAAGAAGAAATTAAAGAAATCAAATAAAGCAAATGATGAATTACATGCTAAACTTCTTGCTATTACATCTAAAAATGAAGATCTTAAAAAGATCATTGAAGATCATGATATTAAGATAAAATCTATAGAGGCAGATTGCAATCTTCTTTCTTTAGAAAAGACTAAATTGCAAACCCAAGTGAACGATCTTCAAAAACAACCCATCTTGTGCACCCATATAGATTATGACTCTATTTTCAAAGAAAGAAATTCGTTGTCATCTAATCTAGATCAAGCAAAACTAGATATCAAAAAGAGAATAGATGAGATTGCTAAGTTACAACAAAAAGTCAGTAGTTTAAATAATAATGGTATTCTTGATCAAATCCTAGATAATCCCTATCATCAAATTGGGAGAAGAGGACTAGGTTACAAGCCTAAGGGGAAATCCTATCAACAACCTAGTTGGAGAAAGACACAAGCATATCAATCTAAATATGTACCTAACGGAACATCTTCACCCAAGAACAACATAGAACACAACCATAGAAAAAGATATGAAGTTGACTCAATATGTTGTCATTATTGTTTGTGCCTTGGTCACTATGCTTTTTCATGCCCTTACAAGAGAAAGGATGTAGAATTAGTTTGGGTTCCAAAACCTCCAAACTAAATGAACGAAATAAAGTTGAGATATGACCAAGAACCTTAGTTGCATACTTCTCTGCCTATCTCAACTCAACATAATGGGATAACAAATTAATTTAAGTATCTAAACATTTAACTTGCATAATCGTGTTTTACTTGGAAGCAATTAACAGTTCCAGAAATCTTGTCGGTCGAGAAACTGTCGACCGAGAGAACCGTCGGTCAAGAAATTGTCGACCGATTAGGCCACTGATTGCCAATCTGAAATAAATCTGCTGAATATATTTTCGATTGGTTAAATTGCTATCTATCTGCTGTTAATAACTGTTTGTATATGCAAAACAAAGTATACATTATGAAAATCATCTTTGAAAACTTACATGAGATTTAGTTTATTCTCTAAATAATTATGGATCATATGATTCAAGTCAAAACTACTGCCTTCATGGTCTGTTCTAAGTATTATTTGATTTATTCATATAGAAATCATCTATTGAATTTCATTACATCATGGATATATCTTCATCATTTCATTATTCAACATCCTATAGATAACGTTGACGCTTGTTGTATGAGTGCATGATACATAGGCAAGCAAAATGATTTGTTGGTAATATGTCATTTTAATGCTTGCAACACATAAGAATTTTATGAGGACACAAAAAGAAGTGAAATTTGATATTATTGTAACTACAGCAAAGCTTACATTTTAAGAAAAATCAAGGACAAATGTTTTCATAATGAGTATTATTTAATACTTCAAATCAAAATTACATGCAGATATTATGTATGAATATTCGATTTGGAAATCTGCAAACTCGCCTCTTGGTTAAAATAAAATTTTGATCAAGGGGCGCTATGGTCGTAGTCAAATTCGACCTAAAATAAGTTTGACACAATACTTATTTGATTATTATTGTGATTAAAAGAACCATAAATTTTTTAATATTCACAATATTACTCCCTTAGAAAATATATATATGCTCTACAAATTTAGTCTATCATTTGCATTAAAAATCAGCTTTAAAAATTCGTACCCAGTAAGTCTGTCGGTCGACTAATTCTTCGACCGAAAATATCTCGGTCAGTCTACCTCTTTCGACCGACAGAACCCAGACAGAAATAATATCGGACACATTTCCGGTCGACAATTGTTCGACCGAGACAGTGTCGGTCGAAAATTGTTCGACCGAGAATCAACCGCTGGGATATGACCGTTGAAATCATACCGTTACCGTTGGGCAGCCGACCGTTACAAGTCGACCGTTGGACGGCCGAGTGGCGCGTCTGGAATATGACCGTTGCGGACGCTCGGTCGACAAATTGTCGACCGACCCGGTCACTGGATTGCTATAAAAGGGACCAAAAACGGGTCATTTCTTCACACTTTCGTATTCTTGCTTCCATAGGTTCTCTCTAGTGCATTCTTGTGCAAACCTTTAGTATCTTCATCCCCAAGACTTCCTTGCTTCTTCTCCACCTTCGAGCAACGCAATGGCATCATCCTCTGCTCGTGGAAAGAAGAAGGTCGCTGGCAAGAAAGGAAGGGAGGCTACTCCACCATTGACGATCATCAACGACATTGCCTTCGTCGATAGAGATGCTGGTGATCGCTATCTATGGCTCTCCTCCAAAGATCCTCTCCCACGAAGACCAGTTGAAGTTCTGGACTTCCTCAACATCGTTGACTTGGAGGATCTTTTTGAGGTGCAAAAGTTGAAAGAATTCATCAACCCTTCCTTCCCCTCCTATTCCACCAAGGTAGTGAATGAATTCTATGCTAACCTCATCTCCCATTCTAAAAATGACATCAACTTCTTCTATTCTATGGTCAATGGACATAGCTTTCGATTTACTGAAGAAGATATTCTTGACATGCTAAATATTGACCTAGATGAATATCAAGACACCCTTGACCTTACCACTGGAAACCCACTTAATCAATTCTCCCAAGGTGACCATACTGTTAGTCTTAGTGACATCAAAAGAACCATTTTTCAATCCAATACAACCTGTCACGAAGATAGGGGCACATACTACGCTATCAATCTCAAACCTGCAGCTAGGATTGTAAACCTTATTGTTTCAACAAACATACATCCTAGAGCAAATAAGTCTGAAGTTCCTATTTTTCGCATGTGTCTAATCTATGCCATTATCCAACGTATTCCCACAAATTTTATCCGCATCATTCTTAAAAACATGCTTGAGTTCTCTGGCAATCCTCCATATGCTGATCTTGTATGCCAAATTACTCAACATTTTCTTAAGACACAAATTGAGGATATGGGATATACATGGGAGCGTAGACCACAAAAAATAAGTAAGAATACTGTAGAAAAAATGGGAATTGATTTCGGACATAAGAGGGCTAGGACGGAAGGTGAGACATCTACCCAAAATATACCACCACCACCTCCTCCCACCAACCTACCCTATGATCCCATCCAAAACACCCTAACCTATGTTGCTGGGTCACAATATCATCTTAGTAAACAATTAGATTATAACCATCATTCCATGACTTATCTAAACCAAAGAATGCAAACCCTTTCTCCAAACCAACCAGATGAATATCCTTATTCTTTAAATCCTGGCATGCTCAATCCATATAATCCATCTTACAACTACTATCAACCTCCACCTCCACCGTCTACAGATCTCACGCATACTCAGTTTTCATCAATGCAACTACAAGATATTGTCGCTCATTTCTGATTTTATCGGGTTCCTACCTTCTTGGAAGCATATGCCTTAACCAAGACAGGTGCTCTGGAGTGGCAAACTTTGGTCCAGTATTATGGAGCTGAGCCTTTTCTTGGGAAAGACCCTGATGTTGATGTAATTCTTAAGTCTTTCCAGTGAGATTTGGAGTTGTATTAGTTGTAATGGAATATTTGCATGATTGTAATAAAAGGGTTATCTCTACATGATTTGGCTATCTTTCCATGTTTATAATGAAATTGGTTATAATGGATATCTTTTTGGCATCATTTGAATTTGGATTATAAGACTATTGTAGAGCATACAAAATAAGGGGAGTAATAAATAAAAATAAATCAAAACGGATGCAATCTTTGCAAATACCTAAAATTTAAAGTTATGGCTACATTGACATCTATTGCAAAGCATTTATACCTTGGGATATTTATCTAAGGGGGAGCATAGTATAAAATTAAGGGGGAGCAGTAATATCAAATATTCAACATAGATATCTTTTTGAAATGACAAAGGGGGAGAAATAAATATAAACTTAGTAATTATGCAAAACTCAATCAATGAGTTTCATAAACCTCTTGGCTTTACATTGAAAGTTGCTATATTTCCTAGAGAATTGGATTTCATGTTCCATAATTCATGGGGAATAATAAGCACACATTTTATAAGCAAGAGAAAAAGCTACAAAAGGTAATCTTAAGGTATGAAACTCATATGTTTTATATTTCCTTCATTTATATTTTGGAAATGTTTGTCATCTTCAAAAAGGGGGAGATTGTTGGCTAAATGGACATCTATAAATCCCTTTGTTTTGATTATGACAAACATTTCATTCTTATTGATCTAACGAGCTACTTGAGTGTGCAGGAACAAGGTGGATGACAAAGTACTAGGGAAATCCATATGCTTACATATTTGTATTCATGAAATGTAATCGCTTTGTAACAACTTGTACAAATATATAATGTACAAGTACTTAGATTTCATGTAAATCAAGCGTTAGATCTTCCCTAGCTAAACACCACATTTAGATAAGTCATCCCCTTCAAATAGGATCACATATGCACACTCATACATATAATTAGTGCCTAAATTGAAACATTGAAACAGGATCAATCTCGGTCGAACAACTCCTCGACCGAGACACTCTTGGTCGACAATCTTCTCGACCGAGAAAGATCCAAAGTAGCCGTTAGACACAACTGACAAGGTAGTTGGCAGTTGGAGATAAACGTTGCAAAACACTTGATTCAGAGAGCCTGTCGGTCGACAAGAGTTCGACCGAGTAGGTGTCTCGGTCGACCATTCCTCGACCGAGATAAACTCTGACAGCAACTGCAGAGTAAATTAATTAGCCGTTGCTAAAGCAACAAACTTGTACCTAATGGCTAGTTAAGCACTTAGAAACCCCTAGAAGTTGTCTAGAACGTCTTTAAACATCCTTAGGCCATTCCTATAAATAGGACAAGCCATAGGACACTCAAAAATACTTGTTACACTTGAGAAATCCTTGAGCATACTTTGAGCAATCTGTTTGTGAGCAAATTGAGCATTGTGACAATTGGCTACTTCCTTCCTTAGCTCATATTTCGTGTCCTATAGGCTAGCATCTCCTATCCACTGCAATTACAATTCCATACACTTTGGTTAGGAGATCTATACGCTTGATCTAGGCAAATCAAGCCTTGTGCTACAAAAGGATAAGTTGTAATTTCCTTTTCCTTTCTTGTTCTCTATTATTGTTTGTACTCTCCTTGCTACTCCTAGGTTGGAGGCTGCGGATTGGAGAGGGTGGAGATCTTCTTGGTGAAGAAGGAGACCTTGAGCTACTTCAAGAAGGCTGGTGCAACGGGAGGTTACTTCTAGAGAGGAAGGCTACTTCAAGGGGGAGTTTGGAGTTACTTCAAGAAGGCTACCTCAAGTTGGTGCATCTACTTTGAGTGAAGGCTGTTCAAGGGGTGTAAAGGAAAGTATTGTATTTTGTATAAATCCTTGTGAAGGTAATAAAATATATACTTTCAAAATCCCAGTTGGGTAAGCAACCGGGTAGTGGACTGACAACTTTAGTATTTGCTAAAGTTGGAACCACTCTAAACACCTGTCTCCTTCTTCCAACTTCAATTGTGGTTGTTTGAGTTCAATAAATTGTTAAAATTGTTTTAAAACTCTATTCACCCCCCTCTAGTGTTTCACTAACAATGACACCTTCAACTGTACATTGTTTTGCCTTAAAGAGATAAGCATATCTCACTTAGAGCATACTAAAGAGTTTAGTTGTGCTCTATCCATGGTTGATGTTGCTGATTTCCTACTCAAGGCATCTGCAACAACATTGGCCTTCCCTGGATGGTAATCAATTGTACAATCGTAGTCCTTGATTAACTCCATCCAGCGACGTTGCCTCATGTTGAGCTCATGCTAAGAGAAGATATACTTAAGGTTCTTATGGTCAGTGAAAATCTGAAACGTCTCTCCATAAAGATAATGTCTCCAGATCTTCAAGGCCTGAACCACGGCAGCTAACTCTAGATCGTGTGTCGGATAATTCTCTTCGTGTTTCTTAAGCTGTCGGGAAGCAAAAGAAATTACTTGTTTATCCTGCATCAACAAACATCCAAGTCCATTCTTAGAGGCATCACAGAATACTACATATCCGTTTCCTTGCTCAGGTAGCACAAGCACAGGTGCACTTGTCAACCTCTCCTTCAACAACTGGAAAGACTGTTGACACTTATCACTCCAAGAAAAAGGAGCATCTTTCCGGGTTAACTTGGTCAAAGATAAGGCTATAGAACTGAAATTCTTAATAAACCTTCGATAGTAACCAGCTAATCCCAAGAAACTTCTAATCTCCGTCGGTGTCTTCGGTTGTCCCCATTGTAGAACAGATTCTACCTTTGCAGGGTCAACACGAATTCCCGAGGCAGATATCACATGCCCAAGAAAAGATACCTCAGGCAGCCAGAACTCACACTTGCTAAACTTTGCATATAGCTTGTGTTCTCTTAACAAGGTCAAAGCTTGGCGAAGGTGCTGCTCATGCTGCTGAGCATCCTTACTATAAATCAATATGTCATCTATGAAAACGATAACACACTGATCAAGGAAAGGTCGAAAGACTCTATTCATGAGTTCCATGAATGCAGCTGGTGCATTGGTTAGTCCAAATGATATAACCGTGAACTCATAGTGACCATATCTTGTCCTAAAGGCAGACTTGGATATGTCACTGTCCTTAATGCGGAGTTGATGATATCCAGATCTCAAATCTATCTTTGAGAAGATTGTTGCACCACGCAACTGGTCAAAAAGATCATCAATCCTCGGTAAAGGGTACTTGTTCTTTATTGTTACTTTATTGAGTTGTTTATAGTCAATGCACAACCGCATTGATCCATCTTTCTTTTTAACAAACAAAATCGGAGCACCCCAAGGTGAAGTGCTCGGTCGGATAAAACCTTTCTCAAGTAACTCTTGAAGTTGTTTCTTGAGTTCTGCCATCTCGGCAGGCGCCATCCTATAAGGAGTCTGGGCTATAGGTTTTGTATCTGGGACTAAATTGATTTCAAAATCAATCTCCCGAGGTGGTGGTATACCAGGAAGTTCTTCAGGAAACACATCCTCGAATTCCCTGACTATGGGAACTTCAGCAGGATTGGAACTTTCCTTGGTAACATCTACCACATGGGCCAAGAATGCATAACATCCTTGCCTCATCAGCTTATCAGCAACCATAGCTGATACAAGACAAGTGGGCAGAATCTTTCTTTCACCTTGAAAGATCCATGTGTCGCCTTCATCAGCAAACACAGCCAACTTGGATTCACAATCCAAGACAACTTTATACCTTTCTAAGGTATCCATCCCGAGGATTATATCAAATCCTTGCATATCAAGTGGTATAAGGTCCACTTGAATGCGATGATCAGAAAAGAAGAGGATGCAGGGAGAGCATACCTCCTGCAGAACGGCAGACCCTCTCAACGGAGTCTCCAACAGCAAACTATCTGCCCTATGACTAACTGTCATATTGCAGTTGTGAATCACTATTCGAGTGATGAAAGAGTGCGTAGCACCCGAGTCAATCAGAACAGATACTACATAAGGTTTAGACATATCAGAATATAAAAGTTCCATCTGACCTGTCACCACTTGTGGATCGACCACTACCTCTGGTGGGTTCATAGCATAGAACCTCACTGTCGCCTGGTGTTGAGGTGGTGCTGATGATCCAGCTTGAGACGCTTGTCCACGTTCTCGAGCTGCTCTTTGAGATTGCATTCTCTGAGATCCTTGTTGATTCTGTCTCGGAGGCTATGTCACACTGACAGGCTTAGATCGGCAGTCCTTCATCAAGTGTCCCACTTTACCACAGTTGTAGCAACTTCTCTCCAGTTGTTGTGGTCTGGGTGGTCCAGTAACTGACATTGATGCAGAACTCTGAGTCTCCTGAGGTGGTTGTCTTCGTCCTCTACCTCTACTTGGAGACCACTGAGTCTGAGAACTAGATCTAGGTGGTGGAGGGTTAGGTGCAGAGGATATAGGCTTCTTAAAGTCCCTAGATGAAGAACCCTGGAATTGTGGATATCTTTTCTGAGTTTGCCTCTTCTCAACCACAAATCTCTCTATCCTTCGGACTGACTCAACGAAGGTAGAGAATCTCTCTCGGTTTTCTAAGGCAGAGACAGGGGTACTCATGTCAGCATTCAAACCCCTCTCGAATCTCCTAATTCTTTCTTCTTCTGTGGCAGCCATGTGCGGACAAAACCGCAACAACTCCATGAACTTAGCTTCATACTCGCTAATATTCATCATGCCCTGCCTCAGTCTCTCAAACTGAGAGATCTTCTCATCTAGGAAGGTCTTTGGGAAATATCTATGAACAAATTCCCGCCGAAAGTCTTCCCACGAGATCTCCATTCCAGGTCTCTTCTGCTCTTCCATTGTCCACCAATGACCAGCGCTTCCTTTGAGAAGATAGACAGCGTGTCTAACCTTCTCAGCTTCAGGGATATTGATAATCCTAAAAGCCTTCTCCAACTCTGTTAACCACAGATCAGCATCTGTGGGGTCGGCAGTCCCAAAGTACTCGGTAGCTCCGACACGACGAAGTCGCTCGAACGTCTTACCGATACCTTGTCCTTCAGGCTGGGCAGGTGCCCTAGGTGCAGGCATAGGCATCCTGTCGGTTATGTGTGTCATGGCAGTCATAAACTTCCCGAACATCGTTTGTACTGCTGGGTTACCCATGTCAGCTGGGTCAAACTGGGGTGGCTCCCTGAGTGGCTCAGGTGCAGGCTGTTCTATTCTTGGAACCCTTGCACCGCCTTGAGGTGCACTAGCACTACTTTCTGCCACGTACTCATCATGAGGCTCAGCCATCCTTATGTATCTTCTTCTCCTGAGGAGCAGAAGATTCTATTAGATAAGGAAGGAGTACTAAAGATAGACTCGATATCCTAAGTCCTATGCCTCTGTAGACTCAACTGACCTAGAGCTCTGATACCACTTAATTGTGGGCTCCGATCTCCAAACCACGATATAAACACGATTTAAACATAAGCGGAAGCAATCGATTAACAGCGGAAGACAAAAATCACGGAAATTTAAAACTTTTCGAGATAAGAGCCTGAAACCACAAACCTTTTCCATAGAAAAAGGATTTAAATTGTATACATCACTGTCAAATTACTTCTTGAGTAATTATACACATCAAGATACAAAATCTCAAGAACTCGTAACCAAAAGACTCCAAGACCTGAGAGTACAGAGGACACATAGGACTGACTCTAACTACACCACATAGCAGGCTGAATCTCCACCTGAGATTTACTGCTGCTCCTGGTGCTGTTGCTGCTGGGATTGATCACCGGTATTCTGGTTCCACCGTCTTCGACGACTACCTAAAAAGTTGAAGTCTACGGGGTGAGACAATTTCGAATAATTGTCCCAGCGAGAGTTATAACTCTCCACTAGAAGCTTAATAAGCAGAACAAAGAATAACTTAAGCAGTAAAAGCTTTCAAAGTATTCAATAGCCATTTTAGTAATAAACAAGATTTCAACATTTCTGAAATATGAAGAACATCTACATTATTCAATGTAACATCAATCAAGTAACTCGTAGTTAACCCTAACAGATATACTACGTTGTTGATTATGTTTTTCAAACATATTTATGCCCTGTGGAGATGAGGCATACCACTCATACTCCAACTGATCGCTAAGAAGTCACATCAGTATCATACATAGGTCATTAAAAGAGCTGGATTCTTATGACCTCACCTTCCTCAGTCAGTTAGAGGATTGTTTGCTAGACATCTGGCAGGACGTCTTTTGTTATAGCTTACCAGGGTAAATTGGTCCTTCGCTATATTAGAGTTACAGTGGCGTTCTGTACTCTCTTCGTCATCGGAAGATTTCTTGTTTATCTCTCACAGATGCGGTGTTTGTGTTTTCTTTGGGAAATTTGTGATACATCTCACCATTTGGTTTTGTAGTGAAGGATTGACAGTATCAATTCCTACACTAGGATGTAAGGATTTACGCATCCATTTCCCCCACATACTCAAGAGTATGTGATCCAGGAGTTCCCTTGGGAAAACCTGTTTCACCATCATTTGGTCTCTGACAATGATGGATCTATGATCAGGGCTCTACATTATACTTGATTAGTTAGGTACATTCAGTATTCTTCTAACATCAAACATTGTTCTTCAAACAATAACATTAGCATAACAGCTATAAAATGAGAATACTAAATGTAACAAGCCTAACTCTTATCAATCATCATTTCTCAATACCTTCATCACAAGTCATCTCTAAAGCCTGACCTTGATGGTATTTGTGGCCCTCATAGCCCATTTAATTCATAGGTTGCATTTAACAAGGCCACAAGATATATCACTATTCATAAAGCTAAAGCATGCTTTTAATGAATATAGGTTCATAATCCATACCTGGATATGATCATCATCTCATGACAACCTGCAAGGTTAATTCAACTGATACAGTAAGTAATTCATTCTAGAGGTTACATTTTCACACTCATAGAAGAATCAAGTTCCCCAATTTTCATCAACCAAGGTTTACTATTCACTCCAAGGTGAATTGAGCTCTTAACATCATCATGTATGAGAAACATCATCATTAAAGCTCTTAAATAAGATTAAGATTCACTAAACATCATAATTAGGGTTTCCATGATCTCTCATAGGTGGATCATACCCTAATTATGCACATTCATATGTATGGAAAGCATTTTAATTGAGTTTCCACCATAAAAGGTTACTTTCTCTCTCTTAGGATACTTTCTCTCTCCTCTTACTAGTATATGGTGACAACACCACTCTAGATCAGGTTGGGTTAAGTCCTCATTGCCTAGCATAAGCCAAATCATCACTATCATGTGATTAGGGTTTGATTAGAACAAGGTATTGCTCAATTAAACTCCTCAAGGGTATTTTAGTAATTTGACCTCATGATCACCTTCATGGGTCAACTCATTAATCACTTAATCCTTTAATGACCTAGGTTACCATTAGGGTTTAGATTAGATCACCATTGAACCAATTATACCATCAATTGATTAAGTACAAACCACCTTGAACACCTTCAAACGGTTTCAACCTTCAACCACCAAACGGTCTTGAGACCGTTTGGTGTCAAACGGTCTTGAGACCATTTGCCCTCAAACGGTCTTGAGACCGTTTGGGTGCGTTGACCGTTTTGACTTTCAAACCGTTTGGAGCTCATGCGTTTTGAAACCGTTTGATCAAAGTATCTTGAGATCGATTGGTCCAAACGACCTTGAGATCGTTTGAGCCCAAACGGTCTTGAGACCGTTTGGTCCCAAACGGTCTTGAGACCGTTTGGCCTCAAATGGTCTTGAGACCGTTTGGCCTCAAACGGTCTTGATACCATTTGGATCCAAACGGTCTTGAGACCGTTTGGTCCAAATGGGCTCAAACCGTTTGGACCTCCAACAAGGTTCAAAAATTACAAACGTTTATGGTTAAGTATCTTGAAGCCCTCAGTTGGCCAAAGCCATGTTAACCACTTATAAATTGAGTCAATTAGGATGAGACTCAATCAATTGGACACCAAATTAACCCTCAATTGAAAGCCAATTATGGTTAAGTCCAATTCAATTAGGGTTTCAAATCGGATAGTCATCAATATTCAACAATGTGAATCAATTCAAGGTTGAACCTATCAATTGACCTCCAATTGGGCCCAAACTTGGCCCAAACGGTCTTGAGATCATTTGGACATCATCCAAACGGTCTTGAGACCGTTTGCCCAAAGTTTGACCAAAAACCAAGTCGGTTGGATTAGGGTTGAACTCCAATTAGGTCTAAAATCAGCATTTTTATCAATTCATCAACTTATTGCAATTGGACCTTCAAACCATTAGATTATCTCAACCCTAGACCTCCAAACGGTCTTGGGTTGTGCTCAAACGGTCTTGAGACCGTTTTGAAGAACCCCCAAATGGTCTTGAGACCGTTTGGGTCCTTCAACCCAAAACTCAACAAGAGCTATGCTTTAAAACAGTAATTTCAACCCGATTAGGGTTAAGATGTTGAAGTGCCTTCAACTCTCAATTGGTTAAGAATTAATCTTTGATTCTTTGCAGGAATGAAATTCAACATATTACCAACAGACCCTCAAACGGTCGTCCCTTGGTCAACCCTATCAAATGGTCTTGAGACCGTTTCAATCCAAACGGTCTTGCAAGACCGTTTGAGAGCAAACAGTTCGAAACCGTTTGACCTTAAACGGTTTGCAACCGTTTGGACCAAAAGGTTCCAAGGTCGTTTGATAAAGTGGAATAGGAATTCACGCCCATCATCTTCAAACTTGGTTAAGGTCGGTTATTCCACCGTTTTTCTTGCAAAAGTGCAAGGAAGAAGGGAGGTAGAAGAAGAAGTATCATGCTAATTTGTAAGAACTAAGTATGCATATAAAGCAAAGAGTTTAGAGTTATAAAACCCGCCTAAAGGTCGTTCCTTGAGCTCCAAGCTTTCAAGCTCCAAGATTTAATGGCATCTTTGAGCTCCACAGGTTCGGCCAAGGTGAATTCTCCAAGGAAACGTTGGAAAGGAAAGGCTAGAAAGATAGAGCTAGGTGAGCTAGCCATGAATCCAACCTTGAAAACGAGTTTCCTCCATGAATTCAAGCAAAAGGGATGATCTAAACTTACCTAGAACCCTTGGTCGTCCCTCTATGCTCCATAGCTAGCCTTGGTCGGTTGAGAAAGAAGAGAAGAAGTGAAGGAAATGAAAGGTTCGTTCACTTGTTACAAGGAAAGGACTTATATACTTTAGGCCTTTTTACACCATAAGGACCTCTAAAGTATGGAATTTACATCTAAGTCCCTCCTTGCTCACGGCACGTCCAAACTCATCTAAACTTATGCAAAGCTCATGAAATCTCAAGATCTAAGGGTAAAGAAAGCCAACTTTCAACTAAGGTACATACATGAAAGGTTTCCATACCCATATTAGGTGATTTTTACCACAAGGATCATTTTTCTTATCTGATTATTCATTGATGTCCCCTTTTCATCATTTCTACTCTAAATGATAGCAAGAGTTATAAAATATGTTCTAGAAGGTGAATTTTACAAATTACACCCCTCAATTTGGGTAAATTGCACTTTACTCCAAATTAGGGTTTTTAAGCACAAGGATCATTCCACAAGCTGCATCTTGATGCCCAAGCTTGGAAAATCCTTCTTACTTCATCATATTTACTCATATGATGTCTTATTATCATAAGAACATCTTAACCTATGAAAATTGCAAGTTAACCCCTTTAACTGGGTAATTTGCACATAGGTCCCTGGACTACAAAACAATGCTACAACTTTACATATAAAGGAGCAAAATTGAAAGTAAATGTTCCTGAGGAACTTAATTACATGCCAGGGAGTATTCACAAGTATATAATTACATATTTAGGCAAAACGTCTAGGGTTAGGTTATAACCCAGGTCAGGGATGTTACATTCATAATCTAATTCTTAACCAATTGAGAGTTGAAGGTACTTCAACACCCTAAACCTAATCGAGCTGAAATTGCTGATTTTAGACCTAATTAGGGTTCAACCCTTATCCAACCGACTTGGTTTTTGGTCAAACTTTGGGGAAATGGTCTCAAGACCGTTTGGAGGTCATCCAAACGACCTCAAGACCGTTTGGGCCAAGTTTGGGCCTAATTGGAGGTCAATTGATAGGTTCAACCTCAATTTGATGCACATTGTTGAACATTGATGACTAGCCGATTGAAACCCTAAATGAATTGGATTTAACCCTAATTGGCTTTCTATTGAGGGTCAATTTGGTGTCCAATTGATTAAGACTAATCCTAATTGACTCAATTTGTAAGTGGTTAGCTTGGATTTAGCCAATTGAAGGCTTCAACAGAGATATACATAATCGATTGTAACTTTTGAACCATGTTGGAGGTCCAAACGGTTTGAGCCTATTTGGACCAAACGGTCTCAAGACCATTTGGGGTCAAATGGTCTCAAGACTGTTTGGGGTCAAACGGTCTCAAGACCGTTTGGGCTCAAATGATCTCAAGATCGTTTGGACCAATCGATCTCAAGTCGTTTTGATCAAACGGTTTCAAACCGCATAAGTTCAAACGTTTTGGAAGTCAACCTTTCCAAACGGTCAACGCACCCAAACGGTTTGGACAAACGACCTTGAGGTCATGCGGTCTTAGAGTCAAACATAGCAAACGGTCAACGCATCCAAACAGTTTGAAACCGTTTGGAGGTTGAAGGTGTGCAACCGATTGAAGGCTTTAGGGTTGTAATTGATTAGCATTTTGAAGGTTGTAATTGGTTCAATGGTGACCTAATATAAACCCTAAAGATAACTTAGGACATTAAGGGACTAAGTGATTAATGATTTGACCCATGATGGTGATCAATGGGGTAGTTTACCAAAATACCCTTGAGGGGTTCAATTGAGTAATACCTTGTTCTAATTAAACCCTAATCACATGATAGTGATATTTTGGCTTATGATAGTCAATGAGGACTTGACCTAACCTGATCTAGAGTTGTGTAATCACCATCTACTAGTAAGGGGAGAGAGAAAGTATCATAGGAGAGAGAAAGTACCCTTTTATGGTGGAAACTCAAGAAAAGTACCTTCAATACACATGAATGTGCATGTTTAGGGTATGATCCACCTATGTGAGATAATGGAAACCCTAATTATGATAATCGATGAAATCTTAATCTTATCTAAGGACTTCAATGATGTTGTTTCTCATACAAGATGATGTTATGAGATTAAATCACCATGATGTGAATAGTAAACCCTAATTCTAGGGTGATGACATATAATGTGAATAATGAACCCTAATTGATGAATATCAGGGAACCTAACTCTTGAAAGAGTAGGAAGATACAACTTCATTCAAATGAATTGTTTACTGTTATCATTTGAAATAACCATGCAGGTTTCTATATAAGGATGATCATATCCAGGTAAGGATTATGATACTATATTCATTGAAAGCATGCTTTAGCTTTATGAAATAGTGAAATATCCTGATGCCTTGTTAGTGGCATCTTATGAGATTGATGGGATATGAGGGCCATGAATATCATCAAGGTTATGCTTAACAGATGACTTGTGATGAGATGATTAAGAAATGATAATTGATGTGAGTTAGACTTGTTACATTTAGTATTCTATTTTCATAGCTGCCATGCTAGTGATTAAATGTTTGAGAACATGTATGATGTTAAAAGAATACTGAAATGTACCTAACTAATCAAGTATAATCATACCATGTAGAGCCATGATCATAGATCCATCATTGTCAGAGACCAAATGATGGTGAAACAGGTTTTCCCAAGGGAACTCCTGGAGCACATACTTTTGAGTATGTGGGGGAAATGGATGCGTAAATCCTTACATCCTAGTGTAGGAATTGATGTAGATGAATAATCCATCAACCCTTCACTACAAATCCAAACTAAGAGATGTACCACGAATCTCCCAAAGAAAACACAAACACCACATCGGTGAGAGATAAACAAGAAATCTTCCGATGATGAAGAGAGTACAGAACGCCACTGTAACTCTAAAATAGCGAAGGACCAGATTACCCTGGTAAGTTATAACAACAAAGACACAAGATATCCTGCAAGCATTCCTCTTACTAATTGAGGAGGATGAGGTCATAAGAATCCGGCTCTTTTAATGACCTATGTATGATACCGATGCAACTTACTAGTGATCGGTTGGAGTATGAGGGGTATACCTCATCTCCACAGGGCATAATGATGTTTGTAAAACATAATCAGCCGTGTAGTATAATTGCTTAGTTTAAGCTACGAAATTCTTGAATGGTGTTACACTGCATAGTAGATATGTTCTTCACCTTATCTATATGTTGATATTCTGCTTAATACCTCGCTGCTGTCGATTACTTTAAATTGCTTATATTGTTCTTTGACTTGCTATATATAAAGCTTCTAGTTGAGAGTTATAACTCTCGCTGGGACAATTTGTACATTGTCTCACCCCGTAGACTTCAACTTTTTAGGTGGTCGTCAAAGACGGAGGAACCGGCCTACAGGTGACCAATCCCAGCAGCATCACCTGGAGCAGCAGTGAATCTCAGGTGGAGATACTGACTGCTGAGATAGTTGTTAGAAAGTCAGTCCTATGCCGTCTCTGTACTCTCAGGTCCTAGGAGTTGATGGTCTGAGATTTTGGTTTTATCTCTTGAGATTTTGTATCATGATGTACATAATTACTCAAGAAGTAATTATCAGAGATGTAAACAGTTTAATCCTTTTTCTATGAAAGAAGTTTTAAGGTTTCAAGCTCTTATCTCAAAAAGTTTTAACTTCCCGTGATTTTTGTCTTCCGTTGTTAATTGATTGCTTCCGCTAAGTTTAAATCATATTTATATCGTGGTTTTGGAGATCGGAGCCCACAATTAAGTGGTATCAGAGCTCTAGGTTCGCCGAGTCTACAAAGACATAAGGACTTAGGATGTCGAGTTTATCTTTAGTGTTCCTTCCTTATCTAATAGAATCTTCTGCTCCTCAGGAGAAGAAGATAAATAAGGATGTCTGAGCCACATGAGGAGTACGTGGTAGAGAGTAGCGTAGCTGCACCACAAGGCGGTGCAAGAGTACCAGAGATAGAGCAACCCATACCTGAGCAACCCAGGGAGCCACCTCAATTTGACCCAGCCGACATGGGTAACCCAGCTGTGCAAATGATGTCCGGGCAGTTTATGACTGCCATGACGCACATTACCGACAGGATGCTTATGCCTGCACCCAGGGCACCTGTCCAGCCTGAAGGTCAAGGTATCGGGAAGACGTTCGAGCGACTACGTCGTGTCGGAGCTATCGAATACTTTGGGACTGCCGACCCCGCAGATGCTGACCTGTGGTTGACAGAGTTGGAGAAAGATTTTAGGATTCTCAATATCCCTGAAGCTGAGAAGGTTAGACACGCTGTCTATCTTCTCAAAGGAAGCGCTGGTCACTGGTGGACAATGGAAGAGCAGAAGAGACCTGGAATGGAGATCTCGTGGGAAGACTTTCGGCGGGAATTTGTCCACAGATATTTTCCAAAGACCTTCCTAGACGAGAAGATCTCTCAGTTTGAGAGACTGAGACAGGGCATGATGAACATTAGTGAGTATGAAGCTAAGTTCATGGAGCTGTTACGGTTCTGTCCGCACATGGCTGCCACAGAAGAAGAAAGGATCATGAGATTCGAGAAGGGTTTGAATACTGATATGACAACCCCCGTGTCTGCTCTAGAAAATCGGGAGAGGTTCGCTACCTTCGTTGAGTCAGTCCGAAGGATAGAGAGATCCGTAGTTGAGAAAAGGCAAACCCAAAAGAGATATCCACAGTTCCAAGGTTCTTCATCTAGAGACTTTAAGAAGCCTAGATCCTCTGCACCTAACCCTCCACCACCTAGATCTAGTTCTCAGACTCAGTGGTCTCCAAGTAGAGGTAGAGGACAAGGTCAATCACCTCAGGAGACCCATAGCTCTGCATCAATGTCAGTTACTGGACCACTAAGACCACAACAACTGGGGAAAAGCTGCTAAAACTATGGTAAGGTGGGACATTTGATGAAGGACTGTCAATCTAAGTCTGTCAGTGTGACACAGCCTCCGAGACAAGGTCAACAGGGATCACAGAGAAGGCAATCTCAAGGAGCAGCTCGAGGACGTGGACAAGCGTCTCAAGCTGGATCATCAGCACCACCTCAACACCAAGCTACAGCGAGGTTCTATGCTATGAACCCACCAGAGGCAGTGGTCGATCCACGGGTAGTGGCAGGTCAGATGGAACTTTTATATTTTGATATGTCTAAATCCTGTGTAGTATCTGTTCTGATTGACCTGGGTGCTACACACTCTTTTATCACTCGAAGAGTGATTCGCAACTGCAATATGACAGTCAGTCATAGGGCAGATAGTTTGTTGTTGGAGACTCTGTTGAGTGGGTCTGCTGTTTTACAGGAGGTATGCTCTCCTTGCATCCTCTTCCTTTCTGATCATCGCATTCAAGTGGACCTTATACCACTTGATATGCAAGGATTTGATATAATCCTCGGGATGGATACCTTAGAAAGGTATCGAGTTGTCTTGGATTGTGAGTCCAAGTTGGTTGTGTTTGCTGATGAAAGCAACACATGGATCTTTCAAGGAGAAAGAAAGATTCTGCCCACCTGTCTTGTGTCAGCTATGGTTGCTGATAAGCTAATGAGGCAAGGATGTTATGCATTCTTGGCCCATGTGGTAGATGTTACCAAGGAGAGCCCCAACCCTGCTGAAGTTCCTGTAGTCAGGGAATTCGAAGATGTGTTTCCTGAAGAACTTCCTGGTATACCACCACCTCGGGAAATTGATTTTGAGATCAATTTGGTCCCAGATACAAAACCCATAGCCCAGACACCATATAGGATGGCGCCTGCCGAGATGGCCGAACTCAAGAAACAGCTTCAAGAGTTACTTGAGAAAGGTTTCATTCAACCGAGTACCTCACCTTGGGGTGCTCCGGTTTTGTTTGTTAAAAAGAAAGATGGGTCAATGCGGTTGTGCATTGACTATAGACAACTTAATAAAGTAACAATAAAGAACAAGTACCCTTTGTTGAGGATTGATGATCTCTTTGACCAGTTGTGTGATGCAATAGTCTTTTCAAAGATAGATTTAAGGTCTGGATATCATCAACTCCGCATTAAGGATAGTGACATATCCAAGTCTGCCTTTAGGACTAGATATGGTCACTATGATTTCACGGTTATGTTGTTTGGACTAACCAATGCACCAGCTGCATTCATGGAACTCATGAATAGAGTCTTTCGACCCTTCCTTGATCAGTGTGTTGTCGTCTTCATAGATGACATTCTGATTTATAGTAAGGATGCTCAACAACATGAGCATCATCTTCGCCAAGCTTTGACCTTGCTAAGAGAACATAAGTTATACGCTAAGTTTAGCAAGTGCGAGTTCTGGTTGCCAGAAGTGTCTTTTCTTGGTCATGTGGTATCTGCCTCGGGTATTCGTGTTGACCCTAAAAAGGTAGAATCTATTCTATAGTGGGAAAAACCGAAGACACCGACGGAGATTCGAAGTTTCTTGGGATTAGCTGGTTACTACCGAAGGTTTATTAAGAATTTCAGTTCTATAGCCTTACCCTTGACCAAGTTAACCCGGAAAGATGTTCCTTTTGCCTGGAGTGATAAGTGTCAACAGTCTTTTCAGCTGTTGAAAGAGAGGTTGACAAGTGCACCTGTGCTTGTGCTACCTGAGCAAGGAAAAGGATATGTGGTGTACTGTGATGCCTCCAAGAATGGACTTGGATGTGTGTTGATGCAGGATAAGCAAGTGATTTCTTTTGCTTCCCGACATCTTAAGAAACACGAGGAAAATTATCCGACACACGATCTGGAGTTGGTTGTTGTGATTCATGCCCTGAAGATCTGGAGACATTATCTCTATGGAGAAACATTCCAGATTTTCACAAACCACAAGAATCTTAAGTATATCTTCTCTCAGCATGAGCTTAACATGAGGCAACGTCACTGGATGGAGTTAATCAAGGACTATGATTGTACAATTGATTACCATCCAGGGAAGGCCAATGTGGTTGCAGATGCCTTGAGTAGGAAATCAACAACATCAACCATGGATAGAGCACAACTAAGTTCCTTAGTATGTTCTAGGATATATATGCTTATCTCTTTAAGGCAAAAAAATGTACAGTTGAAGATGTCATTGTTATCTGGTTTGTTAGCTGAGATGCATATCAAACCTACCCTAAGAGAGCAGATAAAGGAGGCACAGCAAGTTGATGTTGCAGTTCAATAGATCAGATCTGAGTATGGTGAAGAGAAACGAGAAAGTTTTCATGAGTCAGATGATCAAGTGGCATGCTATCATGGGAGGATGATAGTACCTGATGTGGATAATCTAAGGAAGTTAGTCCTAGAGGAAGCTCATTCTTCGATGTATGCTATGCATCTAGGGAGCACCAAGATGTATCTAAATTTGAAAGATATGTATTGGTGGCCCGGGATGAAGAAGGATGTAGCTGAGTTTGTTCTGAGGTGTCCTGTGTGTCAGCAAGTTAAGGCTAAACACCAGAAACCTGCAGGAACAATGCAACCCTTACCCATACCACAGTGGAAGTGGGACCATGTGACCATGGACTTTGTTGTTGGCCTACCCAGGACAAGCAAAGGACATGATTCCATTTGGGTAATTGTTGATAGGTTGACAAAGACAACGCATTTCTTACCTGTCAAAACAACCTATTCTGCTGAAAGGTTATCCTAGTTGTATGTTCAAGAGATAGTGTGTTTGTACAGAGTTCCTGCCACTATAGTTTCTGACAGAGGTCCCCAGTTTACAAGTCGTTTTTGGGAGCAGTTACACAGAGCCTTAGGCACCAAACTAAGGTTTAGTACAACCTTTCATCCACAGACTGATGGACAGTCTGAAAGGACTATACAGACCTTGGAAGACCTGTTAAGAGCATGTGTTCTCCAGTTTACCGGGAGTTGGGATCTACACCTGAGCTTAATAGAGTTTGCCTATAACAATAGCTATCAACATAGTATTGATATGGCACCTTATGAAGCCTTGTATGGTAGACGTTGTAGATCGCCTTTGTGTTGGTATGAAGCTGGTGAACATCAGTTGTTAGGTCGGGATCTTATGCAGCAAACTACAGAGAAGATCAAAATTATACAACAACAGCTTAAGATTGCACAAGATAGGCAGAAGTCATATGCCGACAGACGTCGTAGACCCTTAGAGTTCCAGGTTGGAGACAGAGTGTACCTCAAGGTCTCACCTTGGAAAAGAGTCCTTCGTTTTGGAAGGAAAGGGAAGTTAGCTCCTAGATTTATGGGGCCTTATCCAATCATTGAACAAGTTGGAAAAGTAGCCTATAGACTAGAGTTACCTCCAGAGTTGCAAAAGTTACACCATGTGTTTCACATTTCTATGCTGAGAAAATGTCACCCAGACACCGAGTCAGTTCTACAACCTATGGAAGTAGAATTGAATGAAGATATAACTTATGAGGAAGGACTTGTGTCAATCCTTGATAACAGGATTAAAAAGTTAAAGAAGAAAGAAATAAGCCTTGTTAAAGTCCTCTGGAACCACCGCGGTATTGAAGAAGCCACTTGGGAACTAGAGGATGACATGAGAAGGAAATACCCTACTCTTTTCTCCTAATATGTTTTATCGATTTCGGGGACGAAATCCTTGTAAGGGGTGGATAATTTGTAACATCCCTAACTTGGGTTATAACCTAACCCTAGAAGTTTTGCCTAAACATGTAATTATATACTTGTGAATACTCTCTCGCATGTATTTAAGTTCCTCAGGAACATAAACTTTCAATTTTGCTCTTTTTTAAACAAAGTTGTAGCATTGTTTTGTAATGCAGGGATCTATGTGCAAATTACCCAGTTAAGGGGTTTAACTTGCAATGTTCACAGGTTAAGATGTTCCTCTGATGATGAGACATCATATGAGTGAATATGATGAGGTATGATGGATTTCCCAAGCTTGGGCATCAAGATGCATCTTGAGGAATGATCCTTGTGCTTAAAAACCCTAATTTGGAGTAAAGTGCAATTTACCCAAATTGTGGGGTGCATGTTATAAAAATACACCTTCTAGAACATCTTTAATGACTCTTGACATCATCTAGAGTAGAAATGATGAAAGAGACACATAAATGAGTAATCAGATAAGAAAAATAATCTTTGTGCATAAAATTCACTTAGTATGGGTATGGAGACCTTTCATGTATGTACCCTAGTTGAAAGTGGTTTTCCTTACCCTTAGATCTTGAGTTTAGATTAGCTTTGCATAAGTTTTGATGGTCTTGTACGTGCCCTTGAACAAGGAGGGACTTGGATGAGAAATCCATGTTCTAGAGGTCCTTATGGTGTAAAATAGCCTAAAGTATATAAGCTCTTGTCCTTGCAAACCAACCAAACATATCTCTTCTCCTTTTCATTTCTCATCCTTCTCAAATGGCTAAGGCAGAGCTCTAGAGCTCAGGAGAACGACCAACTAGTGCTAAGGTGAGGGAGAAACCATCCTCAAGCTCGAATTCATGGTGGAATTCTTCTTAAAAGGTTGGTTCTATGGTTAACTAACTTAGGTTTCTTGTTCTAGCCGACCATCCCCATCTTTTCCTTGGAGAATCACCTCTGGCCAAGTTGTGGAGCTCAAGACACCATTAGAGGCTTGAATCTTGGAAGCTTGGAGCTCTAGGAACAACTTTGTAAGGCGGGTTTTATAATTCTAAACTCCTTGCTTTATATACATGTTTTTGTTCTTGCAATTTATGCTTTAGTACTTCTTCTTCTACCTCCCTTCTTCCTTGCACCTTTTCAAGAAAAACGGTGGAGAAACCGAACTGAACAGAGGTTGATGATGATGGGCGTGAATTCCTAGGTAGATTTATCAACCGACCTTGGACCCTTTTGGTCCAAACGGTTGCAAACCATTTAAGGTCAAACAGTTTCAAACCGTTTGATCTCAAACGATCTTGCAAGACCGTTTGGATCAAATCGGTCTCAAGACCATTTGATAGAGTTGACCAAAGGACGACCGTTTGAGGGTCTGTTGGTAACATATTGAATTTCATTCCTACAAAGATTCATAATCTAATTCTTAACCAATTGAGAGTTGAAGGTACTTCAACACCCTAAACCTAATCGAGCTGAAATTGCTGATTTTAGACCTAATTAGGGTTCAACCCTTATCCAACCGACTTGGTTTTTGGTCAAACTTTGGGCAAACGGTCTCAAGACCGTTTGGAGGTCATCCAAACGACCTCAAGACCGTTTGGGCCAAGTTTGGGCCTAATTGGAGGTCAATTGATAGGTTCAACCTCAATTTGATGCACATTGTTGAACATTGATGACTATCCGATTGAAACCCTAAATGAATTGGATTTAACCCTAATTGGCTTTCAATTGAGGGTCAATTTGGTATCCAATTGATTAAGACTAATCCTAATTGACTCAATTTGTAAGTGGTTAGCTTGGATTTAGCCAATTGAAGGCTTCAACAGAGATATACATAATCGATTGTAACTTTTGAACCATGTTGGAGGTCCAAACGATTTGAGCCTATTTGGACCAAACGGTCTCAAGACCATTTGGAGTCGAGACCGTTTGGGCTCAAACGATCTCAAGATCATTTGGACCAATCGATCTCAAGTCGTTTTGATCAAACGGTTTCAAACCGCATAAGTTCAAACAGTTTGAAAGTCAACCTTTCCAAACGGTCAACGCACCCAAACGGTTTGGACAAACGACCTTGAGGTCATGCGGTCTTGGAGTCAAACTTAGCAAATGGTCAACGCATCCAAACGGTTTGAAACCGTTTGGAGGTTGAAGGTGTGCAACCGATTGAAGGCTTTAGGGTTGTAATTGATTAGCATTTTGAAGGTTGTAATTGGTTCAATGGTGACCTAATCTAAACCCTAAAGATAACTTAGGACATTAAGGGACTAAGTGATTAATGATTTGACCCATGATGGTGATCAATGGGGTAGTTTACCAAAATACCCTTGAGGGGTTCAATTGAGTAATACCTTGTTCTAATTAAACCCTAATCACATGATAGTGATGTTTTGGCTTATGATAGTCAACGAGGACTTGACCTAACCCGATCTAGAGTGGTGTAATCACCATCTACTAGTAAGGGGAGAGAGAAAGTATCATAGGAGAGAGAAAGTACCCTTTTATGGTGGAAACTCAAGAAAAATACCTTTAATACACATGAATGTGCATGTTTAGGGTATGATCCACCTATGTGAGATAATGGAAACCCTAATTATGATAATCGATGAAATCTTAATCTTATCTAAGGACTTTAATGATGTTGTTTCTCATACAAGATGATGTTATGAGATTAAATCACCATGATGTGAATAGTAAACCCTAATTCTAGGGTGATGACATATAATGTGAATAATGAACCCTAATTGATGAAAATCAGGGAACCTAACTCTTGAAAGAGTAGGAAGATACAACTTCATTCAAATGAATTGTTTACTGTTATCATTTGAACTAACCATGCATGTTTCTATATAAGGATGATCATATCCAGGTAAGGATTATGATACTATATTCATTGAAAGCATGCTTTAGTTTTATGAAATAGTGAAATATCCTGATGCCTTATTAGTGGCATCTTATGAGATTGATGGGCTATGAGGGCCATGAATATCATCAAGGTTATGCTTAACAGATGACTTGTGATGAGATGATTAAGAAATGATAATTGATGTGAGTTAGACTTGTTACATTTAGTATTCTATTTTCATAGCTGCCATGCTAGTGATTAAATGTTTGAGAACATGTATGATGTTAAAAGAATACTGAAATGTACCTAAGTAATCAAGTATAATCATACCATGTAGAGCCCTGATCATAGATCCATCATCGTCAGAGACCAAATGATGGTGAAACATGTTTTCCCAAGGGAACTCCTGGAGCACATACTTTTGAGTATGTGGGGGAAATGGATGCGTAAATCCTTACATCCTAGTGTAGGAATTGATGTAGATGAATAATCCATCAACCCTTCACTACAAATCCAAACTAAGAGATGTACCACGAATCTCCCAAAGAAAACACAAACACCGCATCAGTGAGAGATAAACAAGAAATCTTCTGATGACGAAGAGAGTACAGAACGCCACTGTAACTCTAAAATAGCGAAGGACCAGATTACCCTGGTAAGCTATAACAGCAGAGACACAAGATGTCCTGCAAGCAATCCTCTTACTGACTGAGGAGGATGAGGTCATAAGAATCCGACTCTTTTAATGACCTATGTATGATACCGATGCAACTTACTAGTGATCGGTTGGAGTATGAGGGGTATACCTCATCTCCATAGGGCATAATGATGTTTGTATAACATAATCAGCCGCGTAGTATAATTGCTTAGTTTAAGCTACGAAATTCTTGAATGGTGTTACACTGCATAGTAGATATGTTCTTCACCTTATCTATATGTTGATATTCTGCTTAATACCTCTCTGCTGTCGATTACTTTAAATTGCTTATATTGTTCTTTGACTTGCTATATATAAAGCTTCTAGTTGAGAGTTATAACTCTCGCTGGGACAATTTGTACATTGTCTCACCCCGTAGACTTCAACTTTTTAGGTGGTCGTCAAAGACGGAGGAACCGACCTACATGTGACCAATCCCAGAAGCATCACTTGGAGCAGCAGTGAATCTTAGGTGGAGATACTGACTGCTGAGATAGTTGTTAGCAAGTCAGTCCTATGCCGTCTCTGTACTCTCAGGTCCTAGGAGTTGATGGTCTGAGATTTTGGTTTTATCTCTTGAGATTTTGTATCATGATGTACATAATTACTCAAGAAGTAATTATCAGAGATGTAAACAGTTTAATCCTTTTTCTATGAAAGAAGTTTTAAGCTTTCAAGCTCTTATCTCAAAAAGTTTTAACTTCCCGTGATTTTTGTCTTCCACTGTTAATCGATTGCTTCCGCTAAGTTTAAATCGTATTTATATCGTGGTTTTGGAGATCGGAGCCCACATTACTCATATACTAGCATGACACAAAAAACAATCCTGAAGTTAGTATTAGTCTGAGTCTGATGTTAGTTATTTCCACGTGTAGGCACACTATCTCAAACACCAACTTTGTTGGTTTAACTTTATTTTCTCTCACCTTCAAAAAAAAACTTTATTTTCTCTTTTGGTTTTAAAATTAATTAGATTTTACCTATGTTTATTCAAATTTCAGGTATCTACTTCAATAATATGTCTGTAAGTTTTGTGGGCACATTTAGCCGCACATCTATGCGATTCACCAGCATGTCAACATACTTCACTATTTTGTCTGTGAGCTTAACAATTCGGTATGTTTGTGTACTTAGAGTTTTCTAGGAGCGGAGATAATTAAATAATCCTACGTTTCAAGTCAGAGACAATCAGAGTTGTTCCCTTTTGTTGGGTTGTATGTAGATTCTTATATTATTTATTAGCCATCAATAGGCACATGCCGAAAAAGGGAAGTATGCCATTTTAATAAAACAAAGTATAAATTGAAGGGAGGCATTTGACAATTAATCGAGTTATTCTTTTTTAGTAGGTTGTTTGTAAATTATTAGGAGTATTATATATACAATTATTTGAAACACATGAAATCTAATAGCCACATATATACATACGGATTGGAAGGAGTCAGTCGATCGTATTAGAGTATTGTATTTAAATTATTGTGAGTACTATAGTATACTAACCATAGATAATATTGGTGATCACACACTACAAAATGGAGATAGTCACCTGATAACTAATCATAAACCGGAACATGTTAAAGAAGGAAACCATATATAAGTTTAATATGACACGTTGGAAATTAGAGGAAATCTCCTGAAAATTAGTCGAGTAGTTCTTTTTTGGCCGATTAATTCAATGGTGTAAGTTAAAGTGAACTTCTCAGTGTTGTTGGCTTAACTTTATTTTCTCTATTTGTTTTAAAATTAATTGGATTGTACCCATGTTTAGTCAAATTCTAGGTATTTCCTTCAGCAATATGTCTACAAAATTTTAGAATACTTTTGCCGTAGGTTTGTGCGATTCACCAACTTGTCCACATACTTAACTATTCTTTTTGTGAGCTTAACAAATAACAATCCATATGTTTGTATACTTACTTATTTTAGTTTTTTCTGAAATGGAGACAACTTTTAGTAATCTCACATTAAGACAAGTCGAGTTTCTCTCTTTTATTAAATTGTATGTGTATTGTAAATTAGCCATCAACATACACATGCCTAAAAAGAGGAGCACGAGTATTTTGATAAGACAAACTATAAATTGGAGAAAATCATTTGATAATTAGTTGAGTTATTCTATTTTCGTCTGTTTGTAAATTATTATGAGTATTAGTTATACAATTACTTGGAATACATGTAATTTTGATAGTCATCACACATGTACATACAACTTGGAAGGAATTAGTGGATTCTATTGGCGTATTGTAATTATATTATTTTGAGCACTATAAGATTACTAAACATAGATAATATTAGTAATTACATACCACAAAATGGAGAAAGTCACCCGACAGTTAATCAAAGAGAGGCTCTGAAAATTAGTCAAGTTGTTATTTTTGACTGATTAATTCAACCGTGTCACACGTGCGTAGCACTTGTCTTCCACTAGCACTCTTCAAAAAGTTGTATTTCGACATAATTTTTTTTTATGAAGTTACATACAACCTATTTTTTTTTTTAAAGCTACATACAAACTATAACGGTTAAACACTATTGCGTGTTTTTTTGGTGAATATACTTGTACTTTTGTGACCTGAATTATATCATTTCCTTACCGGAAGTTTTGTTTAGACCAAAAAAAAAAGAAGCGGCCGCCTTAACCCCTGGGGTATTGGCCCCTTCTTCAACTCCCGCGCACTGTAAGGCTCGCTGCTTCCAACTCTCCAACAAGAACAAATGTACCGGCCGCCATTGCGTCCCACTACCTCCGGCGGCGGGGAGGCTAGTGGCTACTCTCGGTCCCATCCCACCATGTTCCCAAACGCCTATTTCTTCCAAAACCCTAATATAAACCTCGCCAATGGCTTCCAGAATCAAGGAACTCCAAATTATCCACTCCCTGCCGTCCAGATTCCTGGTACCCCCTTCCCTCAACTCCCATCATTTCAGAATGCCACGTTTGTTCCTCCCATTCCCCAGGTGGATCCAAAAGAGGCCCTCAGGCAGCTTGAGGGAACCGTCGCCAAGGCCCACCAAGACCTCCTTCAGTCGGGCGAGAGTATATCCGCGTGGAAGGTGTCTCAGTCGGCGTTGTTGTCGTTGGGAGTAAACTCGTGGAACTTGATGGGGTTTCAGATACAGGACATCCCCTACCTCCGCCAGCTGATGGTCACGGAAGGAAAGGTACTTAATTTTCATATCCAGCGTCATGGTTTTTGGGGCCAAGGTGTTTTTCTTTCGTCTTGGATTGAATTTAAACAGCATACACGACTCCTTCTGCTCTCTGTCTTTTCCTCCCTCCCTATCCCATTGTCTCTATTTGTGTACGCGCGTGTGTTTGGCTGGTGTGTGGCCGTGATCTTGTCTTTGGTGCCTTTTTTCTGTGATTTTCTCAGATATTTGTCTGTGCGGGGTTATCACGAACGAGGTTGTTTATTTTCGAACCAGGTGGAGGCGTTTATTCACAGCTTTGTTGGTTCACGGAGAATCACAACGGTTCATGACTTGGATATTGCGATTTGCACCTCAGAGGGGGTCGACAGGTTTGATGAGCTTGGCTTGGGAATGCTTGTAAGGCATTCATTGGTGCAGCAATATTTCTCTGTTCCACCAGATGCAACCGAGGTGCTGAAGATAACCACCGAGGACGTAATAAAGTCTGTTGTGATGCTCATAGAGAAAGGCAAGAGGAATATTAAAGCGGAGAGTGTGCTAAAGTTTCTCAAGGAAAAACACTCCGTCAATCAGATGGGCATGCTTGGTGTGCGCATCAGAGACTTGGGGTTGGCATTTTGTTAGACTTTTAAAGCCCTTTTCTATCTGCCGTGAATGTTTTCTTTTCTTTTTATCCGCATAAAATAGAAAACTATTTATCTAGCTTGACTGACCATGTGCTTGGTCGCAGATCGTACATTATTCATATATGTGAATCCAAGAAGGCAGAAAATGCTAGGCTTTCTGCTTCTTTTGAGTCTATCAGCAGGAATTTTAGTGATAATAAAGAGAAAGCTCAGACATCTAATTTATCACATGTGAAATCAGTTTCTGATAAACGATTTCAATCAATATCTGAACGTATGAAGACTTTTTCTGCTGCTCAGAAGGATCCTGCCAACACACACATCCGATTTGATTCCTCAGATGAGGATGACTCTGAAAAAGACACAGTGCAGGAGATCCAAGATCAGATATTGCCTCACAGTGAAAGCAACTGTTCTCGACGCGTGAGCAGCTGCCCTTACCCCTCAACATATGAAGAAATGACTCGCCTTGGTGTGAAATCACCAGTAGCCCCAAGAAAATCCCTAGAGAATAGAAAAGCGAGAGAAGCTGATATAATTATTCAGCAGACAAAGAAAAGGAAATCAGAATCATGTAGTGAGTTGGACTTATTTGTTCAGAAAGTTAAGCAAAAGAAAGTTGATTTAAACTTTCCACCCAACTTGGAAAATTATCTAATGCTGGATTCTGGTGCTACAAAGAAGTTTATGCTAAATTGGAAAGAAGCTTGCAGTGGACACTCCATTCTTGAGGTATTTGTAATCACGACTCATTTGGAAAACTGCTATCCATGCTATAAACCTTGTCGAGAATGCTAATGAGTATTTTTCCTTTCCATTTTAGGTGCTGGATATGATGTTAGATTTCTATGAAGATGAAGTTAAGAAGAACAAGAGAAAACAGTTATGTTCGATGTTAGAGATCTTTTCATCCTACCCTGGCATTGGATTACTCAATGTTGCTGTGAGTTTCAAAGGCTGAATATTAGTTGTTTCTTCATAGCTACACATTCACCGCCATATTTACATTACTAGATGTATAATCATTTCCAAAGCTAGCTCCAGTATGATTAGGATTCTCAATCACACGATGATCCATTCTTTCACTTGTCACCCTGTATCTACTTCCCCGTCATACATGTCAAAGGCGGCATGCACTGATGCACACTATTACTACCTATTTTTACCTTTTCTCGTTAGTTGAAACAAGAGAAACATCCTCTATATATAGTAGTACATAGAGTTACATGGATACACGTAAGTGGTAAATGGATCCTCTCTTAAGTGTATTAGGTATAAAAGAAATACATAGAAAATGATCAAATAATGGGCTTAGGCCCTGTAACCACCACCTATATTAACACTCCCCCTCAAGTTGGAAGTATACATTGTGTAGTCCTTGGTTGATATCCATATGTCAAAAAAGAGCTGAAGGTAGTGGTTCTTTCAAAATATCAACAATTTAATCCCTTATTCACACACGAGGTATCAAAATATCTTGGTCTTTACAAGATCTTGTAATCTATTTTAATACGTCTCGTGTGTTCATGGAAATTTGGATTGTTTGTAATATGAATGGCCGCCTGGTTGTCACAATAGAGAGTTGTTGGTGTCTGAATAGGAATCATCAACTCGACTAGGATGGATTGTACCCATTGCAAGTCACAACATGAATGTGCCATTGCTTTGTATTCACTTCTGTGCTATATCTTGCAATTACAAACTTCTTTACGCTTCTACAAGCAACAAGGTGATTGCCTAACATGATGCATAATTCAGGTGTAGATCGGCGGTATTGAGTATCTCCTGCCCAATTTGCATTTGTATACCCAAAGACAACAATGATCTTCATTGTAGGTCGGTTCTAGATCAGAGTTCTTTTTGTAACACTCTTAAGGTATCACAGATATATTCAATACTGCACCAATGAGCTTGAAGAGGAGCACTATGTAGTGACTAGCCACTCCGATAACATAGGAGATATCTGGTTGGGTGATTGCAAATAAATCATTTCCTTTCGATGTAGCAATACTTCTCTAAATTAGGAAAGAGCCCCCCCTCACTTTGAGCTTTTGTGTGGCAGTCCATCTAGGTGGAGACTGGTTTGGCATCTTTCATCCCAATCTCCGACAGTATGTCCAAGACATAACATCTTTGGGATAAACTGATTCTTGTATTGAAGCATGGAACTTCTATGTCAAAAAGTACTAATAATTGCCAGATCCTTGGTGTGAAAGTGGGATTGTAAGGATTTCTTCAACTTCAAGATACCCTTAGTATTATTGTCGGTGATTACAAAATCATCATATACATCGAGAAGAATGCGACCCCAAGATAAGTGGTAGTAGAATAAAGAATGATCCATAGCAGATCTTTTGAAGCCCAATTGTTCAAGGACAATGTTTAGTTTATAAAATCAGACCATACAAGGGCAATGATGTCAAAAATTGTGAGAACATTCCCCTCTCGACAACAAATCCTGGAGTTTGCTTCTATACTTCCTCCGATAGATCACCATGGAGAAAGGCCAATCTAGATTTGCGACCAAGGAGATTAAGATACGGACAGAGACAATCCTGGTTGCTAGAGAGAACGTTTGAATGAAATTGACGGCAAAAGTATGGGTAAATATTTGGCAACCAACCACATTTTGAGCCCTCTTAGAGCCATCAAAATTATTTTAACAGCTAATATCTACCAACAGGAATGCATGTTCTTGCCAACGGGTGGATCCACCAGATCCCAAGTCCCATTGTCATGCAACACCTGCACTTTTGCAACTTTCTACCCAGGGTGTCGTAGGGCATCAATGGAACATTTGGGAATATATGTATTGTCCAAGGCTGTGGCAAACCAAGGAATGAGGTATTTGATACCGACGTTGTTTTGACGGCCTAGAAATAAGTAGTTACTGATATACCAACAAAAAATTCAAAAGATGCAAACCTGGCCGCTTCCATGGTATTAAAAATCGTTGACATTAGGTGAAATGTCGTCCATTTTATTGGTGTCGATAGTTGGCAATGTCGGATCGACAAAAATCCCCATTTCATAACATCCTCGACATTTCGGGCCTTGTTGTCGACATCACCCATTTGTCGACAAAGTTGGCCCATGTCCATCAACAACTTCCTTGACGTTAGTCAAAGTTGGGGACATTCTTCTGTTGTTTTGCGGAGTTTGCTATGAGAGGAAAAAGTGTAGGAGCTTGAGGTAACAAGGAGTAGGTACGTGAGTCGTGACCCATGTGTAGCGGGCTCTGAGGTCGACAACGAGGGGTAGGTACATGACCGACGTCCTCTGCTGAGCACTTGTTAGGTAGTGGCTGGTTGGAGCGTCCTTGGTGATTGGGAGGACTACCGCTTGGGGTGGCAAGTACTGCAATGGTGGAATGGATTACAAGGGTGAAGACGAGCAATGCCAAGAATGGGAGATGGGAATTGCTAAACCCCATCCTTTTTGTGATTCCTATAGTTGTAGATTATGATGGTAAGGGCGTTGTGACAGAATGAAAAACTGTAGCTCCCATGATGTTGGTTTTATAGGTGCATTGTGGTGTTTTAGCCCATATCTGCTTACATGTGCCGATGACCAAGTGGGAGGAAGAACGATAGCATCGATGCCGTCTGACATCGTGGAGCAAGTGTGTCCTTTTAGACATTAGGCCTAAAAAGGTATCTGAGGATCAGGCCATGGTTTGAGCTTGTATTATTCTCTATATGAGGGCCTGCATGGACTGCATTTGTATTAAACAAACAGTGCATTTATGTATATGATGGCCTCCTCATCCCTATTACACCTATTACATAGAACGAACTGTGGCTCGCATTCACCAGTCACATATCTATTGCAATAAAATTGAATTGAAAATATGGCTGGATTTATGAAGTTTGTGTGCATGCAGTAACCAAATGTAATGTAGGTGGACATGTTGTAATATGTAGGTGCAAACCTGTAAAGATAATTGACATTTTGTAATCATCATCATCATCATCATCATCATCATCTAAGCTTCAATCCCAACTATGTTGGGGTCGGCTACATGGATCCTTCGTTTCCATTCAGCTCTATCATGGGTCATATTCTGATTGAGATGTAGAGATTCAAAATCTCTCTTTATAAGCTCATCCCATGTTAATTTAGGCCTTCCTCTTCTTCTATTTATAGTGTTTGGCTCAATAGCATTGCTTCGTATAGGCGCACTAGTAGGTCTGCGTTGCACATGTCCGTACCATCTGAGTCGACCCTCACACAACTTGTCCTCAATGCTCTCCACCCCCACTTTATTCCTGATATAGTCATTTCTCAAACGATCTTTTCTTGTCTTCCCACACATCCATCTCAGCATACGCATTTCGGCCACGTTCATCTTGTTGAGACTTTGTTTCTTCACCGCCCAACATTCACTCCCATAGAGCATGGCTGGTCGTATAGCTGTTCTATAAAACTTACTTTTTAACCTGAGAGGGATCTTCTGATCGCATAAAACTCCAGTTGCACTCCTCCATTTCAACCATCCTGCAGTGATTCGGTGACAAACATCATTTTGGACATCCCCGTCTATTTGAATAATAGAACCTAAGTAACGAAATTTGTCACATTTTGGTATATTTAATCCGTCCAACTTGGCTCCATCATTCACACTGCGAGATTGGCTGAAATTGCAATGCATATACTCAGTTTTGCTCCTGCTAATCATCAATCCATTTGATTCCAATGCCTTTCTCCAACATTCAACTTTATCATTCAATCCATCTTTTGTTTCGTCAATCAAAACAATATCATCAGCAAATAACATACACCAAGGAATATCATCCTGAACATTCTTTGTTAACTCATCCATAACCAGAACGAATAGATATGGGCTGAGTGTGGATCCTTGGTGTACCCCAACTGTAATAGGAAAAGTTGGTGTCTCTCCTCCAGGAGTCTTGACACTTGCAGTAGAGCTATCATACATGTCTTTGATCAAGTCAATGTATTGGATAGGCACACCCTTTTTCTCCAAAACCATCCATAACACTTCTCTGGGTACTCGATCATAAGCCTTCTCTAGATCGATAAACACCATATGAAGATCTCTTTTGCTTTGTCTATACTTCTCCATAAGCCTCCTTATCAGAAAAATAGCCTCTGTTGTTGATCTTCCAGGCATGAAACCAAATTGGTTGTTTGATACCTGTGTTATAGATCTTAACCTCTGCTCAATAATCCTCTCCCAAAGCTTCATCGTGTGACTCATCAGCTTGATACCTCTATAGTTTGTACAACTCTGAACGTCACCTTTGTTCTTGTAGATTGGGACTATAATACTATTTCTCCACTCATCCGACATCTTCTTGGTCTTCATAATCTTGTTAAAGAAATTTGTTAACCATGTAACTCCCTCATCCCCCATACTCTTCCATACATCAATGGGAATATTGTCTGGTCCGCATGCCTTTCCCATTTTCATCTTTTTCAAAGCATTCTTGACCTCAAATGGTGAAACTCGTCGTGTGTAAATGATATCTCTCGTATTCATGTCACACGAGTCACTAACATTATATGCAGTATCTCCATTGAAAAGCTTATGGAAGTAATTTCTCCACTGGTTTTTGATATCATCGTCCTTCACCAATACTCTACCATCTTCATTCTTTATGCATTTTACTTGACTCAGGTCTCTTCCTTTCCTTTCTCTTATACAAGCCATTTTATATATATCTTTTTCCCCTTCTCTAGTGTCCAGCTTCTTATACATATCATCAAAGTATCTAGACCTTGCCTCCCGAACCACCTTTTTAGCTTCTTTCTTTGCTTGCTTGTATCTTTGAAACGTTGCATCATCTCCAGATTTGGGCAAGCTCCTATAGATCTCCCTTTTCAGTTTAATAGCCTTTGTACTTCATCATTCCACCACCAAGTCTCCTTCTGTGGAGGTCCACAACCTTTAGACTCCCCCAAAACCTCTTTGGAAATTTTTGTTATGCAGGAGCTCATGTTATGCCACATAGTGTTAACATCAGACTCCAAGTTCCAAGTTACCTCCTTGATGAGTTTATCATGAAAAGTCAATTTCTTTTCTCCTTTAAGATTCCACCACTTGATCCTGCTATCTTGGTTTCCGTTATGTTTGCCTTTATTGATCTTCATGTTAATATCCAAAACTACCAACCTATGTTGGGTCGTGAGTTCTTCGCCAGGAATCACTTTACAATCCTTGCATATGTTACGATCCACCCGCCTTGTAAGGAGGTAATCAATTTGGCTACAGTTGTGCCCACTCTTGAAAGTAATCTTATGAGATTCTCTTTTCTTGAAATGGGTGTTTGCCAAAATCATATCATATGCAACTGCAAAATCTAATATCCTCTCTCCTTCTCCGTTCCTGTTGCCATATCCAAAACCACCATGAACTCTCTCAAATCCAGCATTACCACTCCCCACATGGCCATTTAAATCACTCTCAATAATAATCTTCTCCTCGATCGATATTCCTTGCATCAATTCATCCATGTCATCCCAAAAATCCTTCTTCGCATCCTCGCTAAGGCCAACTTGGGGGGCATAAGCGCTAATAATGTTAAAAATATTTCCCCCAAGAACAACCTTGATAGCTATGATTCTATCACCCATCCTTGTAATCTTGACGACGTCATCCTTCAACATCTTATCAACGATAATACCTACGCCATTTCTATGTTTATCAATACCTGTATACCAGATTTTGTATCCTGTTTCTCCAATCTCTCTACAGCGTTCCCCTGTCCACTTGGTTTCCTGCAAGCAAGCTATATTGACTTTTCTTCTCATCATGGTATCCACTATCTCCAAAGATTTCCCTGTCAAAGAGCCAATATTCCAAGATCCAACTCTAAACCTTTTTTGTTGAACTTGCTTCTTTACTTGCCTTCGTCGAAAATGTTGCTCTTGCACATTTTTCACTGCATCTGGGCAATGATGCGGCGGGACTAGCTTCTTTACCCACACCCGTCCAAGATGTGGAAACCCTTGCACATTTTTCACTACATCGTATAGTAAAAAATTGTAATATGTCAGAAGCAACTTTATTGCACCTACTAAGAAGGAAAATAAAGTAAATAAATAACATATATTGATGACATACTAGAAATCAGATTCTATTATAATGTAACACAAACAAATACTATAACATAGGTGAAAGGAATGTAACATCTAACAAACAATAGGAATCCTGAACAAAAAAAAATGTTGCATTCTACTGTTCGGAAGAATGGATTTCAGTACAGGAAGAAATGTAAGATGCTGGAACAAACTATCATGAAGGTGAAGATTTGTTAAAGTACAAAGAGAAAACGTAATACATTAGAAGAAATTGAATTGCACCTGCTAAGGAGGATCATGTAAAAAGCACATATTCGTGACATACGAGAAATTAACACATTATCTCCTTAGCGGTGCAATACAATTTTTTTTTTTCTGACATATTACAGTTTCTATGTATTCATTCCAAAATTTTCACCCGCCTTATAGTTTCATATTCTGCATTACAATTCTTAGTGTACATAATTTCTTCAGCTGTAAAGAAGAATTTACTATATTTTTTGTTCTGTAAATTAATTTATTAGATTTTTCTGTTCAGAATTCTCAATATTTATTTATAGGTTACATTCCATTCAACCTTATTACAGTTGTCGTTTGTGTTACAATCTGACTGAGTCTGATCTCTAGTATACCATTAACAGATACCTTTTACTTTATCTCCTTAGCAGGTGCAATACAAATTCTTTTGAAATATTCCAGTTTTTGTGCTCATTACATAATGGCCATCCTTCTTACAATTTATTCTTGCATATTACAATTCTTCTTGTACACAGTGAATTAAAAAACGGCCAGGCGGGCCGCTTAAGCGTCCATGACCCTCATCCGCCTAATTTAGCCCCTAAGCGCCCGCTTAATCGTTTTGAACATAATCACCCGCTTTTTGCCCGCCTCACCCGCTTTTTTCCCGCTTTTGTTTAAAAATCCTAATGTAAGCATCTAACATTAATTAATTACATAGTCCAAGTAGTGTTGACTATAATATATGAAACTTGTATACATTAAATGTTCTATGATATAGCTAGTCCTAATTTAGAATGCATACTTTGTGTGTAAGCTGTAATAATAGGGTACTGTTGTAATGCATCTAAGTAAATATCCTATTGCTCTATTATACTAGTAATGCATGATTAGTTTTACTGATTTCCTTGCTGCTTTCAGTGATTAATGATTGGTACTACTGGTTAGTATTACTTTAGTGATTACTTTAATTCAACAATTCATAGTTTGTTATTTACAATTACTGATCTGCTTGCTGATTTTAGTGCATAGAGATACTGATTAATAGTAAGTATTGATGAATACTTAGTTAATTACTGATTTTCTGATTAGATATGTATAGAAGTTCCTTATAAATATATTTTTTATATACACATACATGTAATTTTGTATAAATATATATAAAATTTAGACACCCGCTTTTTCAAAAATCGCCCGCTTAATCGCCCGCCTACCGCTTAATCGGTTACAGGGTGCTATCCGCACGCCTCCTGCTTCCCGCTTTCTGATACATTACTTGTACATAATTTCTTCTGAAATGCAGAATGTGATATGTTTTGTTCAAAATATTATTATTGTATAGATTACATTCTTTTACATATGTTGCGGTTTATATCTGTGTATTATATTTTTAAATATTTGATTTGTAATGCTCCATTAACAACCTTTTTTTTGGATATGTTGCGGTTTACATTCCTTTTACATAAGTCTGCTCATGTACACTAGCTAGGATCTCAGAACAAGTATTCTTGAACATAGCTTGCCAAGCCGTCAACTCCCTAGCCATCTCTGAACCTAGACCATACGTGAAACAAGCGGGTCAACACACGAGGTGTTGAGTACATGGCAAAAAGAAAGGTATATATCTATACTACTATAAAAAGAGGGAGTTTTTCCATCTATTTACAAAATAGCCATTTTGAACCCCAGTGGCCAATCAGAAGTCAGCATTTTGAGTTGCCGTTCTCTCCTTCTGTCAATCTCTTCTCACATTTTTTCTCACTTTTTCTATTTTAATTGCTTTTTATTCACCAAAATACTTCTCTCCTATTAAACTACACATCCACGATTTCCTCCAACTAATCATCATCACCTCCCTCCAAGGAACCACCACTCGAGAGGGAGAGAGAAAGGGCTGAAAGTAGAGCAAATCGTGGAGTAGTTAGTGAGGTTATGGAAACTGATCGAGATAGATATGGGGAGAGTTTTGAGGACGGTTATAGATTAAGAGAGAGTGGGAGAGAGAAGGGGTACGACACTTAGATATTTGATAAAAATAGTTCTTTCCTTTTACGAAACAAGAATAAGAGGATAAATACAAGATGTGGTAATTCAAAACCACACACATCACAGGTGGTTACAACAGATAAGCGTCGCATTTTCCCACACATGATATTCTGGATATTTCAAATTAGAAACTGAATTCAGTTACAAATTTTGTCTTACAAGATTATATATTTTTTTATCTTAATTGTCTTTTTATACAAATTTTGCTTCATGTTACTTGAACGAAACCATGATGATTTTCACAACATAGAGTAGATAATTTATTTAATACGATTTCCTTACATAAGAACTACTTGCAATTAAGTTTTCACGTGCATGGGCACGTGTGTGTTAACTAGTATGTATATATGTATATATATATATATATATATATATATATATATATATATATATATATATATATATATATATACAAGGTTTGCATAATTTGAAAAGATTGCATAAGTAAGCGAACAAGAATAAACAAGTTAAGTGTTTAGCAAAACGAGAGCCCATGTTTTATGTCATTTTACTCCAATTATACCCATAATATCATGTATTCGTAAAGCCTTTGACCAACTTCCCATCAAAAGGGTCTGTGAGGGTGCTTAAGATTAGCTAACCTTGTATCTAGGTGAGGGACCTAATGACCAAAGTCATTGAGCAAAACCCTGTTTCAAATTGTATAATGGAATGCTATATACATGTGTGTGTTCAAGCAATAAAAACAACGAGACAAAGCATCAATGTACAATACTACAGTACTATATGAAAATAATTGACCAAGTAAAGAAGCATACATATGTATCACAATTCAAGCAAGAAAGCCATAGTCATATCATGATTAAAGCCCGTACTTGATTCAGAGACTTATAACCTATCCTTGACCTTCTAGATCACAAGCCAAGTTGTTTTTTAGTACATTCGATGTTCTTTAATTGATCAAGAGGTCATCATGAAGGTGTAGTTCAAATTTTATGTCATTTCGATGTTCCATCCATTTAATATGACTATTTCAAGGTTTAAGTCACTTATTTGCATATTAGGGCAAAAGGACTCACTATAGAACAACCAAGGTCAAGGGCCATCAAGACATGAGAACCATAGAAGATGGCCTAGATCAACAATATTAGGACATAATAAGCATATGTCAAGATTAGGTGGATGACCCTAGGGTCTTGGCATCAATTCAACATCATCAAAATGCATTCAATATCCACTATATAACACTCATGCCGTTAGGGTCCAACATATGACCTAAGTGGAGCATCCACATCAAAGTGGCTGCAAAGATTAGATTGAACTCAAATTTGAGAGAATAGGATAAGAGAAACGAATTCATAACAATTCTAGAGCATGAGAACACAAATCAAGCCATATAGGTCACATTGGACAAACAAGGGTGAAAAGAGACACATACTTCATTATAGCAATATATGGTGTGAACTTAGACATTGTGGTCTCTAGTCATCATGCTATTACTGATTTCAAGCATATAAAGGGACTTGATGTATAAGAAGACCAAGATATAACATATGATTTAAGGTATAGTCACACATCACCATAAGGGTCACATTCATGATTTAGTGTCATGAGAATCAGGTTAGTAGTAGTGTGATCTTGGACATACATGTTGCATAACATCAAAAGGTACTGATTTTGAAGTTGGTTAGGCATTAGATGCCACTATAGGGCATAACATTGGTCAAGATTCATCAACTAAAGCCTGGGTACATTAGCATCATGAAGCCACAAATAGTGTAGAAGTATGATAAAAATGACTATTAGGATACAAGGTGGCATAGGCTATTGATTAGAGTCACAAGCATAAACAGAGGTCATCATTTGATCATATTTAAGACAAAAGTGTATTAAGTATCTTAAGAGGATCAAATGAGAGCATCTTTGATGTAGGACGTATTAGACTTTATTCTACTTGTTTTTACTTTATTTTTATTGTTAGGCACCTAAGTGCAAATGATTTAGTTAATGTACTTAATCGTAAATCTTTTATGCGCTCTTATTTTAGGTTTTAATTAATTCTGAATTTTATTAAATATGTGTTTATTTTAATTACTTGTGAGTCAAGTCATGTAGTCTTATAAAAGCCAACCTTGGGGCCTTTGTCCAGGCAGTTGAATATGAATTGAATTTTGAGAATTGTCGTATATCTTCTTCGTTCTTCTTCTTCAAGATGTGTTGCACATCAAGTGGTATCAGAGCCAAACCGTAAATTATTAGGGCACAACCTCCTCTTTCCCCCTTATCTTTTCTCTTTGTCCCTTCTGATTACTGTTCTCCTGAGGAAAACTCCGTCCGTCGTGTTTCCCCCCTCTCGCTTCCGTCAACAACCACCTTCTCTACTTCCCGTCGCATCAGCCAAGTTTGGCTTCCCGCCGATAAACCAACAAACGATGCTCCGCTTCCCCTGCCGTCAAATTCCCCCTCCACGCCACAAGATTCGTAGCCGCAAGCCCAACCTTACGGCCAGACCCACAACCTTCTGCTCAACCGTCTTCCATACGCTCACCGCTAGCCCGCTTTCCCTGTCCAGATTCCATAATCCCTTCTGTGTGATCCCTTCTACCCCCCACCCGCATGGCTTTCCTTCAGTAATATCCATCCCCCGATAAGCCCCATACCCATCCCCCGATAAGCCCCTCACTTGCCGTGAATCAACTCCAGCCCGTCACCTGTCGTCCATCAGCCGCTGCAACTTCTCTATTCTTGCAACTTCCTTGCTTGGCGCTCACGCTCACACAAACCACCCCATTAGCAATCCTATAACCCATTGTGAACCCCACCCGCCCGTAACCCACACACAACTGTCCCCTACCCAACATATCCATCGCCCAAATATCATTGTTCCGTCACCCAACTCCCGCCCGCCATCCATCTGTGCACCAAACTTTTATCCCTCACGCAATCCTACCATCTCCTCTCTATCACAAACAAGCCCACCGCCTGCCAAAAAGTTCACCCGTCCAGCTGCAAAGCATGCTATCTCTTTCCCCTGCTACTCCCTTTTTCTTGATTCCGTGCAAAGTTGGACTAACCGAAACAATGATGCCTATACCTTCGAGCGGCGGCGTCTCTAGGCTTCTAGTAAGCAGTCCCAATTTTTTTTGGGGCTCTCGCCCCAGATTCGCCAAGCAAGGGGCCGCTGGCCCCTTGCCATCCCAGCCAGCTCACCGCAGAGTTGGATCCGCAAGACGAGCACACTGGATCAACCTTCCTTCTGAGGCACCTCCTTCTGTTGCTACATCAACTTTAAGGAGACTTTCTCCTCCATAAAACCATGGCGACTCTTCAACAAGTCGACAACATGGTGGACGCAATTCGTTCAATTTTGGCGGATATTTAACATCAAATGGATGACTTTGCATATAAGCAAGACAAATATTTGCAACATCTAGTCTGCAATAGCCATGTCAAGACACAACGCCATGAAGACACCAGAGTTCTATGGTGAGTGTGACTCCAAGATTGTGCTTGATTGGTTGCAGTGTGCTGAAAAGTATTTGCAGATATCCAAAACCATAGGTGATGCAACCAAACTCCTGATTGCCACTTAAAAGTTTAGGAGAGCTGCCTTAGCATGGTGGAATAACCAACATCTAGTCGAGCCCGTCTACACATGGATTGAACTTCATCCTTTGTTCATGCAGTGATTCTTATCTCAAAATTACAAGCAACAAAACGTCAACAACAGGGTGGACCCAATCCTTCCGATTCGAGAGGACATTCGACTACATTTAGACGACTCCGAGCCTGAAGATGCACCTCCTTCTAGTATCCAGTAACTGACAAGGACGAGTCAAAGACCATGCTTCCACCACCTCCAACAAAGGTTAGCGTCAACAGTTCAAGCAATATTGATATGGTGCCCACTCATTCCTCGATGCTTCCTTTAGTGTATGATGATGCCAACCTTGCACCACGCCAATTACCAAAGCCCTTAAACGACATTTATGCTCTTCAAGTTAATGATGGCTACACTGCTACCTTGGTGTCGCCGATACTTGCAGATGCTCCGAAGATAAAGTCTTTACTACTGCGTGGACATTATGGCATGCTTGAGGTTGACAATACCCCAACTCTGATTGCCTGGCGTCGTCCTATCCATTTATCCTATCACCGACCACTTTTGGGAGAGCCTGCGTAGGATAGGTACCTGACTCACTGGTGGCTCATCTTTTAAACACTGGGGGAGTTGAGGTAGGACATATTAGACCTTATTCTACGTGTTTTACTTTATTTTTATTGTTAGGGACCTAAGTGCAAATTATTTACTTAATGTACTTAGTCATAAATCTTTTATGCGTTCTTTTATTTTAGGTTTTAATTAATTCCGAATTTTATTAAATATGTGTTTATTTTAATTACTTGTGAGTCAAGTCATGTAGTCTTATAAAAGCCAGCCTGGATCCTTTATCCAAGCAATTGAATATGAATTGAATTTTGAGAATTGTCGTTTATCTTCTTTGTTCTTCTTCTTCTTCAAGATGTGCTCTACGTCAATCTTTGGCATAACAAAAGAACTAGGAGCATATACAGGTCATACAACCTTGCCTGTGTTGTAGGTCTTTTTTAGACGATCAATTTAATGTATAATATTTGCCTAATTTGGCCTTAGGATGAGGAAGTTATGCTTTTATAACATTTGCATCAGATGGCTATAGTTTGGACCAAGGGTGTTACCTAAATCATTTTATGCTCCATCAGGACCATTGATCCTATAGAGATATGTTGTGTTTTGTTGAGTGTCATGTGCCTAGCATGTGCCTCACTTATGTTTTTACTTCAATTAGCTTAGTCCCATATTGCTCACCTCTGCTTTAGTCTCTACTCTCTTCTGTTATATAAGAAACTGTAATGTACACTTGTTAAATCATCTAATACACATTTTCCATTCTCTCTATATGGTATCAACAGCAGGTCCAGTTCCCCGAGTGCCAAATTCCCACCCTGCCCCTATGCCCTAGCTCCCCCCCGGCTGCCCCCCGCCCCGTCGCCGCTGTAACCCCCCTTCTCCCGCCGCCGCTGCCACCTCCCACCCTCCTCTTCTTGCCGCTGCCCTCTTCTCGCCGCCGCCCCTCTCCCTCCCTAAGCCCGCCGCCGCCCACCTGCCCCTACCCACTCCTCCTGTTGTCCCCATTCTCTTGCTTCCTCCCACTCATTTCCGTACGTGCAAACTTCCGGACAGCCATAGCCACCACACGTTGAGAGTCTCTCGTCTCTTTGGGTTTCTCTGCTTACGCCTCATGACGGAATATTGATCTTCCTCATGACGGCGTAGGTTCCTACATCTATTAAAGTCACAAGTGACAAGGTGATTTCTAGCAATGGCACTTTATGAATTTGTTACAAGGGAAGTCACTTCTATTTAGGGGGTTTATTGATTAAATATGCATAACTGGCAGACAAGAAAAATGCCAAAACATATCGAAGAAAATGAAAAATTGAAATTTTAAAGCTAAACTACATGCAACCTAAATAACATGGTAAAATGTTGAGGAAATGTAGTGTGGGTGGAATGCTTACGTACCACCAACCACCACTCTGAACTTAGAAATTTTGGTCATCCCAAAATAATCCATAATCTAGGATGGAGGGAAGAAATCCTCGATGATCTCCCAGGAGGTCCTCAGATCTGGAAGAAGTTCCAGCTGAAAGGAACATTAACAACGGATATCACCTTGTACATTAGAGCTTCATAATTCAATATATAATGTTGTGGTTGTGGTAGCTCGAATGGGATGTCCAGATGCTTGAAGTAACATTATGTTTCACCCCAAAAACTAACCAATAGGATCCATAAAAACTCCCCCTTCCACAGAGGAGGTGTAATAATAGTGTGTGAATCAGTAAGAAATGGAACAATATAGGATGGTTTCCCATTTGGTAACCTCAAAATTTCCTCATATGTGAATGCTTGAGGCGGACTACCTTCTTTTGCGGTTAAGGTAGTAAATGAAAAATTTACCACATGTAATGTCGGTTTTGCAAGATTGGGTGGAGGATCTACCTCTGGTTTCTCCTTGTCATATAGATCTACATGTAGGAGGAGTGCTTCCAACATTAGAGGCATAATATCAATTAAATCAACATCATAAACATTTTAGTATGATTGTGTGTCCTTGTGAAGAATCATGCAGTCAACATTGTGATCGGTGGGGGTAGTGGACTTCATTGTTGACTCAGCATGTTGCTCTAATCCCTCCATGCACAATATTCCCAAGTCATGTGTGGGTTCACGAGGATCTAGAATAGGAATATCATTAATACATTTGAATAGTGAGGAAGTGAACATTTTCTAGAAGCGGCGACTCTCCATCTAAACTAGCGTTAAATGGAATAAAAACTAGTTGTGGTGGAGTCCTCATATTTTTGGGTGTACCTGTTTTGTCAAAAAATTACGCCCAGGGATGACGAAGCTTGATCTTCGATCCACTAAATGCATCTTTTTGGGATATTCTAGAATCCAGAAAGGTTATCGCTGCTTTGATCCGATTCTAAAGTAATGTTTTGTCCGTACAAATGTGATCTTTTTGAGCATATGCCCTATTTTTCTGAAGATGGGGCAACACTCTCCAGTGACATGTTGGCACCCACGCCTCTTCCGGATGTTGTCGAGGATCTTCCTTCTTCAGACCAGCCTGAAGATCGCCCTTTGCAGGTGTACAAACGACGGCCAAAGCCAAGAGCTCCTTCCATGGTCCCTCGACAACCAATTCCTCCGTCTGCGGATGTATCATACAAACACTGAGGTAACTTCTGACTTGCACCTTCCTATCAGTCTGCGCAAAGGTGTTAGCTCGTGCACTAAACATCCTATCAATCACTTCTGCTCTTCTGCTTATTTGCATAACAATTTTGCATGCTTCACTTCTGCAATTTCTGCTCACTCTTCCAAAGACTGATGCAGAAGCTCTAGTAATTCCTGCATGGAAACAGGCGATGAATCAGGAAATGCAGGCACTATGTGATCGCAAGACATGGGAACTTGTGGATCGCCCTCCTTCCAGCTCTACCGTTGGCTGCCGCTGGGTCTTCACCATTAAGTATCAACCTGATGGAACAATTGAGCGCCTGAAAGCTCGGCTTGTGGCAAAAGGTACACACAAACATATACACGCAAACATATGGTGTCGACTATTTTTAAACCTCTCCTGTCGCATGGTTAAATTCTGTTTGCATTCTGATTTTTGTTGCTGTCAACAAAGACTGGCCCTCTTTCAGTTGGATGTTAAAAATGCCTTTCTTTATGGAGATCTACAGGAAGAAGTTTACATGGAGCAACCACCCGGTTTTGTTGCTCAGGGGGAGTCCGCCTTAAAAGTCGGTAAACTGAAAAAGGCCATCTACGGTCTCAAACAGAGCCGACATGCTTGGTTTGACAAACTCAGTCAGATCTTAGTCACTTTTGGCTTCCGACGTTCCCACTCAGATCATTCAGTCATTATTTGCAAAGCCGTGATTGGACTAGTCATTCTTATTGTTTATGTTGACGATATTATTTTATCTGGCAGTGATACCTTGGGTATACAGGCAGCTAAAACCTACTTAGAAAAGCACTTTGTCACTAAAGATCTCAGAAAACTGAGATATTTCTTAGGCATTGAGGTTTTCAGATCATCTGCAGGGTTGTGTCTCTCTCAACAGAAATATGTACTTGATCTCTTACAGGAAACTGGTATGCTTGGCTGCAAACCAGCCAACACTCCCCTTGAGCCAAATATGGATTGGGATGATGAAAATTCTTCTCCCTTTGCTGATCATCACCAGTTCAGAAGGCTGGTAGGTATGCTTATTTATCTGAGGGTCACAAGAGCTGACCTCACTGCTGCAGTAGGATTCATCAACATGTATCTTGATAAACCTCGGCAGTGCTATGCCACATTTTGCGCTACTGTAAAAGCTCTCCAGGTAAAGGCTTGTTGTATAAGAAGCATGTCCACTGTAATCTCTCTGGTTTTTTAGACTCTGGCTATGCAGGAAGTCGCTCTGATCGTAAGTCAACGTCCGACTATTGTACATTTGTGGGCAGAAATCTTGTTACCTGGCGAAGCAAAAAGCAAATTGTCGTAGCCAGATCCCGTGCAGAGGCAGAATACCGAGCCATGGCTCATACTGCATGTGAACTTCTGTGGGTCCAGAGTCTCCTCCAGGAGTTCGACATATCCTATTCCAACCCTATACCGATGTTTTGTGACAACAATACCTCCATTTTTATTGCGAGTAACCCCACTTTTCATGAGAGGACAAAACATATTGAGGTCGACTGTCACTTTGTTCGAGAAACAATTCTTTTTTGCCGGATTTGCACTCCATATCTCAGCACTGAAAAGCAAGTAGCAGACATCTTCAACAAGATTCTTCCAAAAGCTCGTTTTCAGACTCTAGTGGACAAGCTGGGCATGTTCGTCATCTATGCTCCAGCTTGAGGGGGAGTATAGAGATATGTTGTGTTTTGTTGAGTGTTATGTGCCTCACTTATGTTTTTACTTCAGTAGTTTAGTCCCATATTGCTCACCTCTGCTTTAGTCTCTACTCTCTTTTGTTATATTAGAGACTGTATTGTACACTTGTTAAATCATCTAATACACCATTTCCATTCTCTCTATAGATCCAAGATCATATGTGTATGGGGGTGCGGGATTTTCCCTTTTTTTCGGTCGAATGCCACCGCCACCTCCTTGGCGCCAAGAGCCGCTAGTCACCTCCATAGCGCGTCTTGGTAACTCCCGGGGCCGCTCGCGACCGACACACCCTCCCCTGGGCGATGCGCTAGGGGAGCGGTTGCTGGGTCTCTCTCCACGGTTGGCTCGCGAGCTTCAAGAAAGCAAGAGGGATGTCTAGGGTGACGTTCAGATCCGGGCCATCCACTGCCTATCTAACGTCAACATTCAACTGCCCGCCATCCAACAACCTTGAGGTGCTGCAACTCCATGGCGGCGACACACCCTGCCTGAGCTGCACCTCTGAGAGGGCGCACGGGGAATATTGGGGCAGTGGCCTCGTCTTTGTTGTTGGGACGTTTCCCCCAAAAGGTCACCATGGCGCCGACACCATGGTGCTGGTGGAGAAGAAGAGCGACGACCGGGGGGGGGGTGTGCCCTAGGGCAAGATCAGTCACGAAAATAGGGGCAAAAGACAAGCAGTGGGAAAAGGAAGAGAATATGAGGGTTAAACATCGAAAAAGAGGCTAGAAGGGGACTATTGACTGGTCGTCGGGGTAGGTGGGGCTGCACCAACAACAAGGGTGCCAACCCTAGTACGGAGGAAGAAGACAGAGTGTGAGCCGTCTGATTGTTGGGTTCGATCCGTGGACTGGGATAGAACGACTGAAAGCATTGATCCAAGGGGAAAAACCTAGTGACAAAGGGGAAAAATACATGGGCCGTGCGCCCAATCCTGGACCCTTAGGGGGCCGACCCACAAGTATGAAAAAGAGGTTTATATCGTGCTAGAAACAAGGTGGGTACATATTAAGGAAATTGCATAACTTGGGCTATGAAGGTCCGACTAGGGTGATTCTTACGCCGTTGGAAAGATAATTGAGCTCTTTACAACATGAAAATCAGTATGGATCAAGGTGGGCACAATTATGAGATTCAATTTTACTTGCAAGATGGGTACATATTAAGGAATGGTACATAGTTCAATAGGCAAATCAGTGTCACATTTACGAAATTGAGCATTGATGTGGCCAAATTGGAACATACTACACTCCAACCATTGAATTGATATCAATGAGAGAGAGAGTACAACAGAGGAGAGAGAAAAGTTAGGTTGTCACACTGTCATACTTTTCTTCTTTAAAATTGAGTCTAAATCTGTAAAGCATATATGTGGAATTTGCACTGATGGTGTACTAGAGCTTGTGGAAAAATAGTCTTGTTTTTTCACACATGTATCTTGCATTCGACCTCTTGCTAAAAAACGCCACTAGAAAATGGTGCAACTCAGAACAAATATTATCACCAGTTCGATGTCACTAGAACTTTTATGTTTAAGATTAAGGCTGTCACCTTGTTTGGCCAGTTGCTTCACTCACGGTCTGTTACCTTGTCAACGACATCCCTTCTACTTCTCTCAACGATAATGTTGCCTACAAAGTTCTCTGTCATGATACCCTTCTAGTTCCTCTACCGCTCAGGGTCATTTGCTGTACTCTGTTTTGTCAAAACCCTTGTGATAAATGATCTCCTACATCCACCATGTTTATTTTCCTTGGGTGCCCACACACTGGGAAGGCCTACAAGTTTTGTGAATCCTTTGAATAATCAAGTCTATGTGAATGCAAATATAGTGTTCTTTGAAATGTAGTGTATATTTTTGTAGCTTGAGTAACGGTTGGGTGGCACTATAGGTTTTAAATTCCCTATCTAATGCAGTGTTTGCCTCCAGAAACTTCTTACTCCTATCCCCTCCCTCTACCCTTTCTCTCCATCCCTTCAATCCTCCCATTAATTTCCCCTGCTGCTCTTTCCATAGCTACATCACTACCATTGGTGCACAAGTAGCAATAGTGGGGGATATGGTAGAGGGAGAGGGGGGAGAGGAGGGCCGTCCGTCGAATGAGAAAAAGAGGCGGAAACTCTGATTCATAGAAGTAATACTTATAAGCAAGAGCTTGTCCTTCGTATTTACAATTGTAGGGCTTGATGGACTCAGGAGAAAAAGAACATGATGTGGTTGACAGTTCTGCAGAGACAATAGCTGAAACCTTTGATGCAGGATACTGAAAGCCACTAGAAATCGTAAAGGAGCATATGCTCCTCATTTTCCGTTTGAGGAAAAGAAGGGCTAATTACTCCATGATGTGGACATCTGAGTGTCTCTTTACGCCCTTCAAATTGGTTGATGGAGCCGTTAGTTATTTGACAAGCTATGTAGTTGTCTCCTGGATTGTGGATGCTCACTGATTGTCTGGTGGGGCTGTTATATATTGATGTATTGATTCCTCTGCGACTCTACATTGATCAACCCATTATAGGGCTGCTTTGGTGTCAGGAATCCTACCAGAGGGCCACTCGAGCACCTCTTTTCCTTCGTCGACCCCTCTATCTTCTCTCACCCTGCCACTCTCCTTCCCCACTGTTTCTACTGTGTAGTAGCAACACATGAAGAGGAAGGGGGCTGGTTGAAAGGAGGGAAAGAAAGGACAAAGGAGCAAGGTTGTGGAGGCAAACACATGCGATGAAGAAAGAGGGTTTTGGGTGGGATGTCGCTTGGCTGCAGATGAACCAACTGCATTAAGGAGAAGAAAAAAGAAGCTATGGGAAGGGAAAAATGGGGAGATCCAACAACCTTAGGCTACACCTTTATCATATAGTGAAGCCTGAGCTAGATTAATGACTTTAGCACTATAGGCTGGATCTGGACATTCTGATTTTTTTTTTTTTTTTTTTTTACATTAAGAGATGTATAGAACTTGAGAAACCAGTTCATCATCATCATCATCATCATCTTAGCCTCAGTCCCAACTATGTTGGGGTCGGCTACATGGATACTTCGTTTCCATTCAGCTCTATCATGGGCCATATTCTGTTGAGATGTAGAGATTCAAAATCTCTCTTTATAAGCTCATCTCATGTTAATTTAGGCCTTCCTCTTCTTCTATTTACTGTGCTTGACTCAATAGCATTACTTCATATAGGTGCATTAGTCGGTCTGCGTTGCACATGTTCATACTATCTGAGTCGGCCCTCACGCAACTTGTCCTCAATGCTCGCCACCCCTACTTGAGAAATCAGTTCTCCATTATTAAAACAAGTTGAAAACTTTTGTGAGAAACACTACAAAAATGATAAATTCTTAACTTCTGGAGTTACACTTTTTAAAAAACTAGTAGGTTACACGTGCGAAGTACGTGAATCATTTTTGAATTGTATTAAGATTGGGTGAAATTTGTTTTAATAGTTGATCATGAAATAAAAATAGGTACTTACCAGTCAAAATATAACACCATTATCAACCGGTGTCATCGCTTTTAAGGAAAAATAAAATAAAAAAATCAAGTATAAAATGTCAGTTGTCACTACCTTTGTAGGAAAACAATAAGAACCAAGTTAGTTAAGTAGTGCCTAAACTCTCTGACACATGATAATTTGTCATCACATATTTAGTTACCGAATTACTCTGCTCGGTAGGTTTAATATGACGCTATTTGGTTGAGGCTCTCCAAACAAAGAAAAAATGACATCCACAATGATCACGCTTTTCATGTCAATCTGCTTGAGGATGATAATTCCCTCACTCCACTCACCTCGTGCGTATTCTTGAATTAAGATGTTCAAATAGCGCAACAACTTCCCTTGTCATCGATTTTGTAAGAAAAGAAACTTAAAAATTATCGGAAAAAAGCTACACGAATAATAGCTACCATCACTTGTGTATTTTTTTTGAATTGAAACTGTCTGAATAGTCGCTATAAAAATTATGCATCAGGTGAAGCAACCTGTTGAAATAACGCCTAATACCAGCATATTTCACCAATTTAGTGAACAAAAAATAAATAAATAAGCACAAGAAAACCATTGAATAACAACTGTCGCCGAACCAAAGCTGCATGACACCTGTAAAAAAAGTTATGTGCCAACTCAATTGTAATAAAAAGGCAAAAGACTTAAGTTGCTCGAGTAGCACGTGCGATTTAAGAAAATAACGAAAGTACCACACAAATAGGCACTTGAAGAAAAAAAGTTAAAAAATATCTAAAAGAAAACACATGAATAACAGCTCAGGCCGATTTTGTAAAAAAAGTCATGAATCTGGTCGCTAAAAAAATATTATGTACCAACTGAAGCAAAGGTTTAAATAGCGTCTGACACCAGCCTGTCACCAACATTTTGAACCTTTGCTAAAAATTGATTTTTTTTTGTCAGACTCGTGATTAGCACTACACTTCATGCATAACAATCTAAACGAAAATTCACTAACAGAGAGGGAGAGAATATTAACAGTGAGGTGACTCCCTCCAATCTATAAGCACAAACACAGACAAATTGCTAGAACACAGATAGAATGGACCAGTGAGCACACAATTAAGTTGTTGGAGTCGCATTTGTATTTGATTAAGCCACTTGACTCCCTTCAACTAGTAGCACGTCTTTACAAAATAATTTAAATGTACACATAAAATTACTTTGCTGTTGGATTCATGATGACTAGTACATTGCTATGTAATAATTTATATACAACCCAGTCACTAAGAAAGACCAACTCGATAAAAAAATCAGGTGACTCCTTCCAACTTTTAAATACACATACAAACTGCTAAAACACAGACATGCTGGATGAATAAGCACACAAATAGATTGCGGGAACTTCATGTGACCCGATATCTTTATTTGACTTGACAGAATTTTTTTTCAAAATAAATAAAAAAACTGCAAACAAACGAAGCTGCCGATCGTGTTATTATCTGTATATACCTGAAATAATACTTTATATAAAATCCACTAAGAGAGAGCAGTTTGCTTAACAACCAACTGACTCCCTCTAATTTGTAAGCACATAGACACACTGGACCAAGTAAGCTCAGGCATGTTGCTTGAACATACAGACAAACCGGATACATGAAGTCATGAAGACAATTATTTACTTGTACTCAAAAACCCGTATAATTTTTTTCATCAAGCTAATGGTTAGTGATACCGAATACACAACTAATTGTTGAACATACCCATATATCAGACTGATAAATACACAAGACTTAAAATATGACGATTTTATAGCAACCGCATCCTCCTTATTTTTTGAATTGCAAATAATAATATAAAAATAATGAGTGGTGCAACAGCTAAAATTTGTAAAGAAAAACTGATAAGTAGCTAAAAAATAAATGGCAGCAAGCAGCTCGATAACAGGTTGCAGAAAAATAAACGGCAGCAAGCAGCTCGATAACAGACTGCTGACTGCCGTTTATTATAGGTACATAGATATAGATAATAGCCTAGCACCCTTCGAAATTTTTTCATCATGTCCAAATAAATATACCAAGAAAGCTAGGGCCACTGTCTTTCGAAAAGAAACAAGATGCATGTCAAATTATATCTTGTTTATAATCAATTAGAGAATTTAAAATCTTGAAGAAGTTGCTATACAATCTCTTCTTTAGTTGCTCTGTGCGTGTGAAGCTTAAAACTGTGCCCATGATTTTTTTTAGACTAATTTCTCAGAGAATGCAGGTAACATGCATCAAGTCTGGGATGTTGGCCTTGCAGCACCTTGGGAAAAAAGATATTGCTAACCCAAGGTGTAGTGAAGGGATTAAAACTGAAGGCAAAAAATCCAGAGGGCTTGAATTGCAGTCCAAAAGTAAGTCCCCTACCTATTATGTATTGGCAGGGATTTTGCATGGATGCACTGTCCATAAGCTCAAGTAATTCTGAGTTGTTTAGCATTTATATTACTGGATGCAAGTGTTTCACTTATTAAAATTCAAACTTGTGTAAAAAAGCTTGTCACTTATTGCCTGATATTAAACCAACTGTTTGAGATGCTTAAGGTTTGATGATCTGAATTTGTTTTAAATATATATAGTTCATCTATGTGAAATCCAAATAGACAAAATCTTGTGGATCTTTTAGTAACAAATGTTGATGCTTGATATCAGTCGAGCATTACAAGATTGTAGCAGTAATTATTTTTCCGTAAATCTTCACTAGCATAGAAAGCATTTTTCCTATTATGTACAAGTGGTTAAAAGAAAATACTATAGCTTGATTGAGTCTGAAATGTAGGCAATATGGGAGCAAAATCGAATTTTGATTTGTCAGAATGTAAATAGGACTATAGGAGTTTAATCATCTCAATAGGCAAACCCTACTCCTGTCATATAAATGGGAGGACACGTAATGTCTTGGACTCAAACCCTAATGGGCAAATAGCTTCTGACCCTTATGAAATATACAATTGAACTAATGTACTAAATCTCCCTAACACCTAAAGTTGGAGAATAGTAGAACCATCCCATGTCCAATTTGCTGAGTTTCTCTAGCGAGTCACAAAAAAGGGAATATGTAAATGCAAAGGTATAAACACCAAAATACATTTGCTCTTCCTCAATTACTGAAATCCACATTCCCTCTCAAACAGATAATACAAATTTAGCTACAAAAGATCTTCTAGGACAACCATAAGTGTGCAAATGGAGCATGTAAATCTCATGATTAGGGAGAATCCACACTAACTTGTTGCATTTTTCTTTCTATATATATTAGACTGAGTGCACGGGTTATTTACACACAACCATCTTGCTATATACTTTCAAATGTAGTTAAAAATTTGGAATCCAACAATTTTTTGGCTTGCTCGAATGTTATAATTTGAGAAAAATTGGCAAAGGGAGAAAGACCATTATGTTTTTAAAGCCAAGGAACGAGTTATTTGATACCGACACCGTTTTGACGGCGTGGAAAAAGGGTTCACCGACACACCGACAAAGATTTCGACATATGCAATCTTGGTCATTTTAACACCAAAATGAATGAATTAAATCATAAAATTTTACATCTATAATCTCTACATTTAAATGCATTGTTTTATGCAATAAATTGTATATGAGATATTGGGGGGATCCTTCATGTAGGAGGCAAGGAATCTGGGTCTTTCATGTGGATTCGATGACAAAATGTAGGAATCGCGCTCTAAATTTTTGCTAGCACCATCCATAAGCTTAAATACACATACCTATGTACTACGGGTTCCTTCATGTATTATCTTTGACGAAAGCCCATAGTCACAAATTCGGCATTAGGCAATTATTCGGCGAGATTGAAAGTTTCGGCATTCGGGAATTATGCGGGAAATTCAGATAAAAAGGGCAAAAGATTCGGTAAAAGTTCGGTCAACCATTCGGGAAAAATTTGGATAAAATTCGTATATATGTGTGTGTGTGCGCAAATTTTACTTGGTGGTTTGGTACAAAAGATTCAACAACTATTAAGATTCATGCATGTAAATAAAAGCACGATGGTACCACAATAGTCAATTTGGTAAGATTATAGGTGTAGAGTTTACTTGAGAAACAAAGCTAGTGCAATTGATAAACATCGGCCTTTAAGTGTCAATTCAGTTCAAGTACCACATTAGTTAAATCCCACATTGAGCTGCTTAAGTCAAATTAAATAAAGTAGAAGACAAAATTTAATGAATCGGGGACAAATAGTCTTTAGAAAATATTGAAACATGAAGCAATCTTAACTGGCTGTTTTTTCCCAAAAAATCGGCAAAAATTCGTTTTATTGGGGAATCATACATGAAAATATGTGAATGACGAATAAAACACGAATAATTAATAAAATTCGGAAAAAATACGGGTTTAATGCGAAATTCGGACGTAACATACGGCCGATGAAAAATTCGCGAATTATACGCAAAGAATTGAAAAATTCGGAGAATTATGTGACAATGCGAAAGAGAATGCCAATGTCTTTAGGAAGGTAGAATGCAAATATTGTATTATTTGAAATTTAAACTCTATTACATACAAGTAAATTATATATGTCAGTTAATTAGATGCTAGTTGATTTTTATGAAACAAAAAGTCCAAATAGCATGGTGGATGTGGTGGTTAATGTCCCCTTCTTTGTGGTTGCTGCCCAACACGAGTTGTTTGATGTGATTAACATCTAGGAAGCATGGACACTTCCCAGATACCTGTTGTGTCATGTCCAACACATGTTCGATGCGGATACACTATGGACACACATTCACACAAGGTGGACATGACTCAAGCATGTTCAAGTCCCCCTTTTTTGTTAGGAGTTGGATATTTCCCAGACACGGCTTGGACACAACTAGGACACTGTGGCTAGTTAGCTAGTGAACAATGGTATGTAATACCTTTTGATATGAATTGAAATACAAGTGGCATCAATTTGTGACTTCAATAGTAAGTTGTTCCTCTTGAGATATTATTATAAAATCGGCTTTAAATTACCCTATGTTGTGTTAATGTTGTTAATAGTGATAGTTTTGTGCTTTGTTTTGAGTAATCTCGTTGTGTGACAAAGGGTGTCACATTTGGTGGCGTCAAAGCTATAGGTCCGCTGAGTCTATAGGGACACTAGGACTAGGACTAGGACTAGGACTAGAATGATGTCTAAGTTGAAAACATGATATAAAATATGGTGCATACTTCCTAACCTCAGTACTTGAGTACCCTGTCCATGTATTCAAATGTTGAAGGAATGGTGAGTATGAAACTCTTAGATTGATTTCTTCCTGATTACTCTGATCAAGTAGTCATTTTGAAACTATCTAAAGAGCATAACATATCATGAATCATGGTTCTAATACCTCCATCTTACTCTAAAAGAATATGAGAACTACTACATCATAATATACCTAAACATTAAATGTTTGGTGATTAAAAGAGAGAGATATGACATCGTGAAACTTAAACCTGAGCACAAGTAAGCTATGAGAGGTTCTTGAAGTTGTAATTTTGAGAAATTTATGAAACAAGAGACAGATAAATCTATGCTAATAAGGTAAGTCAAGGTGTAAAATCCATGTATAATGAAGAGAATTCCCGAAATAAGTGTGAAGTGAGGAGACATAAGAACAAATAAAGAATGAGTAAAGTGGAACCTGAGTTAATCTCAGACCAACCTATGTTTATAAGAAAGTGTAAGGTGCAGTCTACATGGTATGAGAAAGAGAATAAGAGAGATAGTCCATGTTCCATATAGAATATGTGAAAAATAATGATCTATCTCATGATGTGAAGTTGTAAAACGTGGTAACACCTTGAGATATACATGAAAATGATGAAATATACTAAAGTAAGTAGTAATGAGATGAGTTCATCTTTAAAATTCTTATGCTGATGGCAAGGAAACCAAGATGAGTTAGGTTACAATGATACATTAGTAGTGGTAGACTTGTGTAATAACAAAAGGGAGATGGTAATCTCCTTCCCCTTGTTAGTAATCCCTGGGTGGTGTTGTGGTGATAAGGGAAGTATGTTCCCTTTGTGTTTTTTCTTTTCAGGGATGTGACGTTCAAGTGAGCCTTATATCACCTGATGTGTATGGTTTTGAGGTGACCTTGAGATGGATACTTTGAAAACTATGAGTTGGGCCTGGACTTTAGTTCTGAAATGGTGACAACTGTGAATGATGATGTTTTGTGGATCTCCCAAAATAATAGGAAGATTCTTTTGACATGTTTGGTATTGAAAGTGACAACTAAAAATCTGATTGAACCAGAATGTGATGTGTTTTGGCATATGTGATGGATGCCAAGGTGGGAAACCCTAGTTTCCAAGAGGTTCCAGTTGCATATAAGATCAAGGAAATGAGATGAGACAATAAGTGTTTTTCTTCCTAGACAGATTGACTTTGAGATCAATCTGGTTACATGTACCCAACCAATAATCCCGACATCATATGTTAGGGGTTTATACATCATATAGAATAATGTCGGCAGAAAGGCAAGAATTAAATAGACAATTGCAAGATTTGCTTGGGAAAAGAGTTATATATATTATGTGAAACATTAAGGAATGTTTGGGTTACAAAAACCTTGAGTAGAAAATATTCCTTGTCTCCATTTGCAAAACAAGCATAATTGTTTCTTTAGTGTGCCCTAAAGATGACATAAACCAATGGTGATTTTAAACTCAACATCCAAGAATGTTCAATAATGGTAGTATTGGCCTCATCAGCCAATGTTGACATGATGCTTCACAATCAATGGTGGTTCAGGTTACCATACGATGGTGTGACCATGTATTATGAGTTGCTTTAATTAATTCCTAAAACTAATGGGTTCTTTGGTTATATGATCCAAGGGTTAAACCTAGATATTAATTGATAGTTTTGACGTGTTACACCTAATTCAATAGTTGTGAATGATTGCTATAACATCCAATGGTTTATAATGAAGCTTATAGTATGAAGTTTTGGTTCTAATAATGAGGGTTCAATGGTCGATACCCTTAAACTTGTAGTCTTACCTTTGCCCTTAGAAATATATGTTAAACTCCCAGGTTTGTGGATCCTACCTTGTGATGTTGCAAAGTTGAGAGGATAACTTACAAATTAAAAGTTCTCATATGAGTTGTACAGTTATGAACAACATTTCTATGTTGAGGAAGTGTTACTTGACATAGAGTTGACTCTTTAGCCAGTAGTGGTAGAGATAATTAAGAGTGTGTCTTATGTAACAAATCTTGTGTTAACCTTGGATAAAGGACATCATGTTGGTTAAAGTTTAATGATATCACTGTGACATTGAGGGTATCATGTGAGCATTTGAGGACGTGATGCTTGATAAGTATTAGTCTCTTGTTGCGTAGGGTTTCGGGGGCGGAATCCCTGTTAGAGGTTAATAGTTGTAAGACCCCTGACCTAGCTTTGTGCTCAATTGTAATTTCATTGTGTAATATGATGCTTAAAACTTAATTAAATCTTTTAAGATCTTTAAATATTGTGTGACATGTTTGCATTCTCAATTGGGACCAATTTGAATAATATTTGTGCTATCTTTGCTATATTGTACATGATTTGGACCAAAATGTAATTTACCCAAAAGAGAGGGTTACCTTGTAAATTTTCACATGAAGAGAGTGTTTGTTATACATAAGTATCATGAGAGAGAAGATGATGCAATGGGGCGCTTGGTTGGAATCATGTATGGTGATATCACATTCCATGGTGATTTTAGGGTTTGCTTGATATGGTGACTATGCTAGGGTTTGATGTCATGATCACTACACCACCTTTTGCTGAGGGTTGCGACCAAGTCACATGCTTGGGATGCATGGTCGTGACTGAGACAACCTTGTGAATGTGGGTCGAAACACCTTGTCTTCTAGTGTCTCGACCTATGCACATATGAGGCCTAGGGTTTCAACCCTAAAGTGTCTCGACCGAGACAAAGATGGATGAAGTGTCTCGGCTGAGACAAGAGGCCAACCGACCTTAGAGGTCATGACACACCTGATGGATAAACATGTACATTTCCATTTTTGCATGTAAGCGGAGGAAAGGATATTTCCTTGAAGGGCATGTGTCCCTTGGTGATCTAAAGTGTTGACACCTCAAGGATCTCTACTTCCCTCCTCCCTTGGGTATATAATCCCTTCTGAATACAACCAAGCAATCTTTTTTTGGTCCCATACTCCTACCTTGAGATCGTCCTTGGAGATTCAGGAGCAAGAAAGATCCGAACTTTAACCTACAGTGCCCGATCATTTGTGCATGTTGAAGATCTTGTTCTAGGATCGACTTTTGATGGTGGACCTGGGAGGATCGTCCCTTGGTAAGTGATCTTCTTTCTAGATCACGTTTCTGTTCTGAAACCCCTTCATCTTTGTCCTCTTCCATGGTCGTGAATCATCCATGGTGGTCCCTCTTGGAGATCCCCTCTTTACAATTAGACTGTGTTTTGATATGGTGGCAACTAGTGAGAGGATGATTTCCTCTCTTTCTCTTTTCTTTCTTGGTTTGGCGAAGAACCATTTTCCCTTTTCCTAAACTCTATGGTGACCATGGTTTCTTTTCTTTTTCTTGGAGGTGATTCGTTGGCTGAAGTGTTGGAATTTAGTTGAAGATCTTGGAGATTGAATCTTGGAAGGTTGCTCCTCATAAAAAACAGGCAGTTTACTTTTCCCCATCATTACTATGTGCATGTTTAACCTGATCATAAGTTTCTGTGTTAATATCTAAAAATGGATCTCTGATATATATTTTTTGATGATCATATATCACCCATGATAAAAAAACTGTGGCTGAAGAGAAGGATCTATGTAGACTCACACCTTGCCACCCATATCCTCATTATATATCGACCAATCAAGCCACACGATATCAATCATCTCTTCAAAACGCGTTACCTGTATGAAAGGCTCTAGCAAGCCAACCGAAATAGGTCTGTGCCGCCTGCATAACCGACCAAGCACCTTGCGGGTAGGATTTCTAGCCCCCCTGATGTTCAAGAAAGGCGTTTATAACATAATCAAACAAAGGCATCGAGCTCACCACAAGAACTCATTAGCTCTCCCTGTCCTCCGCGGCGATTGCGTCTCATGATCCCGTGTGCATCAAAAAGGTAGTAATCATCATCATCCTTCGGGGACCAATCCCTAGGAGAACAAACCTCCCTAGATCAGTATGACCCAAAACGTGATCTGCTCCTGCCTCTGCCACTTCTGGTGAAGGGCTTTGAACTATTTCGACGCCTAGGTCCATCCATGTTCTGAGAGAAAGTGCCCCTTCTCGCAGATGCCCAAATTCATGAATGAAGTCACCCATGTTCTTATGTAGAAAAAAATGTCTCCTGCCATCTTGGTCGACGACTGGCCTTTTCGGGGGTTTATCAGTGTGCACTAGATTATCTGGGGCCGGAGGGAGATCATTAAGTGTCATATTGGGGGCCGGTGGGACGAGAACAATTACTAAACTGGTTGCACACTTCGCGCTCCTCAACACCCCGTTTGGAATCATCACCTCCATCCCCAAGGTAATGAGGGTTGTAGACGAGTCAACATTGTCGACCACAGCTACCTTAGCCAGCTTGGCATACAACGTCAACCGAAGCAAGTAACAAATATAAACTATGGCATGTCTTCGTTGAAGGCCTCCAGTTGGATCAATGCCCCAGCTTTGTCGCCACCTGCACACCTCCATCTTGAGGTTGCCAGCAAGGACCTAAAAGAATGATAACATCTTTAATAGATCCGTCGTCATGACATGAAATGGGTAGGTCCGTAACCTAGAACCAAGCCCCTTATCGGCTCCCTATCCCAACGCGTCCATGAGTCTGGGGATAAGCGTATGGTCCCCCATTGATAGTCTTACCATCAAGCACCTTAAGGGCAACAACCAGTGTGTCAAAGAGCCCAACAACTTTCCTCTCTGAGAATCGATAAATGTCCGTGGCAGATGTCCAAACTGACATGAGGAAGGGAAAATTCGTCCCACCTACACCCGGATTACCAAGAAACTTCCACTGCAGATTCATCGCCTCTACCCTCCTGCACCTCTCCTTGTCTTTGGAGTCCAACGCAACTACCACCTTCTGCGCTACATATAGGGTCGTCGTGCCGACCACAACATTGGCTTCCTGACAAGTAGGGGGAAAAGCCTTACGGGATCTGAAATCCGGTGGTGGGTGGGGGTGGCATAACCACCGAACATCTGTTGGTGAGATGCCTATTAGTATATATATTTTCCTGGCTTTATTTTACTTCTATTATAGTGTTATGGGCCTTTATTTTTTAGCCCATTAGTCTTTTTTCCTTATTCTAGAATATTCCTGTTTCTAGATTATTCTTACTCTCTTATATAAGTGAGTCTCCTGTACTTGTTTCACCAATCTAATGCAAATGCCCACATAAACCCTAGCCTCCACTCCCTTTCTCTTCTTCTCTTCCATCCCCCCCCCCCCCCCCCCCCCCACAAAAAAAAATAAAAATAAATCACCCGCCGCCCAGCCAGCCCCTGCACTCCACCTTTCCGCCGCCTCTCCACCACCCGCCGCCTTTCATCCTCCACCCACACACCCACCGCCGCCCCTTCTTCACCCATCTAATGCAAACCATCTTTTATATTTTAGAATGCCCATGACACAAAAGTTTGTAGCAGACTTTGGGGTTCTTGCATTGATACTGCCAATCACCCTTGCCCAAGCATCTATGGCAACTAGCAAGTATCCACAAGGATATTGTAATTCGTCTTCCTAAGAACTGTTCGACCTTCGGGTGCTGGCCAATTCCTAGTTCCTACCTAGACGCTCGTCCCTTGACCAGCAACAGGAGGTGGAGCCCCGACGCCGACGTTACCAGGCACGACCTCAATCCATGAACCTGCTCCTTGCTCAAACAACAAAGAAATGCTTTGTATTGATTCTTCTAGGTCAACTGAATTTGCCGTTGATTCTTGACACTTTTGTGCCACTATCCTTCTCACTTCCGGGTTATGGGACCTGGTCTTCCGAGTACGCTCCAGGACCGTCACATACTGCTGAACGAACCAGACCATGGCAATTGACAGAGATCCTGTCTGGTGGGTGGTTTTGGTGGTAGATGAAGGTCAACTCAATATAGCACGTTGGGTTTCAAGTGAACGCAGCCGTACCAGTTGAGTAGGAGAGGAGACCTGGATATGTCACCCTCCGGGGGGAGGAGAGGAAGGGCTGGGGTCGCAAAGCACCTGGTCCTGATCACCGCGATTGGAAGCGGAGTCATCTGTGCTCGGGCATCGCGTCGCCACGTCGTCACCCTGCCGATCACTAGAGCCCTAACCCTTCCCAATGTGGGCGTATGCTTTATGCATTGATCCTCTAATACATAGTTATTTTACTCAAAACTAACTTGAATTTCTGGTATATGCTGTTAGACTTTCAATTAAAACGTATTTTAGTTTAGGAAAAAATCAATTATATCACAAAAACAAGGACAATCCTTGAGATGTTTGGGTCCATTTCAAGTTGGAAGTTACTACTGCTATGGATATTGTTATGATAGCTGATTAGATTACTAGGTTTCCACTGTAAATCATTACTTATAATGGATAAATAGTCTTTAAATATACGAAACATGTAAAAATTATTTAATACCATACCAGTTAGCCGGTTAGGCTTGCTTATAGGCTTTGATTCAAGACATCTTGTTAAAGCTAAAGACTGACCAAATGTGGTATCATTTCCTTTATGCGAATATCTAATACCACTGTTCTTTCACTAATTTGCTACATTTGTTTGCAGCTGTAAGTGATGCTGATGTAATTCAGAAAATTTCGTCTTACTTTGAAGGTTATCAGCTGATACCCCGTGACCAAGAGATAGATCAAAAGAGTTCTTATATTCTGAAACAGCTTCATGCCTGTGAGGAACGGTTGGTGGAACAGTTTTCTGTTCAGGAATTCAGTATTTTGGGTCATGGCAGCTTTCTTGGTTTTCTAACCAAAAACTTATCAGAGTTTCCCATCGAAAAACAACTTTGCTCTTCTGGTAACATTGGTCAGAAACCTACCATGATTGTTTCCATGCATCAGGATCAACTGCTACATATTTTGTCTAAAGCTGGAAACCAGTTGTCAGATCAGGATGATATTGAATCTATTCTTTCACTTTTAAGAAAACAGTTTCCTACTATAAGTTTTTATATAGAAGGAAATCAGCCGGAAAGGTTATTGTTAGATTCAGAACAGACATCAATATCTGGAAAGAAATCAGAATCTATTATTTTCTCATCTACATTATTGAATAAACATCAAAGCAGAAACTCACCTTTTCAAAATGAACACCTATTGTCGTATAATAGTGTGAAAATTGACTCGAACAATTTTCTTTTGCTTTCCAACATTACTGCTGAAGATGCATTACAATGCTTATGTAAGGCCCCAATGCTGTCAGATTTGCGTTCTTGGTCACACTGGGATATTTTATATGCTCCAAAACTGGGATCCCTTCTGGAGTGGTTGTTGAATGATGCCAACAGCAAAGATTTAGCATGTATAGCGACTAGTGATGGTAAGTTTATTCGTATAGATCCAGCTCCATCTATTGATGATTTTCTCGAAGCTGCCATTCAAGGTTCATCTTTCCAAACTGCACTGAAGTTACTATCTCTGTTATCATTGTATGGTGGCGTAAATGGTTTCCCTTTGTCTCTTGCTAAACATTTTGCACAGAATGCTATGGAGGTAATGATCAGAAATTCTGTCGATTGCTCTCTATTATGTACTAGGAGGCGGGTCTCTTTAGCTAGTTCGAGTTCTGAACTGCAGGGCGCTCAAACCAGTCATTTTGGTCCAGTCTCAGGCTTTATCATTGATTGTCTATGGTACCTCCCTCCAGAATTTCGCAGTTTTGCCGCCGAGATATTGATTTCAGGGTTGTGTTCTATAGTGAAAGATGCATATTTAGTTGTTTTGCAAGAGTGCAAGGATATTGACCACCGTCTTATGCTCCATGATATTGGCTTATCTCTTGGGATTACTAAATGGATTGATGATTATAAATCATATTGCTCTTCAGATTCCTCTGATGTGAAAATGTCAAATTCCTCAACCAGAGGCAATTTACTAGGGTCAAATTTGGGTATGCCTTCTGTTTTCTCATCAGATGTTTCAGAAAGTATTAAGTCAGACAGCCACACTACAAGTGTTAGATCTGTTCATTCTTGTGTTGGTGACGAAAGGCTTTTGGGGGAATCCCCGGGGAAGGAATTATCATCAGTATGTAAGAAGATACAAGAAACTCATGGTTTTGTAGCATCTGAAAGTTCATCTCTTCAAGATGCCATTACCCTAATTGAGTCAATTCGACGTGAAGAATTTGGCTTGGACACAGATCTTCAGCAGACAGAAAGTTATTTATTAGATAAGCAACATGCTCGTCTTGGCAGGGCTCTCCAATGTTTGTCTCAGGAGCTGTACTCACATGATTCGCACCTCCTTCTTGAGCTTGTGAGAAGAATTAATCTGAATAGTTTCTTGCTCTGCATCATTTGTAGAACATGAATATAACTATTTTCCTGTATATTTGATTAAAAAGCCATTTTGTCGTTCTTTGGTTATTGTTGAAGAAACATTAGTCAAAACTAGACACAACATATTATATCTATGGTTCTAATTAAAATAAAACATTCGTCAGTAATGGAAAAATGTTAAGCGGATTATATCATTAAATTAGATTTGTTTTTCCACGTCAGTTGTCAAAATAGTTAAAACTTGCCTCAAATACAACTGGAGCATGTTAAAACCGCTGGGGCTTTAGTTTCCTGCTTGTATACATTTTAAGTTTTGGGTAGTCAGTAGTGTAACAAACTAACAACGATATATACCAGTGATGACATTCCTGCTAAACATGTTTTTTAACTTTTTAAGTTCAAAATCCATTACTAAGAGAGAGCAAGTACTTCTCCTGTTTTGTGTTTAAGGATACCATGAGACATAGTTTTGGTTGTACTTTGGAAGTTCTATTCTTCCTAAGATTTTGATTGTCCTTTGGGAACACACATTCGTCCTAGGATTTGTCTATTTTGAATGGAAACTTTACACTAGGATCGATTCTAGCAAAGTAAGAATATAACTCACCCAAGGTAAAATTATTGAACTGTAAGATCTTGATATTGTTTGAGGCTTTGAGCCCATTTAGATACTTTTAGTTCATCCAATCAACATGCACGAAAATTGGCTTTTGAACTAGTTCGAAGCCACATGTTTTATGGTGCTTAGACTCAAGGCTATGCATGTCGAAATGAGCTCATCATCATCATCGTTGTCGTTGCACTTCTTGTTATATGTTTTTTAGATATTAATTTCCTTACATGTTGCCTATTTATACACATGTTTTATGATTTTAATAGACATTTCCCCCTCATATTTTTTATAGATATATGTGTAGCTATATACATATATTGACTATTTATCCCCTTATATGCAAGTATCTTATGGAATAAAAGCAATTAAAATTACATTTCTAATTATTTCTAAGTATATTAGTGCCTACTACTAGTACAATAATTATAAACAATGTAAGAGATGGAGAATGAGAAAATAAATTAAGATTAACATCATAGCTCCAAGCCTTCAAGTTTTCTGCAAGTTCTTAGAAGTTTTAAGAGTAAATCTTATTAGCAACTAACAGAGTACAAACCCTCCTATATATAGTACATGGATACACGTAAGTGGGTAAATGAATCCTCATGTGTAACAAAAGTCATAAAACTTAACTAGAGATAATGGGGGCCTAAGCCCTTTAGCTAAAGAACCACTTATACTAATAGTCCCCCTCAAGCTAGAGAGTATACACGTACAAGGAACAAGGTATCCAATATTGACGCCGTTTCGACAATGTGGAAGTAGGTTTTTACCAAGATATTGATGGAAATTTTGACATGTTCAATCCTTATTGTTTCGATGCCAAAATGAGCAAATTAATTCATACATTTTTACAGGATTAATCTCTATGTCTATATGCATCATTTTATGCAATCAAATTTGTATACTGAATGTGTGTGTGTGGGGGGGGTCCTTCATGTGGTAGGAATGGAAACTGGTTGTTTCATGGGAATTTCAATGATAGAATGTAGGAATTATGTTTTGAAATTTTGCTAGCACGAGACAAACTTATGTACACATGTACTCAATAATCTCATATATTGAATATACACATATATAGCATGGTGGATGTGCAGGTTGACCTCCCCTTCTTGGCGGTTATTGCCCAACATGAGTTGTTTGATATGATTAACATATTTTTCTCAGCCATGCAATTTCTATTAACGTAGGCATATGTCTGTATATGCGTCATGTTAGATTCTAAAAGAAACTCCACCAAGGCTCGCTTTTGCTCTTCTTGAAAGTCAATCTATTACTTTGGAAATTGACTTCATGAATGTGAAGGAAGTTGTGCAACATCACTGATGTGACATTATGTTTATCCACCATCATTTATTACCATATGATCTTGTTATGCTGTAGTGAATTCCCCCATGGATCATTCACATTTGTGGGATAAATTTAAAAGGTATAATTACCATGGCTACTATATGCATGTTGTAGGGCTTGTGATAAAATGAGAAGCATAGTTACCATGTCGACCGTGTGCATGTTGTGGGATGTGTAGCAAGTGCCATATATAACCCTATGTAAGACCTAGAAAATTTCAGAATTGAAACTTTTTCATAAATTGTTGGAGTCTATGTTGCTAACTAGCAACTTTCTTCCTTTGTATGCTAAAGAATACTAGTAATAAGAATATATCTATAGTAATCAGCTTACTACTAAAATTGATTGCAAATAACTATATTATACTCATATTTAGTGGAGTGTTTAGGTATATATTTTGAGTGTAATGTAAATTAAGAGAGTGTAGTAGATCGATGATCACATACCTAGGAAAAAAAAGTAGATTGAGGGATCTTTGCCATTTAAAGGCTTTTTTGGATGAATTTCTACTTTAATTAAGATAGATGAGGTGTATTTGAGAGATAATGGTAGAAAATATAAAACATACCTTGGATTAGGCTTATTTTAGCTCCAATTTCAAAATCCCCTTACTCTTCTGTTTCTCCTCTCAAACAACAAAAACGGACTCACAAATTTAAAAGTCGGTACTTTTGTTGCGATACCGGTATCTTTCGTCAAAATTTGGCAGTGTTTGTCAAAATTTGGGGGTATACACAGTAGTTTGCCAAAATATGCTATCCTATCGATACACTCACATAATATCATCGACAATAAATTAAAATTTCAAGTGAATATTTTCAATTCCATTAAAATTTTGTTAATTCATTATGTAGTCCCAACTTGACACCCATATGCTGAAAAACAGTTGAACCTTAGTGGTTTGGTTCTAATATTGACAACCTGATCCAATGTCCATGCGTGAGGAGTCACAATCTTTTGAGCTTGACCATGTTTCATACAAAATGGCAATCCAACTAATGTGCTTTGTGCACTCTTGGAAGACTGGATTGTTGGAAATGTGAATGCCGGCCTAGTTGTTATAATAGAGTCACTTGATTTTGAAAAAGAGTTCCAAACTTAGTTCAGATAAAGTTCATCCATTGTAAGCATGTATTTAAATTTTGGTCAAATTTGTGAATTTTGGACCCAAATTTCAGTTTCGACCACCACCAGACATCGAAATCAACTTGCCAAATTGCTGAAAATTCGATAAGCAATTTCATTAAAAAATCTTTAAAAATTTTTAGACACCCCCTTAGGTAATTGAATCCAAAATATAAGATATAACATGTTTTTGCATGAGAATATATGTATGTGTACATTGCATGATTGAAAATTTGAAATCATGATCGAAACAATTTTGCATATTTTTACTCAGAAATGTAGGAACCCCCACCCCCACACTACCAACTTATGATGTTATTGGATAATTAGGTGTATTTCTGTATGTAGACCGCAATGGTAAAATTTCATGACTTAATTCCTTACTTTGGTCGTTCGAAATTGTGTTAACATGAGCGGAAATATCACAATTTCGGTCGAAGTTTCTATAAATTTCTGTTTCTAGCCCATCGAAAACCGCGTCGAAAATGACATTGCAAACTATAACTGTAGGTCACAACATGCATCATAGCTTGGTATTCTGATGAATGCACATTCATCTGTCTTTTTGCATGAATTTCATAGTCTTTTTGATTAGTACTTATCTTCTTTTTAGTAATTTCTAGGTCAACTTGCAATTTTCCTACTTTTCGATTATTTGTGCAAATATTGATCTTATCCGTAACACTTTTGTAGGTTTTTCCTTCACAGCAAAATTTTGACATTCTGAGCACACGAGACGACCGTCTCGCACCACCAGATGGTCGGTTTGTCTCTAATGAGTTCCAACCTCAGAGCGAGACAACCATTTCGGTCTTGGGTTCAACCTCCACTCAAAAAGTCCAACTGATGCATTTCGCGCACCATGCGCCCGTCTCATTCAAGCCAAACGCTGGCCTCAGGCGCCCCTGACGCTCGTCTCACGGAGCCCAGACGGCCGTGTCGAGCCGACTTAACGACCAAGTCAGGTCTAAGAGGCGCCACCACTCATGTTAGGGTTTTCAACCCTTGGTCATGCACAAGGCGGAGCCAATCGGGCGTCTCACCTCCAAACGATCGGTTCAAACAATTCTTCGAGACCAAGAAATTGAATCAAAGGGCGTCGCCACCCCCTTGCTTAGGGTTTTGACCGCTGCCCCTTAGGCCACACCACGTCATTAGTTAGATGATTGTCTCTGCTAGCGAGACTAGGGGTGGCAATCGGGTTCGGGTTGAGCGGGTTTTATTTCGGGTCATTTCGGGTCAACACTTTTTGGCTAGACCCTAAACTTGCAAAAGATGGACTTTCGGGTTGAACCCCTTGACCCTAACCCGACCCACATATAATTTCGGGTCTATCGGGTCTGACATATAAATCCAATACCAAGACAATAATTTTAACAAAAATGCTAAGATTTGTCTAGTCGTCGATAATTTCTAACTGTAATTAACAAATTTCATTGTGATAAACTTACAAAGTGATTGAGAAACACATATAAAGCATATTGTAGTTTGTTCAAGAGCTTTAAACACAATTTCATAATATAATTAGTATAATAAATCATACAAATCAATACAAAACCATGTACAATTGTCAAAATAAACTTCATGATTAATGGATTAGTAATTTTATGGGCCATTGTTTGTCTGAAAGTATATTATTTGCAATTTTATTTGAAAGTATAATTCCGAATTTCAGGTCAATCGAGTAAATCCGGGTCTAAAGTCCAAACCCGGACCCGACCCTAAATTAATTTCGGGTTCTTCGGGTTCAGGTCGGATCGAAAAACCTTAGACCCTAAACTTGCTTAAAATTTCGGTTTCGGGTCGAGTCTTGTTTTGCCAGCCCCGCGAGACGTCCGTTTCGTGGCTCATCTTAGAAAATAAGAGACGACTAATCGATGTATTAGATAGGAGAAACCCTGCTCCTATAAATAGGAGAACATGGAAGCGTACAGGACATAAGACAACCCTAATGGGCCAAGACACTTAGGCCCATATTACAAACTAATAATAAAACACTAACTAAATAACTCTCGAGTTTCAACACTCCCCCTCAAGCTGAAGTTGGGAGAATCCCAAATCAGCTTGCAAATAGAGAGTTGGACAAAGAAAACAAAGAAACAGAATAAAACGATAAACTAAGCCCATATAAGAATTTTCTCCCCCTTAATATTACATTAAAGCACTCAAACACTCAGACACTCCCCCTCATGTAGATACTCCAAGCAAGTAGGCAAGCACGCTAACAGAAGCTTCTCGATCATCTGGAGCAGAAATAAGCAGCAACACGATCATCTGGAGCAAAAGATTAAAAAGCTGATAGACACCAAGGTCTTCATCAAAGTCGTCGTCGTAGTAGCCAGAGAGTGCTGGATCACAATAGCAGAGCCCAGAGAGTGTTGGATCACAGTAGCAGAGCCCAGAGAGTGCTGGATCACAGAAGCAGTAGGTCGACGTGCAAACAAGGCACAGACAAGTAGAGAGTCAACGTGTCAAAACACGGACATGCCAGAGAGTGCTGGCGCACAGTAGCAAAAGTCTACGACGTAGGCAGATAGAAGACCAGTGGGCAGAGTAGCAAGTAAATAAATAACTCCAATAGGCGAAGCTCCATGTAAGGTCAGAACAGATGTCTTCATCATCTTCCCTCTTCATACAGTATCCATCACAGTAGCAGACGTCAAAATCCAGAGAGTGCTGGTCCACAGTAGAAAGTCAACGTGCAAATAAAGCACGGACAGCAGAAAGTGCAAAAGCACAAAGCAGCAAACAAAATGTGCTAATCATAGCACAAGTAGTAAGAAAGACGTCTGAATATGTAACTTCATAGCAGCAATCGAGGTAGATGATGAATAAGCAATAATAGCAGCAAAAACACCAAATAGCAGCAGCAAGAAGATCCATAAAACAACAATAGAAGTGGCATGAATATCCATATAGATAGCAGCAGATTGCACCACATAGCAGCAGCATGAAAATCCATATAGATAGCAACATATATATATCTTCTTCTCTTTCTTCATCACTCCTCCAACTCATCTCTTCCTTTACTCTTCATCCTCTATTCTCCCCCTCACGCCAAGCATGGAAGGAGTCAAAGAGTGGTTGGCGTGGAGAGTCAAAAACAAAGGTAGAGGCAAGGTTTAGTGTAGGCAAATATGTGGAGGCAGTAACCAATAATGCGAGTCAAGGTGCAAAATGACCCGAATAGGCAGATCCGAATAGAAAAATAAATGGATCTTTCTCCGACCCGAAAAGGGGATTTGTTTGGCGGCAGAAGGTGGCTGAAGTCGAAGACAACCATAGGCAGGGAACAATGATAGGAATTCCCTGCGGGCAGCCAAGCACCGCCAAGGGCGGCGGCTGTCCGCAAGGGGGCGCTCCCTACTTTTCTTGCTCTCTCTCTCTCTCACGTAGGGTTTTGGTCCCTAGGACGACTGCTCTGATACCATCTTATAAAATAAGAGACGGCTAATCGATGTATTAGATAGGAGAAACCCTGCTCCTATAAATAGGAGAACAGGGAAGCGTACAGGACATAAGACAACCCTAATGGGCCAAGACACTTAGGCCCATATTACAAACTAATAATAAAACACTAACTAAATAACTCTCGAGTTTCAACAGCTCACAAACAACAAAAGTCAACAACTGCCTCTCCCATTTGTTTCTCCCCCATTTCAGGGTTTCCACCCCTCCTTCCCCTATAAAAGGAGGGGTACTCCACTAAGAAAGGGATCCTCAAATTTGTACTATCATATTTTATTGAAACTTTGTTATTTAAATTCCCAGTAGTGTAACTTTCATTCTGTAATAAAGCTCTGTTCTTTGTTCTGAGTCTGGATTTTGCTTTTATTCTTATTTCTTTCTCATTCTTCTTGGGAAGCAAGGAACTAAGAGTTGCAACATTTAATTGTCACTAGCATACGATCCTCCAGGATTCTACGTTCTAGTCCACGACCTCCTTACTTTCTTCCATCGCCTCTCCTTCCTTCATCATGAATAGTGAGTAGTTTCATTATCGAGGCAAGGGGAGTAGCCCCTTAGCATGTTTTGACCGGATTGAGTTTTTTACGACTATTTAGATGGATGGTTTTCGGTTTAGAAATCGCTGGTTTTAAAGAAATAATTAATTATTTTTATCGTGGGTTAATCTCGGCGGACGCGACCGTGGAAACCATGATTTAGAACGCCTAAACAAATTACATGGGGATTTGGATGTGACCGCAAAAATATCCCTTTTAGGATGATGGACTAGGATATGTGAATGCCAGGACCAATGGGTTCACCTGGAGTTCGTCTCTTGTGTTTTGTTTACAAATAATTCACATACCTTCTTCTATCTTGCTTGTCGTGTACTCCGATCTTGTTTTCACTTTGGCTAAGGTAGTGAAACCCCTAAGCCTCAATGCTTTCCCATCTGATTCAAATCGTTTCTTTCAAACGCTGTGTTCCAATCGCCTTCTTTAAATTCTTGCACTTTATTTCTTGTCCATAGGTAATCTTTCTTTTCTTAGAATCTTTTTTTTTCTTGTCTTAGTATGATCCTTTCATTTCATTGCCTTAGTGTAATATTTTATTTCATTTGCACTTTAATTTCTTGCTTTAGTGTAATCATCAACCACCAACTCTGGAATTTATTTTCTTGTTCAAATATTCAAAAACTCCAAAAAGAAACAAAGTTCAAAAATCAATTGGGTTTAGAGAAAACTCTTAAAAATGTTGTCCTGTGGGATCGACCCGTCTATACTAGCCTTAATTGGAAAGTAAAAAAGGTTAAACTCTAGGATATATCTTAGTGAATTGGTATGCTAAACGACGAGTATCATGTTCAACCTTGGTGTGGGAATGAGCAACAAAAGATTGTTTCATGCTTCTCCAGACAACAGGGTGATCACATAGCATGACACAAGAACTAGTTGCCGGTTAACGGGCTTGAGCATCGCCTGCCTAATGTGCATATGCATACCCAAAGATAGTGATTGTATTCTGCTCTAAGCAATTGTAGAATAGTCCTTTTCATTGAGCACTCTTGAGGAATTGTAGGATTTGCTGAACACTACACCAATGAGCTTGAAGAGGCACTCTCATATGTGATCTGACTACTCTGATAACATAAGTAATATCTTGTTGAGCAATTGTTAGATGAATTAGTATGCTAACCACACGATGATACTTCTATGGATTAGGGAAGAGCTCCTCCTCCCTTGAAGCCTTCATGTGATAGTCTAACAGTACGGAAATTAGTTTGCAACTACCTTCCCAGTCACTTGATGTAGGTCAAAGATATAAGGTCTTTGAAATAAGCTGATCCTTGTAGTGTAACATGGGACCTATATGCTCGAAAAATACTACATATTTCCCAAAATCTTCGTGAAAAAGTGAGTTTGTAGAGACCGCTTCAGAGTTGAGTTGCCCTCTGTGTCATCGCTGGTGATCACAATGTCATCCACATATACAACAAGAAGAATGTGTCCTCTAGAGGAACGAGAAGAGAATAGTGAAAAATCAATAGCGGACCTCTGGAAACATAACTTTTCAAGGGTCATGCTCAATTTGTTGAACTAGGCTCGTGGAGATTGGTCAAGGCCGGAGGAGCATTGAAGGCGACATACCTTGTGGGAAAACTCTCCCAACAATAAAGCCTGCATGTTGTTGCATATGAAACTTCCTTTAAGAGATCAACATGAGAAAGGCGTCTTTGATATTCAGATGGAAGATTTGTCAGTCCAGATAGTTGCTAAGGGGAACGTGATGTTGATCGAAGCAATTCGGGTCACTAGACAAAATGTCTCAAAATAATCCACGCCAAAAGCTTGAGTAAAGTCTTTGGCAACCACTCGTGCTTTCAGTCGCTCTAAAGTGCCATCAGAGCGGTGCTTGACAGAGAATATCCATTGGTACCCAACGATATTCTTTCTAAATGGAATCAACCAGTTCACATATCATTTTCATGTAGTGCCTACATCTCGTTCATCATTGCAACTTTCCAGCCAAGGTGCGAGAGAGCATCAACTGGGTGTTTGGGAACATATATGGTATCCAAATCCAATGCCGTGGCAAAGGCATAAGCAAAATAAGAGGACAACAAGTGTTAAAAATGGGATGCTTGATAGTACATAAGTGCTACTCTTTTTTGAAGTGCCATTGCTAGTTTAGATTGTATTAGAATAGACAAATGATGGAGGGGCAGTTGCTTGCTGATCAACTTCCTTGTGCTGGTGGTGGTGGTGATAGTGATAGTGGTGAGGTTAGAGAAAAAGGGGTTTGATAGAGAGATTATCTCTCAGCATGCATTGGAGAAGACAAGTGGAAGAGCAAAGAAAAACTTGTCTTCGTAGAAGACGACGTCAGTCAAAACATTTATGTGACAAGATGCATGATCAAGTTATTTATACCCCTTTTGGGAGTAAGAATATTTTAGAAAAATCATTTTCAGCGCCTAGGGGGAAAGCTTGTCAGCCTTGGGGTCAAAGTATGGATGAAGACGACGTAACCAAAAATCCGATGAGGTGAAGGAAACGATTGTTTCTGAGGATATACAATCGAAAAAGGTGATTTCTTTTTGAGAACAAATGACGATTGGTGGTTGATAAGGACACATGCAGTGAGAACAATGTCCTATCAAAGATGTTTGGGAGATGTACATTAATGACAAGTGACCATGTTATGTCAAGGAGGTGATGACTTTTGCTCTCAACATTACCTTTTGGCTGCGGGGAATAAGCATAGAGTGCCAATGAATTGTTCCCATGTCCTGGCAAAAAGAAGAAACCGTAACTTGAGTATATTCAGGGCATTATCAGTCCAAAGGACTTTAATGAATGTTGAGAATTGTACCAAAATTATTTAATGAAAAGTGCAAATAAGGGGAAAAACCCCATCACATGTTTTGAGAAGGTACAACCATGTCATGCATGAAAAATATCCACAAGAGTAAGGAATTATTTAAACACATTATAACCGGTGCCCCGAAAAGGACCACAAACATCACTATAAATTTATCAAAAACTTTTGTAGATTGTTTTGTAGTTCCAGTCGGAAAAGACAGTCAATGATACTTTTCCAATTGACATGTGTCGCATAAAACCTTACTCATCAAGGCGCTCGCCTAGGTGCCCCAAGGCACCTCAAACTAGGCACCCAACCTATTAAGGTTCTTAAGTGTGCTTCTAAGGCCTTTTCGGCCCAAATTAAGCCATTTAAAGGCTAAAATGGCATGAATTGGGTGTAGATTTGGTCAAATTAGATCAACATGAATCATTTTATGATTGAAATAAGTCTGATTTTGGCCAAATCAGGTCAAAATCTGGCAAATTAGGTCCTAATTGGGGAAAACATGGCTGATTTGGAGGAATTACGTTTGATTTCGGAAAATGTGGTTTGATTTGACCAAATTGGGTCTCATTTACGTCATTATAGGGTAAATTAGGGAATATAAGGTCTGATTAGATCATGTTATGCAAAATTAGGTCTAAATTAGGCCAAATTAGGCTAAATTTGGGAAAATTAGGTTTGATTTGGGGGAAATACATCTGCTTCGGGAAATCAGGTCTGATTTGACCAAAATCAGGTCGCATTAGGTCAATATAGGATATATTAGGGGAAGTAAGGTCTATTTAAGTCAAATATAGGTCTGATTTAGGCCAAATCAGCCAAATTTGAGCAAATTAGGTCTGATCTGGGGAAAAAGGTTTGCTTTTGAGAAATTTAATCTGATTTGGCTAAATAGGTCTAATTTATAGGGTAGATTAGGGAAAGTTAAGGACTAAGAAGTTTATGCCACACAAACTTAGGTTAGATTTACGTCAAATTAAGTCTGATTAGGTGCAATTTAGTCCAAGATAGGTCTAATTAGGGCCATTCAAGTCTACTTCAGGTCATGTTAGGTGTGGTTTAGGTAAAATATAATTGTCATAACTTAGATATAACATTAACAATATACATAATGATGCATATATTTGAATATAGCTAATATATATGTACATGTTACTATAATACGAAAATAAAAACAAAATAGCAAAAATGCCTAGAAACGCTTAGGCTTTCACCTAGGCTCCCCCCTCGACAAAAGGGACCACACAACCGCCTACACAACTATGCATAACATAAAAAAGTAAGAATACATAGAAGAATCTGAAATATTTAAAATATGTAGTGATGGATGACCAAGTTAGAATTGAAGCTAGTGTTATGTGGCTGCAACAAGGGCACTAGGCTAAGACTGCGGAGGGGTCGGGCTGCAACAAGGGCACTAAGCTAAGACTGCGGAGGGGTCGAGAAGTAAAGAACACCAAAGCGCACTACTCGCCAAATCATCGTCAAATTCCGTCAATCATATAGAACAAAATCATGGATCCAAAAGTTATGGGATGATGGAGGGAGTCAACTAATTGACATAAATTGTAAGGAAAATTAGGAACAAGATGAAAAAATATAATTTAAGGTGAGAGAAAGAGGAATTGTGCCACACTTGACTCATTTTAATCCATCTGCCACAGTGAAAATGGAATATGGGATGAAAGAGCCAGAGGAGGTGAGAAGATGCAACTAACCCATAATGATGCTGGCTAGCGCCTAAATCCACATTCCAATTGGAGTGGACGACGATCATGGAAGTCGTTGGATAACCTTGATGGACCGCTGCTAGATAAGCCGAGGCGAGGTGTTCGACGAATCAACAATTCTCTAGTAAGAAGCAAGAGCAGCCGACTGCACATATTTAAAAGATGATCTTGGTTTGCCCAAAACTAAAAGCTAATTAATTGAAAACATAATTATAACCACGATTAAACTGTTTTAAGATATCATGAGAAATGTCCCGGGCTAAGGGTTTAATCTCACCGCACACGTCTCATGTTAAACAATCAATCTCGTCAACAAGTGCATTTTGCTCTTATAGGAAAGCAAGCAGCCCATGCATCAGTTCGTCAATGCATGGATTAGCTTAACCTACACCTAGCACTCTCATCACTAGGCAAGGTCTAAACCTCTTGGTATCCCCCCACTCAATCTAACCACCCTCATCGATTAAGTTTATTGGTTGCAATAAAATCACCTTACTTCCCTGCGTACTCTCAGCATACATTGAAAAGCATAAAATATGCATTAAAGGTGAGCAGTCAATAACACACACGATCAAGTATCATCGCTAAATAAGTATATAAAAGTAAAATCGTTCAACATGAGACGCGGGGGCTACTTCCCTACGCCCAAGACAAGTGACTGGTCGCTCATGGCATGGATATGCAAGCAAGAATTAAATACAAAGATACAATTAATCATGGATCGATAAATGATAGCCTAGATGCAAAGGAGGTAGAAGAGATGACTAGGAAACCAAAAAAGAACCCAAGTCATCGGTGGGGAATGCTGACTGGACACCCTCCTGTCTCCTCGCTAGATCTGGATGTTGTGGAAGAAGATTGATCCATGGAGAAAGGGACGAACTGAGACCGTTGGTGGAGAAGATTCACTCCCATTCTCTTCCATGTTCTTGGATGGTGCAAGTCCTCCTCCTCCCCTTGCCTGGATGTCTTCCATCTCTCCTAACCTAATATGAATCAGATCCTTGACTCTGGCGGAGGCTGACCTGATTTATACGTTGGCAATTAAGTGAATTTCTGTATTTCTGCCGACGGTTTATCTTGGAGTCTCTATACATATATCAACAAATATATATCAGATCGTACAACTAAATGCAAAGGTTACACTGCTACTTTTACTGATAGAATATTGCATGTTCAATGTATAGAGAAACTGGGAATTGCTTTATTGAATGAGTAAACCAGTATACAATACAGTCTCTTATATAATAGAAGGGATTAGAGACTAAACTAGAGATGAGCAATATGGGACTAAACTGCAGAAGTAAAACATAAGTGAGGCACATGCTATGCACATGACACTCAACAAAACACAACATATCTCTATACTCCCCCTCAAGCTGGAGCGTAGATGTCGAACATGCCCAACTTGTCTACTAGAGTCTGAAAACGAGCTTTAAGAAGTATCTTTGTGAAGATGTCCGCAATTTGCTTTTCAATGCTGAGATATGGAGTGCAAATCCGGCCAGAAAGGACAGTTTCTTGAACGAAGTGACAATCGACCTTAATATGTTTAGTCTGCTCATGGAAAGTGGGGTTGCTCGCAATTAAAATGGAGGCCTTGTTGTCACAAAACATCGGTATAGGGCTAGAATAGGAGATATCGAATACCTGAAGGAGACTCTTGACCCACATAAGTTCACATGCAGTATGAGCCATAGCTCGGTATGCCGCTGCACTAGATCTGACTACAACAGTCTGCTTTTTACTTCGCCGGGTAACAAGATTTCCGCCCACAAATGTACAATATCCTGAGGTTGAATTACAATCAGAACGACTTCCTACATAGTCAGAGTCTGAGAAGTCAGATAGATTACAATGGCCATGCTTCTTATATAACAAGCCTTTTCCTGGAGAGCTTGTAAGATACCTCAGAATGTGACATATAGCATCCCATTGACACTGTCGGGGTTTATCAAGGTACCTGCTGATGAATCCCACGACAGCAGTGAGGTCAGCTCTTGTGACCGTCAGATAAATAAGCTTGCCTACCTGTCTTCTGAACTGGTGATGATCAGCATAAGGAGAATTTCCATCGTCCCAATCCATATTTTGGTCAAGGGGAGTGTTGACTCGTTTGCAGCCCAGCATACCAGTTTCCTGCAAGAGATCAAGTACATATTTCTGTTGAGAGTGACACAGCCCTGCAGATGATCTGGAAACCTCAATGCCTAAGAAATATCTTAGCTTGCCGAGATCTTTAGTGAATTTTTTTTCTAAGTAGGTTTTAGCTGCATGTATGCCCACTGTATCACTGCCTGATAAAATAATATCATCAACATAAACAATAAGAATGACAAGTCCATCCACTGTTTTGCGGATAAAGACTGAATGATCAGAGTGAGAGCGATGGAAGTCAAAATTTACTAAGATCTGACTGAGCTTGTCGAACCAAGCACGTGGGCTCTGTTTGAGACCGTAGATGGCCTTTTTTCAATTTACAAACTTTAAGGGCATACTCCCCATCAGCAACAAAACCGGGTGGTTGCTCCATGTATACCTCCTGTAAATCTCCATAGAGAAATGCATTTTTGACATCTAACTGAAAGAGAGACCAATCTTTATTAACAACAATAGAAATTAAAACTCGAACAAAATTTAATCGTGCAACAGGAGAGAAGGTCTCAAAATAGTCAACACCATATGTCTACGTGTAACCTTTTGCAACAAGTCGAGCTTTCAGACATTCAATTGTCCCATCAAGTTGATACTTAATGGTGAAGACCCAGCGGCAGCCAACAGTAGGGCATGAAGGAGGGTGATCCACAAGTTCCCATGTCTTGCGATCACAAAGCGCCTGCATTTCCTGATCCATTGCCTGTTTCCATGCAGGAATAACTAGAGCCTCTGCAGTAGTCTTCAGAATAGTGACAGTAGAAAGTGCAGAAGTAAAGCATGCAAAACTGTTATGCAGATTGGCAGAAGAGCAGAAATGACTGATAAGATGTTTAGTGCAGGAGAGAACACCTTTGCGCAGGCTGATAGGAAGGTGCAAGTCAGAAGTTACCTCAGTGTTTGTTTGATCTTCCGCAGACGGATGAATTGGTTGTAGAGGGGCCATGGAAGGAGCGCTTGTCTTTGGCTGACGTTTGTATACTTGCAAGGGGCAACCTTCAGGCTGGTTAGAAGAAGGCAAGTCTTCAACAATGTCTGGTAGAGGCGTGGGTGACAACATATCACTGGATAGCGCTGCTCCATCATCAGAAAAATAGGGCATATGCTCAAAGATCACATCCGCACTGACAAACCATTGTTTGAGTACCGGATCAAAGCAACGGTAACCTTTCTGGGTTCTAGAATATCCCAAAAAGATGCATTTGGTGGAGCGAGGATCAAGTTTTGTCATTCCTGGGTGTAAATTTTTAACAAAGCAAGTACACTAAAAAATACGAGGAGGGACAGAGAACATGGGTGCATCAGGAAACAAAATGGAGTAAGGAATACGATTATGTAAAACAGAGGATGGCATACGGTTTATAAGATAGCATGCAGTAGAAACTGCCTCAGGCCAAAAACGGTGAGGGACTTTATAATGAATAAGAAGGGTGCGAGCAACCTCTAACAAGTGGCAATTTTTCCGTTCAACAACGCCATTCTGTTGTGGAGTATAAGGGCAGGTGGTTTGATGGATAGTGCTACGATCAGAACAAAAAGATGTGAGAGATTTTTGCATAAATTCTAGGGCATTATTGGGTCGGAAAATTTTAATAGGTTTATTGAACTGGGTCTGTATTTTAGAAAAGAAGAGACAGATATTGTCCAAAACAGTGCCACAATCTTTGAGCAAAAACAACCTAGTAGTACGGGAATGATCATCAATAAAAGTCAGAAAATATTTAACACCAGAGTGACTCGAAACAGAGCATGGACCCCAGATGTCCGCATGAACAATATCAAAAGGTGCCTTAGAACCAATTTCCTTTTTTAGCGGGATATATAGACCGCGTTTGTTTTCCCAAAACGCAAGATGCACAGGAAAAAGTGTTTTTAGATAATGCAAGAAATAAATGCTTCAATTTTGTAGCAGAGGGATGACCCAGCCGGAAGTGCCACTGAAGTCCTGTGACTGATGTAGACAGAAGAGCAGATGTTGCAGGCGGTCCATCCAAATAGTATAGTCCATCTGGTCCTTCATGGCCCGAACCAATCCTCGTCTTCTTGCGGAGATCTTTCAAAACACAACTAGAGGGATCGAATTTAATAGAGTACTAAAGCTGCTTTACAGTTTTACTGACAGATCATAAATTAACAGGAAATTGTGGTATGTATAAAACAGATTGAAAATGCAGCTTTTGAGATACATGAACAGTGCCAATGCCATGAACATGAGTCTTGGAGCCATTTGCAACAGTGATATATAGAATGCTAGAGGTTTTATTCAAAGCAGAAAATATTTGGATGTCGCCAGCCATATGGACAGACGCACCAGAATCAATGCACCATTTATTGTTACCTGCAGAAGGAGAGGCAAGCATGGCGGAGGAACCAACAGCAGATGTCGAAGGTAGCTGAGTCACGCGCTCTTGGAAAAACTTCTCGAATTCTGAGCGAAGCTATTCAGTAGATGGCAGAGCAGACGGTTGGTCGGATGCAACATCAACAGCCATTTCTATAGAGGCCTGGTTAGCCCAGGATGGCTTACCGTGCTTGATCCAACACCTATCTTCATTGTGATTATCACAACCACACCAGTTGCAGAAGCGAGGGCCAGTAGCTTGACCTCGTCCAGGAGTAGTAGAGGAGCCACGTCCACCAGTGGGAGGTAAACGTCCGCCACGACCACGGCCTCAACCGTGGCCACGTCCCGAGTCTGCAGTGCGAGCAACCAGAGCATGATGCTCAATAACAGGATTGGAGGTCACAGACGGTAGTCTTTGAACTCGTTTGAGGACGTCTCGAAGAGTAGGCAGAGGGTCACTCGACAGAATCTGATTGACCACACCGGAGAAGGAAGCAGGAAGGGCAGCCATAAATTGAACCAGTTGTAGTTCATTGCGCTGCTTCTGGGCTTCTATTATGTCAACTGTCAAAGGATGGTAGATTTCATACTCATTCCAGAGAGCAGAGCACTGGTTGTAGAAATCCTCGATGGAAGCATCAGAAGAAAACTCCATCTTGGCTAGGTTTTTGAAAATTTCAAAAACATGTTTAGGGTTTTGCTGATGGGAGTAGACATGGGAAAGGTGGTCCCACATTGCCTTAGCATCATGAAGGCATAACAAGGACCGATTGATCTGCAGTTCGGTGCTATTAAGAAGCCAGGACATAACACCAGAGTCATCTTTAGACCATTGCGCATAAGTTTGCTTGCTTTTTTCATCAGCAGTAGCAGCAGGAGGATCAGTGATAAGATGCGAGTACCGACCTTGGGCCTTGACATAGAGGACAAAGGAAGCCGACCACAGATGGTAATTAGAGCCATCGAGCTTGACGGTGGTAACACACAGAGAGCGAGGAGGCTCAACCGAGACCATGATGAGCAGAGGTAGGGCAGTAGTGAAGAGGCGGCGCAACAACAACAAGCAGTGGATAAAGAACCCGCTATGGAGACAATAGCAGCAACAAGGATCTGACGCATTAGATCATAAGAGACCCGTGTCGGGCAAATAGACTGATAAATGAACCTACGCCGTGATGAGGAAGATCAATATTCCATCATGAGGCGCAGACAGAAAACCAACCAGAGAGATAGGAGACTCTCAACGTGGGATGGCTATGGTTTTCCGGAAGGTTGCACGTACGAAAAAAGAGCAGGAGGAAGCACGAGAGGAGGACAATAGTGCGGTGGTGGAGGGAGGAGGGGGGGCGGCGGCTGGTGAAGGGAGGAGGAGGGGCTGCGGCGGGTGGAGGGAGGAGGGGTGGTGGCGGGTGGAGGGAGGACGAGGGGCAGCGGCGGAGTGAGGTGGCGGCGACGGGAGGAGAGGGTGGTGGGGGGGGGCGGTAGCGGAAAGGGAGGGTGGAGGGGCTGTTGGCGGCCGGGGGGGGGGGGGGAGGGCTGAAGGCCTAGGGCATAGGGGTAGGGTGGGAAAAAGAAACTCGGGGAACCAGACCTGCTCTTGATACCATATAGAGAAACTGAGAATTACTTTATTGAATGAGTAAACCAATGTACAATACAGTCTCTTATATAACAGAAGGGATTAGAGACTAAACTAGAGATGAGCAATATGGGACTAAACTACAACAGTAAAACATAAGTGAAGCACATGCTATGCACATGACACTCAACAAAACACAACATATCTCTATACAATGTCCACAGAAGAATTCTGGAATTGGGATATTTTCCATCTATATCTATCAGGTTTTGGGCAAAGTTAGCAACATTCTTTTGCTGTACTAAAACTTATGATTGGTTCTGTCTGCAAGCATGAAAGGAAATCGAGCTCAACCGGTATCTATATTTCGCGTCAAATTTTATGTATATCGAAGAATTTTCTTTCCTTATGCCACACTTTAATTCTGATATTTTCTCGGCCTTGTGTCTATGGCTCTATGCTCTTTATTTAAATGATTTCCTTGGGGATTTTTTTTTCTTTTATAAATTGAACATCTAATTTAAAAAGTTTAGTCGTCTCTGTACTGATAGCAAGCTACTCATAGTGGGTGGTATTTTGCAAGAAACAAAAGCTATTATGCAATTTTCTAAAGGGCAGAGGACATGATGTGTTTTTTTTACTTTTTTTCTTCTTTTATAATTGTTTTAATTTTGAGGCTTATTCTTTGGTACTGTATGGACTTCTATCTTATCTTGTAAATTTTGTCCACTTTAAAGCATACTAATTAGTTGTGCGAGTAAGGTGACGTCTAAGTCAGAGTTCAATGCTTTTCAGATACAAAATGCTGATGACAACTCTTATCCAACAAATGTGGCACCAACGCTAGTTTTTATCCTCCAAGCAGATAGTATTGTTCTGCTGAATAACGAATATGGGTTTTCTGCTCAGAACATCAGGGCACTCTGTGATATTGGAAATTCAACGAAGAAAAGATCAAGCAGTGGATATATAGGGCATAAAGGAATTGGATTCAAATCAGTATTTCGGGTATGGGTACTTTTTCCTTTGATGTTGTTGCTTCTGCTATGATGGCTACTTCATGTATTATTTCAGCATCTTTGTCAAGATAACCTTGAAGTAAAGTATATCTAAATGGACAGTCCTATGAATCAGTAGTCATGGAATGGAAATACATCAGATGCCCCAAGTTGTTTTTTTTCAAGTATTTTTTAGTTTGAGTTTTGCTTACTTTTCATAATCTTTTAGTATACTATTAGATATATTTTTACAAAGTTTGTGTATATCGGTTTTTAGAACGTGATAAAACCTAAGTTAATCTAAAACTACACCGAAGATGACTTGCCATAGTTAACCAAATAGGACAAAATTGATCAACACCTCACGTGGGATTCCACAAACTCAACCTAAACTAGGCTTAATCAACCAAAGTCAGCCCTAAATTGACCTAAATTAGGCCTAAGCTAACCTAATTCGTCCCTAAATAACCTAAATTGGGCCTAAGGACCTTGATGTCTGAAATCATGTCAAATCTCCATCTTGTGACCCGCCTAGGGATGCTTATGTGGCGTCTAATTACACTCCTTATTCACATAGGCTTGCACCTTAATCGTCTAGGCACACACCTTATTAACTATGCAGATACCAAAGTTGCAAATTTGTTATTTAGCAATTATTAACGATTTTATAGCTGGTCATATGTTACAAATTCTATATATAACTTAGATTTCATATATTATTTTGCAGGTTAGTGATGCCCCGGAGATTCATTCTAATGGATTTCATGTAAAGTTTGATATAAGTAATGGCCAGATTGGTTTTGTTTTGCCTACTATTATATCCCCTTGCGACGTGAACTTGTATGCAATGCAAGTACCATATGTAAATCAATCTGTTGCTGAGGTTTGGAACACATGTATTGTTCTTCCGTTTCGGCCGAAGATTAAAGAACAAGCTGAAGTGAGTTCGGTTGCATCATTATTTTGTGATCTTCATCCTTCACTCTTGCTCTTCCTTCATAGGCTTCAATGTATACAATTAAAAAATACACTGAATGATACACTTACAGTAATGAGAAAAGAGACTCTAAAAGATGGTATAGTTAGAGTTTCCATTGGAGATGAAAAACTGACCTGGTTGGTTGTAAGTGACATGTTGAAGGTGGAACTGATCCGCAGCGATGTTGAAACTACAGAAATTGCACTAGCTTTCACTTTGCAAGAATCTGAAACTGAGAATGGTGAATACATGCCTCACCTTTCTCAGCAACCTGTTTTTGCATTTCTCCCTCTCAGGCAATATGGTTTAAAATTTATTCTTCAAGGAGATTTTGTTTTGCCTTCCTCTAGAGAAGAAGTAGATGGAGATAGTGCTTGGAATCAGTGGTTATTGTCACAGTACCCTATACTTTTTGTTGGTGCAGAAAGTTACTTCAGTAGGCTATCTTGTTTCAAGGAAAGCCCTGGTAAAGCAGTTTCAACGTTTCTGAGTTTTGTTCCATTGCCAGGAGAAGTTCAAGGTTTCTTCTCTCCTCTTCCCAGCATGATTATATCTAAGCTGCGCATGTCCAATTGCTTACTTTTAGAGGGTTATGATATGGAATGGGCTCCTCCGTGCAGGGCGCTTGGGGGCTGGGACGAGCAAGCTCGGTTTCTTGTACCAGACAACTTGCTTAAACAATATTTAGGTCTTGGTTATCTAAGAAAAGATATTGTTTTAACTGATACATTAGCTAAAGCTTTGGGCATTAGATGTTATGGATCTCAAATATTGGTTGATATAATGAAGTCTGTATGTCAAGTTGATGGTGGAGCTATGTCTTTGAGTTTTGACTGGTTGTCATCTTGCCTTGTTGTTATAGGAATCACCTTATCCACTCATTGCAATGCAGAACGCGAATTTGAGTTAATTAAGATTCTTAAAGGTATTCCATTTATTCCTCTGTCAAATGGATCTTTCTCTTCACTGGCTCAAGGTCCAATTTGGTTGCCGTGTGAGTACTCCTCTGTTGGAGGTGGAGGTATATTTTTGGCCAACGATTTCCCTCATTTGTATAGCAAACTTCGAACTATTGATCCAAACTTCTTGGCCACTGAAATGTCTTACATTATTAGTGACGAGGAAAAGAAAGTAGACAACCTTACAAGGACGCTTTTGAGGGTTGGCGTACAACAACTCTTCGCTCATGAAATTATTAAAACTCATATCTTACATGAGTTGGCTAGCGATGGACATGCTGTTACAGACAAGCATATTATGATTGAGTACTTGTCCTTTGTCATGCTTCACTTTCAATATGATGTCTGCCTTGGTTGTTCTACTGAAAAGGAAAAAATGTTGCTAGAGCTGCAGAATAAATGTATCGTACTGACAAATCATGGTTTTAAGTGTCCTATCAAAGAACCCATTCACTTCAGTAAAGACTTCGGAAACCATATTGACATTACTCGTCTGATAGACCATGATGATGCTGTTTGGAATGAAGTTGATAATGCTTATCTAAAATATCCTAGCAGTCAGTCGTTAACTGTAGTACTGAAAAACTGGAGGGAGTTTCTCTTGTCCATGGGCCTTACTGACTTTGTACAGGTAGTTCATACTGGGATGAAGACACAACCATCACTGACTATTTGTTCACCTCATACTTGTGATAGTGACGTTCATGGTACTTCTGGGATCCTTATTAGTGACTGGGAATCTCCACAATTGATTGATTTGCTTTCTGTAACATCATCAAAAAGAGATTCTGATAGGAGTAGATATCTTCTTGAAGTTCTTGATGATATGTGGGATAGTTGTTATGCTGAAAAAACTGTAGCTTACTTGATTGATAGTGGTGGTTTAGAAAAATCAGTTCAATCTTCATTTCTGAAAGGCCTACAAAATTCTAAATGGATTTCATCAACTGAAAATGATGGATTTCACTTTGCTAAGGATATATATTATGATTGTGAGGCAGTCCGCTCTGTACTTGGCACCTTTGCTCCATATGCCATTCCACAGGTTAGTTTCATTTGAAAGTTCTTGCCTTAATATATGTAAATCCTTTGTTGTATGTAGATGAGTTTCAATGATTGTTTACATCCTAGGAAGCATGGACACTGACACAAAAACAGACACGTTAATTCTGATATGGAAATGGGGCACTGCGATTTTCAAAAATATAGGACACGGACACGGCGCCGAACACGACAAAAAAATGTATATGTATATAAATTTCATGTATAAGCACAAAAGAACAAGCACAGTCAAACACAAAAATTATCTCATCCACACTATTCAATTTCAAATGTGCATTCAAACGCACATTGCATACATCATGAAATCTAGCCATCAAATACATACTATCAAACAAACTAGCATTGTAATCATAATAATGGTCAAACTAAAGAGCAGCTTATTCAAAAATTACAATATCAGTCAAACACCACTTGAACGAACTCATGGTAAAATATTTTGCACATTTAAATTTTGGACACTAAAAAATATTGGTAGTGGTGGACAACAAAGAAAGCACAGGAGGTATGTTCTTACTTGTAAAAGAGGAGAGTGGAAAGTGATGGAGGTGGAGGATGAGGAAGAAGAGGAGGGGTAAGAGGAGAATGTTGGTGATAGTGGTGGTGGAGAAATAGAACATATGTATTGCAGGTGGATGAAGAAGGGGAGAGGGGATGAGATGTGTTGTCATGTGCTAGAGGGCAAAGAGGAAAATTTGTTTTTGCAGTGGAGGAGAATGTTTCTGGTGGTAAGTATATATTGGTGGTAAATATATATTATATAATTCATATTTGAAATGGAAGGAAGAAGAGGATGCAGATGATTCACAAGCCAGAGGGAAATGAAGAAGATGAAGGAAAAAATGGGTAGGAAAAAACGGGAGAAGAGGAAGGTGAGGGGGAGTAGGAGTTGCCTTGCATACCCTAATTATCTTTTACCTCATAATTCCCATCTTCCCATGGATTGAAAAGCCTGATCCTGTTATCATAAAAGAGCGTACTGATTTGCATCTCATGGTACATATCTTCTCACGAAGGTCAAAAATATATTTCATTTTGGAAAGAGATACTTTACTGCTGTTGTGAGCTACCTTATTAATTAGGAAGCAACCCAGTCTGTTCAAATATCCAGTAATAAATTTTTTATGCAAATGCTTTTTGTTGCTTCAGTATTAACAACATCACCATAAGAAAGTAGATTGTCATCTACACACCAAAAATCATCGCACTGCAACAATTTTCCTTAATACACAGATTGACCATAATGAAATTTGAGAAAAACATCATCAATCGAAACTCAAAAGCTGAGAGTTTACTAAACCATGCATGCAACTTGCTTTTGATCATAGATTATCCTTTTTTGAAACACATATTTTGCTTGAACTGAGGAACTAGGTTTAGTATTGATACCATTTAGATGGCCCAGATATAAATTATGGAAAGTAATATGAGGATCATTGGATGGGTTACTTTGGCAAACCCCTCCCATTGTTGGATATGGGACAAATTTCATACATGACCAAACTCTAATGGCTACAGACTTCAACCCACACTACATTAGACCCATTTACTAGTAAACTATTATAACCTCTTAACATAAAAATTAACTGGTATATTGGTGGAAGTTTCGATAAACAGTTTCCTAGTCATTTGATGAAAAATCAATCAAATTTAATCGTGGAAATTCATAGGTGTCGTTTATAGGCAAATTCACTTTTTCGTACTACACTGATGTATATTGGATGTTTGTGTTTGGGCCTTTTGGGGGGAGTTCCTTCATGGGCGAGGGAAGGAAACCAAAATTATTTAGGGATTTTGATGACGAATTTCTATGGAAAAATGAAAGGGATTAAAATAATGAAGATTATTAAGCACAATTTATAAATACAGATGCTCATCAATATGCAATATTATAATGCATCAAATATGTGTGTGGGAGGTTCGTTCATGTATTATGTGAGTAAAGGATGGGCGAGCCAGTGAGGACTGCAATCTGCAAAAAGTATGATTATTTATGTCTAAAATACTTACAAACAAGAATGTATGATTTGTTACATTATATATTTTCTGTTTTACATAGCCTGTTATTTGTTTTGTTATTTCTCTTTTATATATGGACCTCTCTGTAATTCTTTCAGTATTATATATATGAGTGTGCACACATTGTGCAACCCTGAGCTTTCTGAAAACCCTGACTCTGTCACATGGTATCAGAGTAGGTTCTTTCAGTATTATATATATGAGGGTGCACACATTGTGCAACCCTGAGCTTTCTGAAAACCCTGACTCTGTCACATGATTATTTATGTCTAAAATACTTACAAACAAGAATATGTACCATACACTACATACTAATTGATTCAAATGAAAGGAAGTAGAGAATGTAATACTTCGATAGTGACAATTATATAATAGAACTATCATATACACTACATACTAATTGATTGAAATGATAGAAAGTAGAAAATGCAATACTACAATAGTGACAATCTTATAACGGAACTCCATCCTAATCAACTGGTCTTATTTTGATTTCATCAATGTTAAAAATCAATAAAGTACAAAATATGTATACTATCTCTCGAACAATGCTTTGGGTTGTTTCTACTAATATACACATCTTCCACTAAACCCAAACAAGACTTGGGATTTATTATAGTATTTTAGCTTTCTTTTAAAATGTATTGCGAAAAATACAGGATAAGATACGAGTAAGTTCTGAAGTATTTAAGCAAATCTTATGTTTATAATGTGAATTTATGAGAAGATGTTGAAGATCTATAGTTATTTGTAATTAGGCAACAGTCTTGATATTGTCCTATTTCTGTAGTGAGGTCGAATATACATGTTAGGCATTAAAAGATGATCTAACTCTTGAATTTGTGAAAAGTACCGATAATGTTGCAGTATCACCCTGTACATATATCTTTTGTAAAAATTGTGTTCAAGATGCTCCATTAATATCAGTTTCTATAAAACAGGTCAAAAGCAAGAAATTTTTAAAGGACATTGGGTTCAAGTGTGATGTTACAGTGGATGATGCTTTGAAGCTACTTCAACGATGGAGTAGTTGTAGTACTTTTGTGGCAAGGTGCGTACTCTTTTGCTTTTTCTGGGAGATATTTGAAAGTGTTTACATATACATATCAGTATCTTATTGTGATTACTTCGTTTGTTTTGTTGGATCTAGAGTTTTATCCATTAGTACATAGCAATGTATTAGCAAGCGTGACAGGGGAGGTGAGCGGATAGGACCGTGTAGCCGCTTGGAGCTTAAGGGGGCACCTTTTAAAAAGCGGACAATGAAGTTTATACATATGTATACACACGTTAAAAATCATGTATTTGAACTTTTATATATATCTGACCCCACTCTATATCATTATTTTAGAAGTGACTGCACTTGGTAGAATGACATTATGAATAGCAATGCTATGTGGAGCATGCTTATTAGTCAATTACTGTATCACTATTCTTCATAATTACGTATAGTACACCTAATCTAGTGCTTAAGTAGACAACATAGTATATAATTAGTAGGGACCAATTGGTATACAAATATAATTATTATTTTAGTAAACCATAGTTACTAAATTGTAGATTATAACTAACAATAGATTATGAACTATATAGTTACTTAATTACCAATTAATCTTTGATTAGTAAATTATATCATATGTAGTGTGTACCTATTAGTCCATGACTGTAGTGACATATAATAGTAGTAAAATCTACGACCTTTATTTGCTCTTAAACATGTAAATTCAAAAATCTAGATCTTTCATTGATGTATATATCTTTTTTTGGGTTGGCAGTAGATGTGCACAGATTACATATTTCTCATTTGTATGAATGCTTATACCTTCCCAGTAAGTAGCATGTGTACAAACCATACACAAACAACAAAGTAGAAACTAAGCCAACATGCTTAAGTTACTTTTCAACCAATCAGAGCATAAAGTAGATCACATCCAAAAGCGGTCTAAGTGGCACTCATTAAGCAGCCAAATTGATGGCATAGGCGGGAAAAGGCGGCGCCTGATGGCAATGCCCAACCAGGCGCATAAGGCCCAAATTAGGCAACCAGGGGCTCTGGGCGCTTCCTAAAACAATGGTACATAGAGTTCATAGCAGTGGAAGTCTTAGAAAGGTTGCTTCCTGGTATTTGAGCCCTTTGGGTAACCCCCCCCCCCCCCCCCCCCCCCCCCCCCAGTATATGTTTATGTATGTGGATGGCGTAATAAACTTGGACAATACCAATATTCTCATATGCTAAAATATTGCACACATGTTGCTTGCTGTTGCTTTAAAAGTCAAACTTGCTTTCCCACCATAGAGAAACACAATACGAAAAGAAAGCACTATGTTCAAATAGAAAATCAGACTCTCCTTGTTTATAGGTAGAGGGGAACTACAGATTTATTGGGCTATCATATCCACCTACTGTATGAACAACTTATTGATTACTAATTAGATAACTAGGTCTCATACTCAACTTGGACATGCAAACGTAAAAGAAAGACATGTTAGATAAAAATAGAACATATCCTCATAGAGTAGTGATTCTCCTTGCAACGAATCTCGTCGGGCGATAGAGGAACAACTCCTGGAGCGGTGGATAGGTGAGCCTTTCAAATAAGTTGATAGATGTCAAAACAACTGAAGTTTTGAAGGCAACAACATCACTCATCATGTTAGTCATTAGCGTCACCCTAGTCCATGGGAACATTGAGTGCTGGTACTAACATAACGAATCTCGAATGGTGTTGATATGTAGACATGCATAATATGCCATAGTCATGAGTAAGCTTTACCGTCATGTTGTGTAGTAAATGACACAAGCACACAATTATTAAAATGAAATGCCATAATTTTAGGGTTGCACAAAAACATAAAGTGATGAAGCTCTATGAAAATATAGAAAGACCAATATGACTTTTTTTTTCAAGAAAGAATTCTGAAGTTTCAATTTACTTTTCATACTGATCTTATTCTCCTTACTCATTCTATGACTATACCTTGCATCAAATATATTCAAAGCAATGCAAAACACTCCCTTGACATATAGATGATGAACAAGGAGAAACAATACTATGTAGACAAATTGGAAGAACAAATCAAGGTCATACATATGTAGAAGATTGATGTATACAAAAATAATTCATAAAATTTTCACCTACCAAATGAACAGAAAATTGTTCGGTGGAGAGAGGCAACACATATTATAATAGAACCCAAGCCTACCTTTTCTGGATGAACCATGTTATGGTTGCAACATTGCTAGTGGCCAGTTTGTGAAAAGTGGCCTGCCACTTAAGCACCCTCTTGAGCGCCACAAGGTCCTGGATGCTCAGTTGGTCCTTTGGGCTGATTTTAGGCAGTTATGAGTTAAGCGGCAGCTTATTGTCCGCACAGCCTGCTTGAGTGTCCGCCTCAAAGGCTGCTTTGGGTGCCCGCTTCTACCCGCTTAAATTTTAGGCGGCCAGTCGCACCCCAAATGTAGACCTTGACTACCAGCCCACTATTTTATTACTAGTATATACAAATATAGCTGTATACTACTGTGATATGGATATACATGACTGTAATATGGATATATACTACTGTAATATGGAAATATACTACTGTGTATATCTATTATATAGCATACTGTATTATCAACTAAACATACATTTAGTTACTTCTATATTTTTATATACTCACCCTTCAATGTAATTATGTAAAGTATATGTAATGTATTTCCACTATATTCTACTGTAGCACATGTGTCTCTTGTGTTGTTCTGTTTATGAATTGTCTACTATTATGTACTTAACTACTTATACCTAATTAAATAGATGTAAGTGAATAGTGTTTATATTATATACTGTGAATAGTGTTTATATTATATACTATATACCTCTAGTTTATATGCTATATAGCATGTACTTGCTACTACTATATTAATATATTACAATTCATACTACTTTACTTACGTGGAACTAAACTTCGGCAAAGTTGGGCGGAACTTCTCCGAAGTTTCAAGTTTTGGCCTAGGCGATGTTGAACCACTAATAAGTCGATTTGGTCCCAACTTCCGAACGAAATTTCCCCCTTGTCGATGAAGTTGGGTTTTTACAGTGTATTTTCGTCCCAACTCCTTGAAGTTGTCAATGTTTCCCCGAAGTTGACGATGATGGGGTGAAGTTGATAAGATTTAGAGCATTAATCCTAACTAGAGCCCTAAAGGTCACATAACGCATAAGTGATGCTTCCAACCCTCTTCATAACTACTAATATCAATTCCAATGTTTGTTGGCTGCCACTTTTCATGTAGAAGGTATTGTAACTATTATTTGACTGAAGATTGTATAAAAGACATGGTGAATTCTATTTGTATATTTGTATCACATCTGACCTTTGCAACTACATGTGCTCATTGTATTATCAACCTACTTAGGGCTAGTGAGTTGTGAGTCATGTTCATGTGTTAAATTAGCATATTTAAGATAGAGGTATAACATAATTAGAAGTTTTCAGTCAATGTTTTCTTCAACTCACATCATTTTCTTCAAAAAATGGCATCGAAGTTTGCATCTAAACTTCCTAAATTTCCACAAATTTCCACTTCCACACCTTGCGAAGTCGACATGAAGTCGAAGCCCTGTACCATTGTTACAACCACACTAAGTTTATGTAATGTTTTATATAAGTTCGTTGTTTTATAATTGTGCTATAAACTGGTCACATTGTTGTGTAAGGTGAATTTTACACTTATCACAAGGTTTATATATGCACAAAACTTCCTAAATAATGATTGTTTATATACATTTAATGCTATACAAAATCATATAGAAAATTAAGCACCCAAGCATCCATCTGGCGCTAAGTGGTCACAAGGTGCCGTTGATACACCTTCCGCTTATTAAATCGTTGCTAGTGGCTGACAGATTGTAAGTTTGACCACTTACAACAATAGGGTCTGTGGTATTAAATAATACAGCTTCAGGCGAAACTATCCCATTTGCGCCTCGAGGCTTACACCTCGATGTCCTAGACTTGGGCTTTCGCCTTGATGTCCTGGATTTGGGCTTACACCCCAGAATGGCCGAGGATCACCTTAAGGCACTATGGCTCTGAGGCTTAATTGAGGCACAAGCTTTAATTCTGGATGATAATGTCGTATGCTATCTGCCAAGTTTTTTGCTTTTGAAGTAATTATATACACTTTTTCCCCTGAAAGTTTGTAGTAGATTTGTTGCAATTTATTATTATCGATGTTTTAGAAAGCGTGAAGAGAGAGGCAGACGGACATGACCTTTTAGCCGCTTAGGAAGGCATTTAAGAGAATGCTTTTTTTGAAAAACGATTGCTTTAGTTTCCCTATATTTGATACATAATTGCACACATATATACATATCTAATCATATATTTTTGAACTTCTATACATATCTAAACCTACATAATAGTGTAAATTTGATTCTTTACAATTTAATAATGTTACTATGGTGCTTGTAGTGAAATACATATACAATATGTTGTACAATAACGTAAAATTAGGTAATAGAGTAATGTAGCCATAGGTATACAATATATTGCATATTATAACAATAAGATCACAATACTAGTGTAGATAATACAAAAAGACTTGTAATTTACAAACTTACATTACTAATATAGATATTACGTCTATACATACTAAAGTTACTACAATAACATAGATAATACAAATATATAACCTAACACAAAACAATTATTTGCAGTTGATTACATAATGCAATAATGTCAAATGTTGTAGTGTGGAGTTGTAGATATGCAACAATAGAAGATGACACAGTAATACATAATAGTATGCTAGTAATGCATGCCAACATGGTAATATTAATACCATATATAATAGTTGATATTGCTTACTACACAATATAAATACACATGATACACAGTAGATATTGCATATCTGTACTTAGCATTTTTCCTATATGTTATCATAAATAAATTAGAAGTACAATTAGAATTTAGAACTGTGACTTAGAGATGTGGAAGAAGATATCCTTGGACCTAGCAGCTCGCTTACATTAGGCTGCCTCAGGCGGGCTCCTAAAAGCAAGGAGCTTGCAACACTTAACTGCCCGTTTAAGCGGGTACTCAAAACGCTTTTCCAAACATTGATTATTATTCTTTCATTTATGAATTTGCCTACTTTTATCTATTCCAACTCGAAGCTCGAAGTTACTTTTGTTAGATTTATCAAGCTTCATTGCAACGTTATTTTGTGCCACATTTTTTATAGAGTATGTTTGTGCTTTTTAGATCTCATTTAACCCGGTCAGCGTTAGCTCAGCTGGTAAGGCACGGTGTCCCCCTCCGGGGGGAGCCGGGTTCAAGCCACGCTGTGGAGCGCTGGATTTATCACCTGCCAGTTATTCGGGCTATGGCTGGAAAAAGGATGCGGGCTCTGCCTAAGGCAGTGAAAAAATCCTTTTTTTTTAGATCTCATTTTATCGAATGTTGATATCTACAGATGCCAAACTTTGTATGCCCTAAATTTCCTTAAGAAGTTAAAAAATTGGATCTAATTATACAAAGCATTGATATCTCATTATATGCTACAATATTATTTTCTTATTTAGGTGGTCTGTATTATTAGTATTGCTCTTAATCCTCTCCTTGTTAAATTGGGTAAAAACTTTCGATTTAGTTCTACTTTTCCTTTACATACATACATACTTAAATCATACATACACAAACTCATAGATAACATACACACGTAAAATACATATACATACATATGAATATGTATATATTTATTATTTAGTAACTCAACATTTTGAGGCTTACTCCTCATTTCATTGAGACAAAGGCACCTCGTTACACCTCACACTTTAAAACCTAAATAGGGTCAATCTTTTAAAGTAATCACTAAACCTGGGTAGGTGCATGCTTGAATGGACCAACTCTGAAGATCATGAGTAGAATGTTTAGTATGTTGTTATCTCTATATGAGATTCTAGGAAGCACGAACACTTCTCGAGGCTGCCGTGTCCGTGTCCAATGCATGTCCAACATGGACACACTTTGGACACGCCTCCGGCGTGTCCACTTTGAATTTTTTTTAATTGAAGTGTTGGACACAGCTTGGACACTCCATGGACACCTCCAGGACACACCACTCCGACCCACTTAAGCCTAGGCGTATGAAAAACCCAAGCCTTCTCTAAATCTTTGCCTCCTGTCCTCCACTACTTGCCCTACTACCATTAGTTAATTAAGCTTCATGTGCTAAATGCAAGTCGTTGACACCCTTATCATCTCCACCAGCTGTTGCAACATCCGGGGACTGCCGCATCAACCATGAGGATGAAAACAATTGGATTCACCTCCTCTTGATAGTACATGTTGTTAATCATTACTTCCATTGGAACTATTGTCCCCAAAATTCTACTGCTCTTAATTTTTACAATTCATATTACAACAATATCATATAATCAAGCATCATAATGTTTGTTGTGAACTAATCCATATTGTGACTTGTAAATATAATGTTATATGTTGATTGCTTGTTGGATTTCATGGTAATTACCCATGCGGATTATCTATCTAGATCATTTTGTGTTAATACACATAGCATATTCCACATTATATGTCATAATATGTTATACAAATATATATATTGTAAATATAATGTTATATGTTGATTGCTTGTTGGATTTCATGGTGATTGCCCATGCGGATAATCTATCTAGATCATTTTGTGTTAATACACATAGCATATTACACATTATATGTCATAATATGTTATACAAATATATATATATATATATATATATATATATATATATATATATACACACACACACACACACACACACACACTTGCCGTGTCCAGTGCCGTGTCCGTGTCCTATATTTTTGGAAATTGACGTGTCCTGTGTCTGTGTCCGTGTCTAAATCCGTGTCCGTGTCCGTGTCCATGCTTCCTAGATGAGATTGTGGAGTATTCTAATTAGTCAAGTACGAGTATAGGGTCTCCTATATATAGGAGATTTAAAAGATAGGTCGATACTTAAATGTAGATGGATCGTCACTTAAAGTATGCCAAGGATAAAAGAAATACTAGCTAATATATGCTACATGGGCCAATGCCCAATAGCCCAAAGAAATACAAGGCTAATACAAGATACATAAACCAAGTTTTCCATGAACACACAAAACACATTGAGGTAGATTACTTTCATTAGTGACTTCTCTAATGAGGTACTATGACTTCTCTAATGAAGGGGTACTTGACATCAATGTGTTTTGTTCTCTCATGGAGCATTTGATATTTGCTGTCACTTTGACTGTCACAATGAACAATGACTTGTTCTTGATCCATGCTCAATTGATTCATCAAACCCTTGAGCCATAAAGTCTCCTTCATTTCTTTTGTGGCCGCCACGTACTCTGCTTTTTAATGGATAAAGCAATAGTACTGTGTAGAGTGTCTTTCCGACTAAAAATTGGCGATCCCACTGTGAACATGGAACTTGTGAGAGATCTCCATTTGTCAAGGTTGCATGTATAATTTGAGTCTACATACCATTTTGTGAATTGTGATGACCTAGAACTCCACAAAAGACTAAACAAGTATTTGAAGTGCCTTTCAAATGCCTTGATATCCATTTAACTGCTTGCCATGTGCCTTGCCAGGACGAGCCATGTCACGACTAACCAAACTGACTGCATTGGAGATTACTGGTCTAGTACAAACCATGTAATAGATGATGCTACCAATGACACTAAAGTAAGGTACATGCTCCGTCTCATTTTCTTCTTAATCAGATTATGGAGACTGCAAAGCAGATAACCTGAAGTGAACAACTAATAAGAGTTGAAATAGAACACGTAAAGAACCTTCTTGATATGCTTCTCATGCATTAGGATAAGCCTTCTATCTTTCTGGTTCCTTTGAATCTCGGTACCAAGAATCTTCGTAGCTTCTTCACCTAGGTCTTTCTTCTCTCTTCTTCATGTGGAACTGTGGAAGTGATTTCATCTTGGTAATCTCATATGCGTGTAGAAGCAATCAACATATTATCAACATATAACAATAGGTAAGCAAAGGAATTGCCATCCAATCCTTTGTAGTAAACAAAAGCGTCATGGTTATTCCCGAAAAATCCATTGCATGTCAATACTCCAATACCATTGTCTAGAGATTGCTTCAATCTGTAGTGTGACTTCTTGAGCAAACACACATGGTTCTTTTTGTCTTTAAAACCCTCTATCTATTGCATGCAGGTCTTTTCTTCTAGCTCACTTTGGTGAAAAGCTACGTTTACATCTAGCTAATGTAGCTCTAAGTCTTCAATGACTACCAAAGAAAGAAAGACCCTTATGGAACTATGCTTGACGACAGGTGAGAGAAATTCATTATAATCAGTGCCTTCAACCTGACTGTAGCCTTTTGCAAGAAGGCGTGCCTTGTATCTTTCACCTTCCTCCTTATAATCCCACTGGATCCCACTTCTTTCTTGCCTTTGTGAAGGTACCACCGACTCTCAAGTTTGATTCTTTGTTGTAATAGTCCACTCCAAAGCATCTTGACCTGTGACCGCATCAAGAAAATCGGTGGGACCGTCTCTGATATACACATGAGGCCATAGTGTTGGAGTGGTTTGACATCTAGTTTGCCTTTGCCTTTGGCTACAATGTAGAAAGATTCTGGATTCTTCTCTTTGTCTTCAATTAACATTGAATCATCTGGCATAGGAGAGGGACCTTGGTCATCAACCTATGAGCGATCATGCTTTTGATCTCCACGTAGTGGGATGCCCTATAGAGAACTTGTAGGACAATTGTTCGTGTCTTGCATAATACACACCATGGTAGATTCGTCAAAGTCACGTTGCGCTCTACGAAGAAACATGCTGAAGAAGTATCCTTGCACCAAAGATGATATCCTTTCACCCTAAAAGCATAACCAAAGAATATGCATTTGACGGCGTTCTAATTTGCGAGTATGTGATTGAGCATGAATATACATAGATTCAATAAAGGCCACATGTTTACCAGATTAAGCTTCTTTAGGAGTCTTGAAGTGAACAGAAGATGATGGAGAACAATTCACCAATAACAAGAGGTTGATATGGCTTTAGCCCATAAAGATCTATATAAGCCCACATTGATAAGCATTCAATGTTTTAAAAAACATTTAAGCGATAAGCGTGAAGACAACACCTTATATCTGGTTAAGCGGTAAGCATGCGATTAAGCGGGCGATTTGTGAAAAAATGGTTTTTAGTTTCCTATATAATTTTATAAGACATTGCACGTGTATATAAATACTATACTTTTTGGAACTTTTATATAAACCTAAACACTCTACCAACAATATAAAACATCCAAATAGTTTATAACACAACTATAAACACGGATTATAGCTATAATATAGTAAACAAATGACTTGTCATGGATAAAACACCCTACATGATACAACAACAATTTTGCTAGCTAAACAGTAAACAAAGGCTTATCATAGATACCTTACTAACTTTTGTTACATTTATATATCATCAATTAGTCATGCATTTATTTGGCCAGCAAGGTTGTAGCTCGGGTGGTAGAGGCACGCGCTCCCCAATGAAGGGACCTAGGTTCGAAACCCAGGTTGTGCACCTTGGAAATGAATTATCCCGTCACCCAGGCCGACCCACTGTGTGATTTAAACGCCCCCTCCGGTGTGCAGGTAGTCGAGTGGGGGGGGGTTACACTAACTCACATACAAACTATGCATACTAAATTAGAACTACGGCTTATCATAGAACACTTACTGTATATAAGTTTAATATATTATAGTCAATAATACTTGGGCCATATGATTTACTTAATGTTACATGCTTACTATAGTATTATAAAAAAGGGCATGAAGCGCGAAAAAAGCGGGAAAAAGTGGGCAAAAAGGGGGTAAGCGGCCAAAAAGCGGACGATTTTTTTCAAACCGATAATTGGCGCTCAAGATGTTTTTAAGCGGCCGAGGTGCTTGGCTGATTAAGCAGCCACTCATGCCATTTTTCATGTCACTGTAAGCATGCATTAGGCCTTTTCCAACAACATCTTGATCATTCTTTCGGCTATACCATTTTGCTGGGGTGTGTGATGCACTGTGCTATGTCTTTTGCCCATGATCACTCCGACAATTATTAAACTCCTTAGAACAAAACTCCAAATGGTTATGAATCTAAAGAGTCTTTCTGCTCTTGTAAGTTTGATTCGCAACAAGGACCTTCACTACTTAAAAGTAGGGAACACGTCATCCTTGCTCTTGTGAACAATAACCCAAATCTTCATTGTGCAATCATCAATGAAGTCATCATGTATTTAGCACCGCATTAAGAAGGAAAATGAGAAACACTCATAGATCAGAGAGAAGATATCCAGATCATCCTTGGAAGAGTGAATTGCTATGTCAAAGCTATTGGGTTTGGCCTTCCCTGAAACACAACATTCACAGAAATCTAACTCTCCAATGCTTTTGCCACAAGAAAACCCTCTCTTGCTTAGAAGAGTCATCCTTTTCTCAGATATCTATCGCAAACGCATATGAAAAATCCTTGAGGTGTCTTTATATAAAGTTGTAATTGCTGCGAAGCTTGAGACAGTGAAACCTTGTAAGATTTATAGTTTGTGTGAACTTCTCACCCACTTTATGAGGATCTGGCGGACTTTAAGAATATCTATACCTCGATCTATACCGGAATACTTGCAACCCTTGTTTTCAAGTGTGCCCAATGAGATGCGATTCTTCTTCAACCTAATAACATGTCGAACGTTTGCCAATGTTCTGATTTCACCATCAAACATCTTAATCTTCATCAAGACAACACCAATCATATTGGAAGATGATCATCACCAATAAGGATGTCTCCACCTTGATGAGACACATAGGTATGAAAATAATTCTTACACTCAATGATGGGTCTATGCAGCTGAATCAAGAACCCAATTGTAATTACCGAACTAAGATGAAGCAAGAACGTAATCATTGTTTTCCGAACCTTCATGAGCCACCTTTGTATGAGTTGTAATATGATTTGAATTATCATGCTTTGGCTTGTTTCACAACTTATAACATTCATCAAAACAATACCAATCATCTTGTAAGGACGATCATCACCCATAAGGATATCACCACCTTGGTGAGACTCATAGGTATGGAAATAATTCTTATACAATGATGGATCTATGCAGCTGAATCAAGAACCCAATTGTAATCACTGAACTAAGATGAAGCAAAAATGTAGGCATTGTTTTCAAAACCTTCATGAACCACATTTGCATGAGTTGCAATATCATTGGTGTTATCATGCTTTTGCATGTTTGACATCTTATAACATTCATACCAAATATAACCTGTCTTCTAGCGATAGTTGGACCTCTTTCGTTGACGTGACTTTGATTTGTTCTTTTGCTTTTAAACTTTCAGGGTCCTTGTCACCTGAATGCTCTTGTCCTCTAGTGGGCAATGCTTCACCTCCTATTTTCAATGAAGTAAGATCCTTTTCTACTTTGCTTGAGACGTCAAAGACCGTTTTGACTACATGGAGTGGGATATTCTTTGGATCTCAAAAATCATCATATCCAAATATTCTTGTAGGACGGTGAAAGGGTATAAAGCAACAATACTGCTTGATCCTTGTCCTTTATCTTCACATAAATCCACCCGAGGTTGTGGATGATTTCATTGGACTTATTGAGAAGAGCCGTCAAGGAACCGCCTTCCGTGCAAAGCATGAAAAGGCACATCTTTACTGCAAGCTCGTTGGTGATGGACTTATTCATGTGAAGTGCTTCTTGTTCATCTCAAGCTTTGTGGACTCTTTGCATGAGGCAAGATTCACATTTGACTTGTCAAATAAAGAAGCTCTTAAAGCGATCAAACTTCGCGATGTGTGCTTCAATGTTATGGTGGAGATTAGGTGGCAGAACCCACTTTGATACCATTTGTTGGGATATGGCTGTCATGCTAGACCGAAACAAGGCCCAACGAGCTTGTTGCAGAAACCAACAAGCGTAAGATCGAACCAGTCAACCAGATATACACAATTCATAGTAGTTCAATACCACTGGTAGAGATGATTTTATTGATGGTGAGAATGAAAAAGAAAATTATTAAAAAGAGAGAAGATTCCAATCCCCATTACACTCAAAAAGCCAACTGTGCAAGAAGACGGTTGCTTGGAGAGGAGCTCTTGAGGATTGAAACCCTAGGATAAGCCCTAGGTTTGTCCTTGGCTTTAAATCTTCAAAATGTGACGTCTCTTGATGTCTCTTCATGTTTGAAATGAGATGAGGGGGTCTATTTATAAGAATAGGACCACTAATAGTAACAGTTGTCCCAAAGTCCCAAACTGGTCCAAGCCGTGATTACAGCTTGGTTGGATCGTATACGGCCATTTGGATGACTGTAGATCAGACTGCAAACCTAATTAAGGTCTAGTTGGACCGCAAAAGGTGCTTTTGCTGCTCCTGCCTGGATACGATCCATGGTGATCATATATGGTTAGTTTGACGACTGTAAATCCTTACGTAGATGGCTAAAACACATCCCGAAGATGGCAAGGCTTGGTGTAGACATCCGATTCATCAACGAAGCTTTGATTGAGAGTTTAAGACACTCAACTTTGTGGATAATCCGTCGCAAACCTCTGGAAATTCAGCTTTACAAGTACCATGCTTGTATTATTGAACTATGCTCTTAGAGTTGGCTTAAGGCCGTACAAGGAGTTGAAGGCAACATACCTTGTGAGAAAACTCCCCCTCAACAACAAAGCATGGAGGTTGTTGCATATAATCTTTCTTTAAGAGATCACCATGCAAGGAAATGTTTTTGATATCTGCAGGAACAACGACGAATTAAGATGAGCCGCCAAAGAGATCAGGTTGCAGACATAAGCAATCTTGATCGCTAGAGATAAGGTCTCAAAATAAATCACGTCAAAAGTTTGAATAAAAGCTCTGGCAACCATTCATGCCTTGAGTCACTCGACAATATGCCATTAGAGCGTTGCTCGACATAGATTAACCTCCGGAAACCAACAATGTTCTTGCCATGTGGAGGATTCACCAGATCCCATTTGGCATTTTCACGTAGATCCTACATCTAAGGAATAAAGTTTTGTCAAATCGGCAAAATTTCATTGAAACTTTTGATTTCGACAACATCTCATATGAAACCTTGCGGTTGTACCATGATGTCAAATTTGACGGATTTTTTAACCCAAATTTTAAAATTTCTTAGGAGACATGAAGGTTTCCTTGCCTCCCACATGAAGGACCCCCCCATCTGTCCCCATATCAAATTTTATTGCATAAAACAATTTATTTAGGTGAAATTTCATGCCTTAATTTGTTCATTTTGGTGTCAAAATGCACACCAGTTGCACTTATCAAAATTTGAATAAATTTCCATTCCGCGCTGTTGAAACGGTATTCAGATCAGATACTTCATTCCTTGCTGCATCTCATCCATCATAGTATCTAGGGTGCCAGAGAGTATCAGTTAGATGTTTGGGTAGGGAGTTGGTCTCCAAAGCTGTGGCAAAGGCATAAGCGTGGAATAATTTTTTTCCAATTTTCTGTTTCCAATCAGACATCAATGTGTAGAAATTGGATATCAAAACACAAACAATTAATGCAACATAAATTGCTCCTAGGTGCGGAATTTTGCAAAACAGGGGAAGTTTCACAGGAAAAGGCCAGTTTGGATCGTTATTTTGCAAAATGGTACAACACAACTTGCATTTCGAGAAATGTTCTTCATAGGGCTACTACTACTGCTACATCGTGGTATTTTGGCGATTTTCTTTGAACCTCTTGCTTCTAGAGGCTATTTTTCTTATATCTAAGTAATGTTTCCCTTTTCCTAGCCCATCTACACCTCATTCTATTCCTACACTCTTCTACAGAGATCTAAAGAAATACTATGAAAATAACAAAGTTCTAAGTGCTGGATCTCTTGAAAATCACATGATCTACAAAAAAATTAAATACTTAATACTTGGTACTTGTCACTTATTAGTTACTAGTTAGTACTACTTAGTACTTACCAATTACTACTTAACTAAATTAGTAGTTACTAGTTAGTAACATATGTTTTACAAGTTGTAATTTGTAAGTTCATAACTTGCAATTTTAAGTTCTAAGTTCTAAGTTGTAACTTGTGGGTTTGTAAGTTTGTAACAATCTAACAAACTTGACGGTTATGTTCATTTGAGAACTCACTCATCAAGACATGGATCCCAACCCGACCACTCAACTTATAAATTTATCTCTTAATCTAGTGTGTATGTCTAAGCATTATTTTGCAAAATTTAATAATTTAATCCAGATTCATTTACCATCAAAATGATTGTCCATACAGTTCATCTTCCTTTACTTACAGATGTGGGAGACCCGCACATATCCAACATGTATTATGTATTATTGCATATTTAAGTGTATCTTGGTGTTTAGATTGTCATGGTTAATTTTCTTGATTTAATTCACTCATTTTGGCGTATATCGTCAGGGTCATAGATATTGAAATTTCTATAAATTTCTGATCCTAAGCCATCAAATACGGGTTTGAAACTAGACATTTAAGTCTATGGGCATAAGCAAATGAGAGAGGCGAGCGAGACAACAAGTGTCGAAATGGAGTGTATGATGGAACAAGAGCATATACTTTTTTTAAAGCGCCATTAGTAATTCGGATTGGATTAGAATAGACGATGATGGAGGAGCATATGCACGTGGATAAATTTCCCCACACCGGTGATGGCCTGGGAGAAGAACTCACCTGGTGTAAGTTGTGGTAATAGTGGCATGGTTGGAGGAAGGGGTTCCTCTAGAGAGACCATCTCATCAATATGCATTAAGGAAGATGAAGGTATATGAAAGAAGATCTCGTCCTCGTGAAAGGTGACATTAGCCAAAATGTAAATGCAACCAGATTTGGGATCAATGCATTTCTCCCTTTTAGGAGTAAGGATATCCCAGAAAAACCGTTTTAACCGCACAAGGGGAAAGCTTGTCGGCATTGGGATCAAAATTATGGAAGAAGGCGACATAGTTGAAAACTTGAGATGGAGGAAACAATTGCTCTTGAGAACAGAGGATGAAAAAATGGATTTTCTTCTTGAGAACTAAGGAAGGTTGACGATTGACATGAACCTGACGGTGAGAACAACATCGGACTGAAGATGTTTGGGAATATTGCATGAGTGGTACATGAGTGTGTAATGGTTAGTAGGTGATGATTCTTATTCTTGAGAATCCCATTTGTTGTGGGAAATAAGCGCAAGCCACCATTGAATCATTCCATATCTCGACAAAAGGAGGAATCTACTAGACTACTCCTTGAGTGTACTGTAGGGCATTGTCGATGCAAGGAATTTTAATGGATATTGAGAATGTATCATAAATCGTTTTATGAAAAGTGTGAATAAGGGTGCAAAATCTCATCACGAGTTTCAAGAAGATACAACCATAACATGCGTGAAAATTTAGTTATAGAGGTAAGGAAATATCTAAAATCGTAATAACTCGTTGTCCTGCATGGGTCACAAACCATAGTTTAAAATTTTGACAAAATTCTTGAAATTTGGCCAACTATTTCAATGCCGATGGCAGTCGGGTATCGATATGCAAACCGACCATCAAATTTTTTCTTTCTTTTTAATTGTACTATGTACTACCTAGAGCATTTTTTCGCACAATTTTGTCTCGACTTAATACATTGGTTTCACCATTGAAAATTGACACTAAAATTCCCCATCGAAATCCCCATGGACCACACAAGAGGAGACCCCACCCTCACGTATTAATATGCAATAGTATTGCATATTCGAGTAGATATACACTATTAGATAATTCTGGTAAAGTTTCATAAATTAATTCGTTTATTTTGCCTGGTAACGTTAGGAATATATCTGTCGAAATTTCTATCAAATTGCGGCAAATTTTTGTTTTCCGTGGCCACTAAACGACATCATAATCGGAATTTTCTTCCTTGCCACGAACATCACTATGGACTAAATAAAAAACCTTAGAAGATTATTTTATAACTTGAATAGGAAAAGACACTCGACGGCGTTTTCTCAACTGACATACATTACGTTAATTTCAAGTACAAGATGAAATAGAAGCGTGTAAAATTTTGAGTTTGTCGAGGGATGGATGACCACAAAAAAATTAAACTGGAGAGGCATGGTTGTAACAAGAGCACTTGACTGAGGCTGCATAGGGGCGATTAACTAATATAGATCACAAGAGCACGCTCCTTGCCCAATCATCGCCAAACTCCACCAATCCTGTAAAACAAAAAATAGAGGACCTTAAAGTTACAAAGCAACAATGAGTCATCTAATTTAGCTAGAAACACAAGATTGTAAGATAAATTAGGGACAAAATAACAAAATATATTATTTTAAGGTGGGAGAATATGGAGCAACGCACATTTGATGTCCCATTTTACCGAACCATCTGCTAGAGTGACAATGGAGTGTAGGATAAAAGAGTCTTATGAAGTAAGTGTCATAAAGTAAAAGAAGGCCTTGTATTGTATTGATAAGAGGAATCCCCTCCTTTATATAGGAGAAGGGGGAAGCGTACAGACTTTAGACTAAACCCTAATGGGCCAAGTCACACTTAGGTCCATATACAATTAGACACAAATAACTTAATTAACTAAATTAACTAGACTCTCTAATACCCCCCCCTCGAGCTGAAGCTTGGGAGAATCCCAAGTCAGCTTGCAAATAGACAGACGAACTAAAAAGAAAGAAATAGAATAAAAGATAAACTAAGCCCTCGCAAGAATTTCTCCCCCTAAAGATCACAATAGAACAGTCATCCCTCAAATACCCCCCCCCCAAGTAGATAACCCAAAGCAGGTATGCAAGTAGGTCAAATTTGAAGCAAGTCGCAGGTGCAGGACGCAAATAGGTAGCAGAAGCTTCTTGATAAAAAAGGATGTAGCATCTGGAGTAATAGTAAACAACAACAAGAAGACGTCAGAGTCTTCATCACAGTCGCTATCGGCGTGGTCAATAGAATGCTGGTTCACTGTATAAAAGTCCAGAGTGTGCTGGTTCACGGTCGAAATTCCAGAGAGTGCTAGTTCACAGTAGAAAAGTCCAGAGAGTGTTAGTTTACAATAGTAGTAGTCAACGTGCAAACAAATCACAGAAAAGTAAAGAGTCAACATGCGCAAAGCATGGACAATGTCAACCTGCAAACAAAGCATGGACAAACAGTAAAAAGTAAAGTCAATGTAGCCAGATAGAAGACCATCAACTTAAACAAGCAAGTAATAGACATGAAGCTTCAAAATAGTAAGTTCTCCAAGAAGCATATAATCATCAAAAGACTTCTAGATGCAAATATCAGTAGTAGAAGTCCACAAATTCTTCAACAAGTGCATAAAGATCCATAAAAATATAGGGCATCAGAATAATCTTCCTCTCCTCCATCTCATCTCTCCTCTATTTCTTTTCCTCACACCAACCACGGAAAGAACCAAGAGTGGTTGGGGTGGACAATGATAAAGAAATGCCCCCAAAAGAAACATATGCCGTAGCACCCCCCCAATCAGGGGGTCCCATTGCTCTTCAACGGGCGGGAGTCTAGGGGAGGCTACCCCTCTTGGGGGCAGAGCCCCCGAAGAAAAGGTCTACACTATTTTTGTTTTAAGAGAAACCAAACACAAATCTTCATAAAGATTAATACCATCATGGATAAAATCCATCCAAATTTGCAGTAGCAGTCACAAGGAATTTGGTGTCGACTTGTTGCCCGCATATGCACCTATGGAGTCATAGGGTCGCCATCACTCACACAACTGCTCCATTTGTGAAGGTCTGGGAAGAAAATAGAGATTGAAGAGAAGTTGTACCCCCTTGCGAATGCCGAGGTCATTAATATGTAGGACATCACGACGATGCAATGAGAAAATCATGAACATATGGACGGACCAGGCCCCTGTGCCCTTGACTATAGTGAGCATTGTAAAGAGAGATTTGTAGTCCATTACAACAATGGACACATCGGAGAGGATACCACAACGATATTTGTGAGCTAGGTCATAGAGATAGCTGGCCTTGCGTCCCGAAACACCTATTTGACGAAGTTCCTACCATCCCAAGATGCCTATAGACGTCCTGCTTCGCCAGAAGCAAGACGAGGCTCGTAAAAGTAGACAAGGTTATTTGGCAGGGTTGATTCTGTTTGAGGCCAAGTACAGTCTCTGGGATGATTCCTTCCTCGCCGCTGCAGAGGGTGAGGAAGCGAGAATAGATGGCCGTGGCATTGGCAGCCTTGAAGGCCAACTGTTGGTAGAGGATGCTGCGAGTGAGGGAATGAAAAGGGGGGTGGAGACTTTGGAAGGTCGGCGGCTCGTGCGAGTCTATAACCACAATGAGGGCGGGGTCGACAGGCACGAAGGTGCTTGATAGCTGCGGCTACCTCCCCCTCAAGTGAGAGGGGGCGAGGAAGGGGGACGATGAACATTTTGTCTGCGAAAATTCGATTCCCCATGGTGGACGTAGCGGCTGAGGGGGTGGATTTCTGGTCAGTGGGTACGACGATAGTGTTGGAGAGCTTGCGAGTCTTGCTGGGACGAACGAGGATCTTCGTGAATGACGCAACGCCTGTCGTAGTCGAATAGGTGTTGATGGCCGACACAAGGGTGTCGGAGGAGGTGGCAATGATGTTCTTAGAGGGAGATGGAAGGAGAGCATGGCCTCTTCTCGGTGATCGTTTGTTCGGAACTCACAGTTTCAGAAGTTGTCGTCGTTGAATTGGGGAGGGGCATGATACGAGATTGTTGGCGGCTGACGACAAGTCCGTTAATGGCGCCGATGCTTGCAATGTAAGATCGAGCGATGGCAACGACAACAATTGCTGCTGTGGTCTGTGGCCGACAAACACAGTCGATGGTAGCTGATGTAGTCGCTCGACCTCTTTTGCTCCGCTGTAGGGCCGTCAGAGTGGGCTAGCCAGTCCTTGTGTTTGGGGGCAGTAGGCTAGTGGCTGGTTGAGCTGACAGGGAGATTGCGGCTAGACAGAAATAGGGTAATGGCAGGTAGCAGGTGTTCACTCTCCACGCACACAACAACAACAAGATGAGGAGCGGTAAAAAGAAAATAATAGTTGGAATCTAGGTTTTGGAAAGCGCGAAGCGGGAAGCGTGCGGATTGACCCTTTTGAAGCGGGGAGCGGAAAGCGGGCTTTAAAGCGGACCAAAGCGGGCACTTTTTGAAAAAGCGGTCTGCATTGTTTTAAAAAATGTAGAAAACTTTTGGTGACCGTCGTACTGCTAACATATCATTAATCAAGCATCTAAATGATATTTCATTACATCAGAATGACTTTTACATATGAAAAAGGGTCCTATTTACAAAAATAAATTGTTACAAGCTAAAAATACTCAAACATCATAAAACCGCATAGTCCTCGCTCAACAATCAAGTATCATACTAGTACTATGTACTTAATATTGTTTCAACAATTGGGCTTAGAAATTATCATTTAGTAAAAAAAAATTGGAGGTAGTAGTAGTTAAATACTAGTACTCTGTACAAATATTGTTGACTGAGTAAGGTAGTCTTCAACATAATATAAATAAATGCACATTTAAATAGTAATAAAGAGAAATGCATGACAATATATAGTAGAATCAAGATAATTGGATATTACTCAGTAAATCCTAAAGAGCAATAAACTACTAGACTTAGTATATAATAAACAATATAACAAATTTTACTACCTTATTTTGTTAGTCTATAGATGGTTGTGCAAAGTTTTTGTACAAGTATACAAAATGGCCGACTATTAATTTGTCAGTGGTAATAAACTACATTAAACATACATGCCAATATCATACATAGTAAATCATAAAGAACAATAAGTTACTGCACTAAGTACATAATTGACAATATAACAATATTTTACGACATCATTTTGTTACAGTCCACAGATGGTTGTGCAAAGGTTTTGTACAAGTACACTAAATGTCAGACTATTAGAGTATCAGCGGTAATAAACAACATTAAATATACATGATAATATCATAAACAAACTTGAAAGTACAAAGTACTAGTCTAGCTGTACAGAGTGTACAAACAGCAGTAACAAAGTAAAGATAAATGCTAATTACTAAACTTTCTTCCACCTTTTGAGATACAACAGCTGGAGCATCACATCTCCCAAAAGTAGTGCTTTCATTTTTCTATAGATTTGGCGAGTGATTAGGCCACTCCAGCAATATTTGTCGTGAAGCGCCCTGAAGCGGTCGCTTAAGCGGGGCTGAAAAAGCGGCCTGAAGCGGCAAAAAGCGGCCGCTTCAGTCCAAAACGCTTCAAAGCCCGCTTTAGCTAAAATTACAACGGGACATAGGCTTTGACCGCTTAAGCGACCGCTTCACCCTCTTTTTAAATCACTGGTTGGAATACATGACGAGAGTTAATGACTGATGGGTGCAAGGGTAAAGCGGGCTGACGTTGTACGGGGCGACACTTGTAGGAGTTGATGGAGGCAATGTCCGGCGGGCAGCCAAGCTAGGCCAAGAAGGCGGCGGCCGCCTACAGGCGGAAGAAAACCTTTTTGTCTTCTCTACGGTTAGGGTAGGATCAGTGCTCTAATACCATGTCATAAAAGTAAAAGAAGGCTTTGTATTGTATTGATAAGAGGAATCCCCCTCCTTTATATAGGAGAAGGCGTACAAACTTTAGACTAAACTCTAATGGGCCTAGACCATGGTAATAAAAAACCCACCTTGAGGCTCTCGAGGCTTGCGCCTCTTGGCGAGGCTATCCTAAATGCGCCTCGAGGCCTACGCCTCGGTGTCCTGGAGTGAGGCTTACGCCTCACAGTGTCTGAGGCTTGCCTCAAAGCACTGAGGCTTAGCTGAGTCACCTCAATTCTGGATGATAACGCCTTATGTTAATCACCAAAATTGTCTACTTTTAAGATTATTACAAACACTTTCTTCAAAAAAATCATAGTTCTTGTAGTTAATTGTTATTTTTCATTAATAAACATTTAATCATCGTTTTCAGAGTGTCATCTTTCAATCTTCATTGTTAAATTTCTCTTTGTTTGCTACCTTTTTATTCACTATGTCGGTGAATTTCATATCATTGTTAACTAATTTTGGCTCCTCGTTTCTACTAATTTGAAATCCTATCTCCTTTAGTTGTTCTATCGACATCTTTTTTCTAGTAGTATAAAGAATTGACATCTTGTTATCTTTTATATATTTATTTTGGTATTGTGGTGGATCTTTAGCAAGGAAAAAAATGTCCGATTTCGACGCCGTTTTGGTAGCCACAGAAACAGAAATTTCGACAAATTTCGACTGAAAGTTTGACAGATGCATTCCTGGCGTTTCGATGACCAAATGATCGAATATTTAGCGAAATTTTACCAGTACAATCTACTAGTGTAGATCTACTCAAATATGCAATAATATTTCATATTGGATATGTGAGGGGGTGGGGCTCCTCATGTGTGAGTGAAGGAAGCTAAACAATTTCGATGGAGATTTTGAAGTCAATTGAACGACAAAATGAATGAATTCAGTCATCATAGTTTGCAAGCACAATATATAGACTTAAAGACACAAATTTATGGAAGCATAGCATGATCTAAGATGGTAGTACCTCTCAGTAGGATGATAGGATGTAGTACATAAACAATATAGAAGTGGTACGTGAGTGAGTATTGAGGAAGCATGGGACAACTATGGTTTATGCATCTAGTTGAATCATGATGGTTGTCATCCTCCTTGTTGATTATACCTATTAACATATTGGCTCTAGTTTGCTTTGTTTTATACAAGCATAGATGATAGATGTGTTTCACTGTTAATCTCCATATGCTTACAAGTGATAACATGCATACTAATGGATTAACTCAAGCTTTATTCTTGGTCGTGTGCTTTTGTAGCGAGAGCCTATAGGAGGCAACCATGTAGTTAGAGGTGTGATTGATAATGGCATATACAAAATATCTCGATAGTCATGCTAATTTTGCGCACTATAACATAAATCATGTGACCTCAAAAATGAAAGTTAGCGGGTCATCATGGTCATAGATATTACTCACACACATTTTTAAATATTTCCTTTGTATATTTTTATAGAAGTGAGAGAAATCGTACCCCATTTCTCGAAATAATAGATGTGTTTCTCGAAATTTCGACGAAATGCGGACGGAATGGGCCTTTTTTCATCAAAATTTACCTAATTTCGTCGAAATTCAAAATAATTGTCGAAATTTAATTTTTTTGGCGAAATTCCCTACCTACAGACATGTAAGGCCATTTCTATGTTCGATCGTTGGCGACGTCGAAATAATTAGCGAAATTTCGCCAATTTCGACAAAATTTTGAAGATTGATCTTTAGTCTTATTATCATTATTAAGTTTCAGAATTAATATCTATTTCATATTGTTGTTTGTATATACCTATTTTTGCTATACACATTCATATACATAACACATATTTGTATATATATATATATGTAAATACTTGTATAATTTTATATTTTATGACCGCCTCACACATATTTTGAGACTTATGTCTCAAATGCCTCGAGGCTTGCGCCTCGCTTCACTGAGACAAAAAAGCCTTGTTACACCTCACATATTTTACAACCTTGGCCAAGACACACTTGGGCCGTATACAATTAGACACAAATTACTTAGTTAACTAAATTAACCAGACTCTCTAATAGTAAGAAGGTGCAACATACCCATCACGTGTTGTGTAGCGCCAAAATCCACGATCCAACTGGAGTGGGTGATGATCATTCAAGTCCCTAGGACCTAGGTAGGCTGCTGCTAGATGAGCCGAGGTTGATATTTTTGGCAGATCAACAATGTGCTAGTCAGCATACAAATGGGTAGATGGCACATGAAGTGGAGAGTCACTATGTTGTTGCTAAGCTTGAAGTAGTCGTTAGTGTTCCTCGTTTGTTAGTGAGACTTGAAAGGAATGTTCGGATGAAAGAGGAACCACATTCAATGTAATTGGATCCTTGGCCAACCAAAGTTGCTAGAGCTTGAGCAATGCGTGCAAGTCCCCTACTACACCCACACCCATAATGGGTGGGATACCCATGTTTTATGTGAAATACGTTTCAGTAATGTCTAAATTTGCCACAATAGGTGCATTTGGATGTGGTCCATGTCTCCAGGACCACAGACCAACAACAACCACAACTTAAGCATCGAAGGCATAGGCATCGACGGGGGAGGCACGAGCTGATGCGGCTTCAGATTGGGATAGGCGGGCGTAAACTTGTTCTATGGAGGGAAGTGTCACACCTACAAGAAGCAACATACTGGGGATTGAATTTGTTTAGGAGGCGCCCCATGATGAGAGTATCTCTCTCCTTGGTGACTTTAACATATATAGTGAGCGATAGATAGTTGAGCTGGTTGGCAACTGCCTTCGTTGAATCATAGTACTTGGATAGCGAGCGGTCACCCTACTGCTCATAGATGATCCTGTTCATCATGCTTGAGTGTAGACTTGTTTCATCTTGTCCAACATAGTCTTAGCATTGTGTTGCCACATGTTAATGACAGTGACACGTCTGGTACCATGCATCCCCATAGCTAGGCTAGGACTTGTCTGTTCGTGGTGACCCAGGCGTCATCAGGTTCTGCTGGTGCTACATCCTTGATGTATTTGAGTTTGTTGCATGATTCTAGGATGATTTGGACTGCATTCATTTGAAACAGAAAATTGCCTTTATTCAACTTATTAGCCGAGACCATAGGCATGTCGTTATAACAATAGGCAAACTAGAGCCTTGCTGTCAGTCATAATGATAACATGGTACCGGATTAAAGGCTTGTTACAAGAAAAGAAGAGAAGGCACTGCTGGTTATAGAAGCACTGTAAGCATAGTCACAAATTCGGTATTCGGGATGCATACGGCCAAGCTGAAAAATTCAGGATTCGGGAATTATGCGGAAAATTCGGATAAAAATTGATCAACGTGCGGTAAAAGTTCGGTCAACTATTCGGAAAAAGTCGGAAAAAATGGATTATATTTATCATAAACATACATAAACATATATACACACATATTTAATGATTAAAAATGACTAAACATCAAACTGATTATCCTAATATTGAAAGATCGACGAATGCATAGATGTATCATAAATTTTAGAATAATCACCCGATGGAACTGATTGCAAATTGATATTGCAAATAAGAAGTGAACGAAAATAGGAAGAAGGGTTACATGGTCAGTGGATGTTGTAGAGGGCTGACAAGCTTATTACTCATTTCGAGCTTGAATATTATTTGACTTGTGTCAAATTCACACGTCCAATGATCCCAACTTCCTTGAGCTAAAAAAAGAATGAAAATAAAAAAACAAAACTGGGGTGAAACAGGGGATGAGGATGTTGGATGGTGGATGAAGGGGAAGTAATTGAAGGCTGGGAACGGGAGGAATGAGAATGAGGATGTTGGAGGATATGTGGAAGCAAAAGAAAGGGGGAAATCAGGGAGGAAGGAGAATATAACCAAAGATGGATAATAGGAGGATGGTATAGTATAAACAGGAAACAAACTGTATGTCTAACAGGGAAGAAGTAGAAGAAAACAAAAAAAAGGGCGAAATGAGAGGAGGAAGGAGAAAGGGACAAACATGAAGTATGAGGAAGATAAAGAAGAGAGGATGAAAAAGAGGTGGAACATGGAAGTTGGAAGCAGCATGAAGAGGAAGAAAATGGGAGGAAGAGGGGGCGATGGAGGAGACAGAATGGGAAGAAATAAAAATTGCTGCAGCAGGAAGAAATCAGGGAGGAAGAGGGGACGGCGGAGGAGGAAGAAGGGGAAAAGTGGAAGCTGCAAGCAGCAGGGAGAAATCAGAGAGGAAGAGGGGATGGTGGAGGAAGGGGAAGAAGTGGGAGCAGCAAGCAGCAGGCACAAATCGGGGAAGAAGGGAGGAGAATGGAGGAGGAAGATGGAGCATACATGTAGAATGTTGAGGGTTACTCCTGGCTCAGGGTGTGTCGGGGGATAGAGGAGGAAGGTTGGAGGGTTTAGTGGAATGCTGCTGCAAGTAAAGAAGGCTGTGGAAAAAGCAAATGTGAAGCAAAAGTACAGAACTGTATAAAACGGCAAAAAAATGTATTGAAGGCGTTTAAAACGCAATACACGAATGAAACACGTTTAAAACGTATTATTCGGTTTGGAGTTTAAAACGGCTGTCATGTATGGCAGGTGAATAATACTCGTCTTAAACACATTTTTTTGGAAAAAAAGGGAGTATATTGTGACTATGACTGTAAGAATACAAAATCAGAAATATAGAAAATAGAGGCGGAATTTAGGCACGGTAGGAGAGAAATTGCATGAATATGGTACTATGATGTAAAAGCATAAGGCCCTTAGTTTTAGCATATAAAGTGCTCAACCATGTGGATTATGGAAACCACATGAGAGGAGATTAGAAAAAGTTAGTGCAGGTGCCACTAGTTCTTTTGGTTCTTTATAAGAGTATCACTAGGGTCTTTTCATTTAAAATAGATCAGAAACAATAAATCAGTAGAACGAAGAAGAGGAATATAAACGGAAGAGAACCAGCCCATGGACCGAAGGCTATTCCCTCGGTGGAGGTGAGGCCTTCTGAGCACAAGCCCTTGCAGCGGGTGCGAAGGCTGGCGGTGGCTGCTGCTGCCGCTGCTGGCAGCCAGCTACGGCCCCTGCTGCTGCTCATGAGATTGTCTGCTGTTGGAAGTGTCGTGTGGTGCTTGGGTGGAGGGGGGAGGGAGAAAGAGAGTGAGAGAGGACAGAAAAGGGAAGGGGAGGGCTAGGTCTCCGAAGCTTATTGCTCTAATACCAGGTAGACTGGATTAAAAGAATAATCTTATTAGGTTAAAACAAGAGTATAAGGGTACTCCTATATATAAGAGTCAAAAGGTAAGTGGATAATAAGTTGGTAAATGGATCCTTACTTAAATGTACCTAAAGCAAAATTAAAAAGGATATAACAATAATGGGCCTTAGCCCAACAACCATCAATAACAATGATAAATTGTTTTGTATTCTTTTTTTATTGTAATCAGCTATAGGTATTGCCAAATATGAGGTATTTTTCGGACCTTTATGTTTGGAATAGATTCAATGTTTCCTTTATGTGCAATTAGAAAGTTGGGGACTTGTTTCATTTTCATGGGTGGAGTTACTTTCTTGCATAAAACTTACAACCCAAAAGCTAAACTGTCAAATGATATTTTGTGCAAGATTCACTCTTCAAGATTACTTATTTGAAGGTTCCTTTTCCCTGATAATGCCCTTGCACTGTTGATTTTAATGTCATGTAATATGCCACTTTTGCCGTTAGCATCTGAAAACTGAATACCTAGCTAGATCCTGTTTCCTAAGGGAGCAATTTTGATATTGTGAATTATATGTTCTGAAAAATTTTCGGGTGTCGTTTTGTTTATATTTTGAGAAAAGATTCATTATCTTTTTCTCATAATGTAGCACTCCACAAATGTCAAAATTCTACAACTACTTATATGATAATGCACCAGCGTTCAAAGGGAAGAGATTACCGGAATTTGCTGCAACTCCTTGGATATTTGTCCCAATTATTAGTGAATCAAAATTGGAGTGTGCTGTTCACGGCTCATTTTTCTTGCCTGATGATGTATACTGGCATGATCCCACTGGTTGCTTTGGCCAAATGCAAGAAAGGATGGTCCATCATAATTCTAGAAAGCCTATGCACGTTTTACACTGCAAGGCGCTGGCTGGAGTCTACCCTGGGCTTCACAAATTTTTTGTGTCAGCATGTGGTGTACAAGAAACTCCCCATCTTGCTAATTATATGGAAATCCTCCTATATTTGTCAAGAGTTGCATTGCCCTCACAGACTGGCAGCTCTGTAAGTCTTCTATCACTTAAAGTCTTGCTTCGCGTTTCATGATTTATGCTGGTATAGCAGAACTTAATGACAGTCATGCGAATTTAATATTTAATAGGGTTTTCGAATAGTTACGATGTAGGGCTGCGACTTACATGTCATTTTATCTCGTGCAAATTATGTTTTGCTGATTGAAAAGTCATAACTGCTAGGTACTCCGAGTTCTTTCAAATTGGGCGGATGATCTTAATGCTGGGATTCTAAAGCCTGAGAAACTTTTGACCCTTAAAGAATTTCTCTGCAATCCAGAAAACACTATCCTCCCAACCATGCAAGATACATGGGTATCTTTACATCCAAAATTTGGCATTGTGTGTTGGTGTGATGATGAGGAACTAAAGGCTCAGATTCAATGCTGTGCTGATATCAGTGTCAAATTATTATATTTTGGGGAACTTAGTGATGTGGGAAATAAAGACGTTCATGGCATGCTGCCTGGAAAACATGTTACATTAATGCAGAACCTAGGTGTTCCTGCTCTTTCAGAGGTTAGATCATTCCTTCGTTTAGTGTGTCAGCTATTTATTACACTAATACACTTTCCTTTTGATACAGATATTGTACCGTGAGGCTATCTTTTATGGCACTACATGCAATAAAGAAGAAATATTATTAGTGAATTGGATTCTCCCTTTTGCACAACGATACATCTTCAAGTTGTTTCCAAGCAGATACCAGTCTCTGACGAAGATGCTGCAGGAGAAACTTAACCAACTTCAAGTTTTTATTGTTGAAAAGTTGTACTACACTTACAAAATTAAGGGTCAGGAAATCATTTTGAAGAATAGATATGAGTGCAAGTGCCTTTTACAGGTACCATATCAAAGTTTATCTTCTTCCCTTATTTCTTGGTTTTGGGTTTTTTTACTCGTGATCAATTTTTTTTCTTTCTAGTTTGTATTAAAGGCTTTTTGAATGTTTATTTCTGTTTCATTTAGGCGCATCTTACGTTCTTTTATTGTTTTCTTCACTCGTTAGCTTGTGTCCTGCCTGTGACGAATCATGGTACACTAGGAACCGTTGAAAACATGTCTATCTCGTGAGTTTAAACTCTAATTTCCTAAGGTATTTAAGCTCATGAATTAGTATCCAAATGCTTGTTTGACTTGAAATCTGTATATGAAAAGTATTGTACATGTTATCTCCACCGACCCACCAATCCGCCCGTTCACCCGCATACACATACAATATGTGAGTCAATGGGAGAAAATTAAATTGAAATCTAATAGTTCGCAATGACTTATTGGTTCGTCAAAGTCAGACCTCGTATGAACAAACTTTGATTCTATATCTTTGTTTGGGTTTCCTTCCAACATTTTTTTTATTTAATAATACTTTTCTGACTTGTATATTATTATAAATTTGGATTCAGCCTTTTGAGTTATTTGGACAATCACTATGGAGTTTTTCCTGACTGCTAAAAGTATGTTGCTTATTTAATATAATTGTTTCTAAACTATTTGTTTTAGCAGGGTAACATCTTGTATGTGGCTCAAACATCAGATTCACACACAATATTTCTGGAGGTGTCTCGGCTTCTTTTCAAAGGATCTGTCAATCTTCAGTTGGCAAATTTTCTTCACATGATTACTACAATGGCTAAATCTGGTTCGAGTCAGAACCAAATTGAATATTTTATTGTGAACAACCAAAAGATCCCTGAACTTCCTTCAGAGGAACCCCGGTGGATGCTTGGATCATTGTCATCATTACTCCATGGTCAAAGTCCGGCAAACCACACTGCCAAAATTAATGTGACAAATGAAAGTGGAAATCCGAACTATACTACCACTGGTTGGCAACCATCATGTCCGTTGAGATATACTTTTGAAGCAGAAAGCAGTAAGAATAATCCAAATAATTGGCCAACAGATTTTTCTGTTAACATGAAATCACAGTCATCAACACTTGTTTCCACAATGGACGTTTCTGTTAGCATGGATGCATATGGAATTGGGGTTGGCGACTACAAGCCAAACCCATCAGGTCTGAAAGATTCAAAAGACACAAGAGACAAATTTCCATCGTTTGGATCGATTGACGGACTGGGAAAATCCGAATTAGATCCAAAAGCACAGTTAAAAGATCATTTTATCATTTCAACCAATTCTAGCATGATGCCAGCAGGCTTTCGTACTACCCATGACAGGCTTAGTTTAACAGCTTCTAATGAAGAAGAGTCGTACAGAACTGGGAGGCTCGGAGAAGCTGCTGCTTACAGATACTTCTCTGAGAGATTCAATCGTGTAACTGTTAAGTGGGTCAACAAAGATGTAGAGACGGGTCTTCCATATGATTTATCCATTGGAGAGGGAGAGGATGGGGAGTACATCGAAGTTAAAACCACAAAGTCAAAGATGAAAAATTGGTTTTCAATAACAACAAGAGAGTGGCAGTTTGCAGTAGATAAAGGTGATGCTTTCAGCATAGCACGGGTTGTCTTGCTCGACAATGATGCTGCCGAAGTTACTATTCTTAGAAATCCAGTGAAGTTGTTGCAGAAAAACATGCTGAACTTGGCCATTATGATGCCCTGAGGGGCAAGATATTGCTGACTTCTTATTGCGTGTAAATATATTGCTAATGCATGAATATGAGGTTTGGGATTCCGTTATGAATGACACTATCAGGTGGAGTTATCATAGCGTTGCTGTTTCTATGAAGTCAGGATACCAATTTGTTGTCCTTGGTGTCCCATTTTGGTCGTCTAGGCAAAAGAGGGGGCGCATTAAAGTCCCTCGGGTGGGCTACACTGCCCAGATCAGCAAGCAGAAGATTATGAGCTCCGCGTGCCCAAGAATTAAAACCTAAATAGTTGAGGAATCAGTAGCATGATAGCCTCTTTGTACCCTTGCTCAAAATTTATCCGTACATTAATGTTGTCGCTGCATTCTCTTGGAGAGCATGTACATTCTTTATACAATCCAGCAAAGCACTGTCCGTATATGCGGGAAAAGGGTGGTTCAGTGTATAAAAGTTGGGTCTGCCATAAAAGTTGCCCAAGTCTAATCCTGAGTAATAAAATATCCTCCGGTTTACCCCCTGTTGTGCATCTGGCCTCTGACGGTTAAAGGGACAGCAGGGCTTACAGTTCTGCTGTAAATCTTCTTTACATATAGGTTTCATATTTTTCTGTGTAATCACATCAGGGTGTGTATCTTGTTACACAATTTGTATCCTGACTAGAATTTTGCTAGAGCTGTGTTGTAAATTCCAATTTTAATGTAAGACCAATATGGCGCATGGATGAATTTCTCTGGCCCATCTAGAAAGGGAAGTAATATCCTTTTCTTTACTCGCCTATTTTCAGTTTGGTGGATGAATTACAGCTGTAGTAATGTAAGCAATGAGTATTGTATCTCGCGATAGGATCCGGCGTTAAGTCGCCGAAGAGGAAAGTAACTGCTTTAAGTGTGTTACAAATAGAAGCAGAACAGGTGATGCAATGTCATTACCTGCAAAAAGGCCAATGCGTGCCTTGATATTGATGGTGGTATGCCATAAGTTCTGAACCATTCAAAAATTTGGAATTAAACGCAATTTTAAAGCATTAAGTTATAATGCTGCCCGTTTCACCTATATCTGTTTCGATAGAAACTATACGCATACCTTTATTAAAGTTTGAAGTGTTTGCGAAATAGTTTGTTGATACTGAGACATTATTTTCGTTGTGTGAGCATGTGTACACATGCGGATCAACATGTGCACCGCTATTTGATTTTAGTGTCCATGCAGCGTCTTACTTGGTGCGGACTTGGCTTGGTCAGACTCTCAGGTAAAGACGAGATGAATTTTGATATTGCACAAAGCAAATGGATTTTTGTTGTATTTACATACAGTTAGCCCTCTAGCTCTCAAGTTGGATGCAGACAACTTTCTTCTAATTGGAAGTTCACCCAGTAGGAGCTCTTTACACATCCCAATAAAGTCCATCCATCAAGACGAGTCCGAAGGTGTATAGAATGTGCAATGTGGACGTAAAACTAAACATAAAGCTGCACACATTTTGTCTTTATGTATGCATAAAGACAGAATAGAGGAAGGAGTTGATAAATCAACCCTCATTAGTATTTATGCATGCAACTTTGTGTCTAATTTTGTTCTGACATAGCATATTTTAAGTATATTGGTAGGTGGAAGAAGAGCTCACCTAACAAAGTACAAGCATGTCACATCAGGGAGGAAAAGTATTTTCAATTCTCGAATTTATATTATCAAGTCACCTATTGACGAAAAATGCCCCCCCTCCCCCTCACATGATGGTTACAGACAACATGTCATAGTTTGTGATATGTATGCATCAAGTTAAGAAAGTTCTCACATTTCATAATCTTATATATGAAGTTTATTAACTATATAACCTTTGTACATTAATGTATCATGTGAAACATATTGAGCCATTTTTTCGTTAGGGTATCATTTGCAAAATCATATATGACCTTCTATGCTAAACATATTTCAATACATGTGTCTGGTAGATGTTCTGAAAACTTTGTGAAAGATATATCCCATAAACAAATTCTTATTTATAAAATACTTAGAGAAATATACATTTGCAATGTTAATGTGTTGAATGGAGGCAACCTTTTTATGGAGCATGTTTTCATGCTTTTAGTTATTTTTAAGTTGAAAATGTTTTACAAGTGGATCCATAAACTTAATGCGTCGTTCTGGCTTGCCACATGCTACTCAACAATTCATAGGTAGGAGTGGGCATAGTTTTGTTTGCTTTAGTCGCCTCTAGGCCTAATACCGTAGGCCCAACAAATCATAGTGGCTTTTTAAATCTCAGACCAGACCGTATTGTTGGTAAGTGAGACCGCACCAGACTGGATTGCAAATTTACGGTCAAGTTGGGTTTTGTTAGTATCAAACCAATATAATTTATTATAGTCTACCATCACACTAGAAGGCTGGTCTTGTGTGACAATTGTGTGTGAGGCTAGCAGATCTAGAAAGTAACGTCTTCTTACAGTGTGATTGAGGGAACATGTTGTGTTTGCATGAACAAAAAATTAGAGGGAAAAGGAGCATAGTAGGCAATCCGTGTGAATATGTCATTGACAACAAATAGAAAATAGAGAGTATGGGTGCCACTACACAATTATTGATGAGATCGCCGCCACACTAGGATCTTCAAAAGAGTAGGAAATGATATTAGTTTTTGAAAAAGTTGTTTGGTTATTATTAAGTCAATGAGTGAAGTTTGAATGACTAAGAAAACATGATTGTATTTTTCTTTATGATAATTTGTAATAGGATCATATAAATAAATCAGCATACAACTACGTACTGACAATTTTAACATAATTTGGACCTAGTCACATGAATCATTGGATCAATTGCACCCATAATTGCCAAACATCCAATGATTAGTTGGGAAGAGTACTAATATATGAAAACACACTAAAGTAGTTGTAAGGGGGAGGCACCCTGACAATAGGCCTCTGCATGATATATACAAAATAGTGAATGACGTGGTAAATCGTTACTATCTATGTGTAGGATCTGCTCCAGAGTGTATGTCCTCTGCAACAAGGCTGTTTCTCTAACGTCCACAAGTTTGTGATTGGTTTCCTTCATGATAGCCTCTATACCATGATCATCTACATAGTTAAAAATGTGATATGTTTCACGAATGTCTAATATGTGTTTGTGTATCACACATTTTGTTATTAAATCTCCAGATGTTCCTCACAATCCATATAACCCAAAATATTGTGACAATCAATGTTTTAGTAATGTATGATCCTTGTGATCTGGGTTTGGTTGTGTTTAATAAATGTAGCATAAGTGCACAACAATATGTACGACCAGTAGTGTAAGTAATGTAGTGTTCACATAGTGTGGTTGTATTCAAGAAAGTGAAGAAGAGGTTTGCTTGGTTTCTTCCTGAGTAGCACATAGGGAACATCTTGATGGGTCTGAGAATCCTCTCTTGCACAAACTATGATCGATGAGTACTCTATAATGACATACAATCAATATAAGGATGTGAATCTTGGTAAGACACTTGATGTTCCATATACATGTTGACGGGTAAGTATATCCATGATAAGTGTAAAACCACTGTGCTTGTTTTGAGGTATATTTGCTGCCCCATCTCCATGTAATACGGTTTCTCGTATTCACCTCTAGTTGGTGTAATTTCTCTTCCTAGATCTCATGGGGGAAGGATGTGGCGATGCTTCTTTTGAGTCTATTTGGTCTATTTGTTCCTAATAGGTGTAGTGCCTGTACTACAGTCAAGTGGGTTAAATCTTTGGGAATGTTGATGTTCAAGATTTGGTTAATCATAATAAGTCCATCAAACCATGGGTTGCTCCAAAATTTTATGTTATTGGAATAGTGAGGTGGGATAATGATATTTGATGATGTATAGATGGTTATTGACGTGGCACCATTTGGGGAATGCCTGGTAGTTCTTGATGTGATACCATGGTTAATTTTCTCGACAATATTTTTTGATAACATGATCTTACCATATGCATGGTTTATTGGAGCACAAAGATGCTGTAATTTTGTGTATTAATCATAGTGCATGTATCTTGATGTTGATGATGCCCCATCACCTGTATGTTTTTTTGGGAGCATATGGTTTCTCAATTACCATGTGAATCTAATTTTCCATATGTTTCTACAAATTTTTTTTTCTGATATGATCAATGGTTTTGTGAATTTTCATAGTTTATTAAGTTCTTAGATAAAATATAAGAAAGTACCCGATGTTGTAATATGTAATGATATATCACTATTATTACATGAATACATATGTTGTCAGGGGTTTTTGATATTTTATAGCATATGATTTTTTGGTCCAGTCTGGTATAAATGATCAGACTAGTCACTCAAATCGAGACCACATTGCTATGAATAAGTCTAGAAAGTTATAAGACCAATCCTTAATGCTCACCTCTTCAACCAAACTAATTAATTAGTTTGGTTTGGTCTGATTCTCTACCCACCCCACTCATAGTGAAGTATCTCCCACTATTATATATCTTGACATTATGCTAAAAGATCTTGGAGCATACTAAATGAGAACATACTTCCAACTTTTGAATGATTTTGCATTATCTTTGTGTATGGTGATTTAAAAATAAATTCAATGCTTGAATTCATTTATTACACAACAAAACTAGTTGAAGGATAATTTATCCATTATTTATATTTGATTCTCTAATTTAATTGCTTCTCATCACAAAACAAACATGAAAACTACAGAACTTTTCATTTATAAGCATGTTATGTGATACAAAATGATATTTTCCAAGATTATATTAAGCATCTCCAATCTTTAGGAAAGTGGCTTCAATATTTTGCAAATTAACCTATAATCATGAAGAGAGGTTTTACACAATCATCATTAGGAATAACACGTTACTAAACACCTATGCATGTTTTAAATTGATTTCAAGCATGAACGAATACAAAAGGATGGTTTTATATTCCACTGATAATTTAATTAATTTTATAATCATCATGATAGATTCATTCATTTCCAATGTGCTTTACAACATGGCACCAACAAGGAGATGACCATTCGGGCCATCCCAACTTGATGTTGGTTGTATGCTCTGAGAGCCAATCGTATGATAAATTTTAATGTGATACTTTGTATTTGATTTGATTAACAATAAGGACGTTTTCTGTTACTTATGCTTACTTCCTTTAAAATATGAGTGAATAATTTCCTAAGGATGTATCACTCAACGACATGCGATTTTGGATTGAGGACCTGAACAAGAGATCATGTGTATGCTAAGGGCATTTATTCTTCTCTAAGTCCTTAGTCACATATTATTGTGCAAATCAAGATGACAATAATAGACAAGATTAGTATGTGTTTTGATTGATGACTACATTTCACTGGTCTTGATATTTGATATCAATTCAAACACATAGGTACTTGTTAATGAACAAGTGTACCATACATACCCACTTTGAGTATGATACATGGAAGTAAAAAAATGACAGTCATAATTATTGAAGGTAATTCTTTATAGATCAGATCCGCATCGCTTACTGATTCAATCACAACTAATACATAAAAAATTGCAAATAGAACACTGGTTCTCAATGTGAAAGTGGTTCCTATAGTCCTTAGACCTAATGTCAATACAATGATCACATGTTGTTCAATGAACTTGAACAATATTCAACATGACCTTGAATAAGAGTTGTCATACAAGTAGTGATTGGGTGCATTGTAACACACATGGATTATAACAAGTGACATAGATGGAATTTGTCCCTCCTATTGTAGTGATATCCTAACGATTTGATGAGAAATACTATGAAATACATGGCATGTTCATGTGAGTCAATATTTAATATTGAGCTCATGTGTACTTCAAACAGTCTACTCTTGATCAAGGAAAAAGTTGAAAATTAAGAGGATACATGCCTTAGATTCAACATGGATATCAGAGACAAAGGGATCATACAATCACTATAACACTATTCACAACATAAGGTTGAGGTTGTTCTTTAGGTTATTCAAGTACATGGATGACAATGATGTGTTTTGGATACCACTCATTGTTTTTGAAGCTGTAAAGTTATACCAGGCATCACTACCAATGTACCAAAATGGTCACGCACATAGGATGCATAAGAAATATAACTATAATCATGAACAAGAGTTAAGTTAGTTTCTCATAGAATAAAATAATCAACTAGAACAACCATAGACTATTTGGAATCCCATACAATCAACTAGAAAGTTCCACTATTCGACTGGATGACAAATATTTTTCATGTGATGAGTTGATTGACCTACCTAATATAGTCGCAAACCATTGAGTGGAAAGTCCATTAGATTGACTAGAAAAGATCAGCCCAGATGACTAACTGGACAATTTGATCAATCAATTAATTAATTCTAGAATGTTCTCACCTTGTCTAGTCAACCGACTAGAGTGTATATGTGAACATCCACTTAAACACAACCACTGGCTTTTTACTTGATGGTTTCTTTTTAGAAACCTTACTCTTTCTGCCCCTATAAGAAGATGCATGATAATCATGGTTTTAGTTACATGCTTTGACAAGTGAATCCTAGCCACAATTATCCTCAAGGGAGAGAGAGAAGGATAAAGAGTGCACCACTAGTATGGTGACAAGAAAAAGGTTGTTCCTTTCCCACCAAATCAAGAAACACAATGTGGAGTTCCCCTTATGCGCACAGAATACATAGAGATACAAATGTCGTGTAACTACATTAGGAGAACGTCAATGCCCATCCCCACATGGGAATGTTATTGGACTTGCTCCATGTAAAGGTATATCTCATGATACCTCCTTAGGTGCACCTACATGCACATTATTTATTTTGGAAATTGAAGAGACATGACATGGTCACCCCTCGACATGTATACTAAAGAATACACGAGGAAGCCGAAATATATAAAAACAGTAGTGATATTTACATTTGTTGGATGAAACTACACAACCATGTCATTTATTCTGATGATACTGATGATACAATTCTATGCACTTGTCCTACTCATGAAACTAGCTTCCATCAACATCAAGTGAAATTGACACATTTCTTACCAAATTGTCCTTAGAGGACATAATTTTATATTTATATTATTTAGACATCTAAGAATTGTGTTAAGGAATTGCTTTTCAATAGATAATGTTGAATGTTTAATTCATTCATTATAAGTTTTTCATCCCAATCAACCCATATATTGTCCAAAAATTTCCTCATTATCACCTATTTGGGTTTTATGGTCTTGATAAATACCCTATCTATTATATATCTTTAACTTACACATCTCATTGTCCAAAGGTATGGAGATGCAATGAACAATGTCTGACCCCAAAACAATGCATATAAGAACTAGGAGACTTTGCTCTGATGTTCGATAAGACCTTTTGAACTAAATTTAATAAAAGAAAAATATCATAAATTAGGACAACATTTGTCAAAGGAAATTGTCAATATCACTAGGAGTTCGATATTGTTGGTGTATATGACCTAGAATCCAATCATTAATTGATGACTATAGGGATATTTTGTACTTCTTATTTGATTAATAAAGATGATTATGATTTATTGATGCACATTTTAATTATTGCAATATTGGTGTGTATAATAAATGTCCTTAGAATGGTGGGTTCAAAGCCATGGGGCTTCAGGTATGTGACTTGAACATGGGATCTGAATGGATTCTAAGAACAAAATTCTTAAGT